>OW203739.1:19757115-19758783 GCA_934045075.1 Yponomeuta sedellus
GCCTCTAAATAGGTTTTTAAATTTGTCCTTAGCACGGGTTAGTACATTAAAAATAAAAATAGTATTTATTAGTAAACAGCCGACTCCTTCAGTGGTGTCCTATGACCACTAAAGTCCATAAAATACTGATTCGTATTTATAACAGAAATAATTTCGGAATTTGTAATAAAATGGATTTTTGAGTGAAGACGCACAAGAAGCGAGGAATAGAGATTTTAAAGTGTATGGTGAACGCTTTATCAGAAAGTGAACAATAAACGGTAGTATTTAATAGACTTTTGATATCCTCAGATATTCAATTACGTGTGCTGCGCTCGCTTGTTACCTTTACTGGATTAAAACGCATTCGATCTTAAAGCAATTGCTATGCTTATTAGCGAATAGCAGTGCCCGTGACTTAGCATTTCCAGGGCCTCTAAATAAATTTATTCGTTCTTTCAAAATATCTCAACTTTCACATTCGATTTTTCATTCTATGATATTTTAAAACGTAAAAGGGCAAATCTCAAAAAAATAAAAATATAAACAAAGTTGGGTTAATCAGATTAATAATATTTCCATTTTTATGTACAATAAAGTGTCACCAACCCGGACTTGGCCCCCGTGGTGGAATATGGCCTAACCTTCCTGCGATGTAGGAAGAGACCCGTGCCCCAACAGTGGGGACATACTCGTACGAGGGTTGATATCGATCGAAAGTGTTCTCTATCTAAGTATCTATCTACAAGAAATATAAGGTAGGTATAGTTACCAAAATGTACCCTTATCTAATTACGGTAAGCAATTAGTAGTTATGAGCACCGCTTTGTATGATGGTGTTCCACTGTGCATCGGGTCTACCCACTGACCGCCGCCAAGAGCCGGGCGGCGTGGCGGTCAGTGGGTAGACCAACTGCAAAACATAATTCGATTTGGATTCGATTACTAAGCAGGATATGAGCGGATTCGATTTCTGGTTCAATCATATAATTAAGATAAGATAAGAGTCTATTCTTTATTGTACACCAGGAAAAACAAACAAAAAATAATTACAAAGATACGGTAAAATTGGCGGCCTTATTGCATAGAGCAATTTCTCCAGACAACCCACGATGGAGAGTTGCTGAAGGAAAATTAATAATTAATTAAAAATTATTAAAAATCTACCTGTAACCCAGGCCTCGGCTTAGTACAGGGCTCCGACGAAAATTGATACTGTTTAATTAATATTTACTTTGATTTAGGAATGAAGTTGTTCCACCCACAATATTATAGGTACTTTCCCTCCATGTTGCACAGCCGTGGATCGACCTATAATACAGGCGGGGATTTTGGGTAAAGTCGTCCTCTTCACGACTGGTTTCTTAAAGCAGGGTATGGCTGGATCATGTCGTTTGGATCATGAAACCGCCTCTATTAGGGCTGGTCTCATTACGTCATAAAGATGACGTGGCCATTTTTTTACTTTTATCGATTTTAACTAAAATAATAATAGATGGATAGATATAGAACACTTTACTGTGCATAAAAATGGAAATTACACAGATATTCCTTAACCTAAGAGTACAGACGACGACGGCCTTATCACTAAAAGTGATCTTTTTTCCAGACAACCTTGTGATGGACTGGACTAACATATTGGAGAAGGAAGTAGATGTGCAAATATACAAGATTATTACAAAGGTATAA
>OW203739.1:20958983-21271483 GCA_934045075.1 Yponomeuta sedellus
TTTCAATGTATTATATATCAAAATAATTGTAAGGATTTGCACTTTATGATTAGATACAAAAAAAACTGAATTGTGTTACATACAACGACAGATTGACATTTTCAATTACCGCCGCGTCACGCCATGTTTCCACAATTGATTTCATTTATTCTATTGAATTTCATTATAAAATGTTACTTGGAGCCGTAATTTTTACTTTATCTGTTAGTGCATTTCATAAGCTATTCGGAAGTATACTTTATTTTGTGGTAGCTGCAGCAGTTCTATAGTTATTACAGTTTTTCTAACAATGGTACTGTGCAAAAATGTGCAAAAAAATCGCAAAAAATGTAATTCGCGAGCGCGGGCGGTTAAGGCTTCCGTGGCCGCGCGACCCGGACGTTTAAGTGGTTAAGCAGGTAAAAAGTCAGATCTGGTCAAAGGGTAAAGTAGTAGTGGATGAAAAATGAGGGAAATCGAAGAATGAGTGACAAAATTTAAATATTTGAAAATGATAGATAGAAAAAGAAATAAAAATGGTGTAAAGAGGTTTGCACCGTTACAACAAAAACGTTAATCCTAATGGAGGAACGCGTTTATTACTAGCTCACTAGGTCGTCTTATTTAATTCTAATATCAAGGAATCTCCTTCTTGTAACTCCAGTTGTTTTTAGGCTTCTTTTGTAACCCTGTACGAATTAAGAAGCAAATAAATGAATTAATAAAGTAAAGGAAAGTAAGTTTCCCAAATAGGATTTACTAATACTAAAATAATCATTTTTAAGCAAAGTCATGCCTAAGAAGGTTTGCGGGAAGAAAACTCTTTCAGAGATAAGCTCGCCTTTGTACATGTAATTTCTTATGTAATGTCAGGACACGCAAGATTTGACAGGTCAAATGTTGCGTGTGCAATATAGTGTAATAATAAGAAGAAGGTGTTGCTCAAACCAAAATACTCCTTTAGTTCTATTGTATGGCAAATTCTCTCCGTGCAAGATGTGCATCATCCATCAATGCGGCGGACTAGCCTTGGGTAACTCAAGAGCCAGATATGAGTGGACACACAACTCCCTGGCCGTCAAGTGTGTCCCATTCATATCCCAGAGATGTCAACTATATCTGGCTCCCTCACACATACTCTCAACTCAGTACGGTAGTCATCTCCAGCTACTTTATCCAGCTCACACAGAATGCGCGATAGCGAGATCAACATCATCTGACATCGGTTACATTCGGCCGCATTTCTTGTTGTAACCAACGAGCGATGAGAGAAAGTTCACCAAAAAAAAAACGTGTGATCTGGATAAAGTAGGGAATAGGTAGACTAGACTGACTCACCACTTGTGCTTCTTGTTTCCGCACGCACTTAGTTGATTGGACGCCGTATGAGCTAGGACACAAGTAGTGAGCGAGATATGATAGAGATATAGTGTGTCTCGGCGAGCAATGATATGAGATATAACAACTCCCTCTAAGGACACACTTTGCCCAAGTCTACGGCGGACGGTTGTCGCACAATTTCCTCGCAACGATTACCGGCAGAGTGTGAGCAGCAGACGCCACCGGGTGACGCAGGTCCCGACACGATTCTAGCTGTGATCTGCGAGTGATCTGAACTTAGATTGCATAGTTATAAATAGTGATTGCTTAGTGGTGTCGGCCTAGAGAATAGCACCAACCCAAATTCTTCCCGCGGGTGTCGTAAAAGGCGACTAAGGGAAACAAACCGGGGGGTGAGCAGCAGCGCCCCATGCAGTACAATACCACCAAACTGCGATCCCCAACCCGCATGCCCAGCGTGGGGATTATGGGCACTACCCCTCCCCCCAATGATGGCACAACCTTGCGCTATGGCGCTCATTAGGGGAGGGCTATGTACAGCAGTGGACTAATATTAGGCTGAAGAAGAAATTGTGATTTAAAAGTATCCGAATGCAGCACATTTTTCAATACAGCAAAATATTTTTGTCAGGATTGTGGCACGTGGAAAGCCCTTGTCTCAAGTGCAGCCTCTATGTCTGGCCGCTAGTAGAAAGTATGAACAACAATAAGAATAGAAATTAATGTTTTAGCATCGCACGATGTTAATTGCACTCATGGGATCTTTTATTATGATTTGAAATAAGATGGTCTGTGTGTATTAGAGAATGTATTTTGATCCGAAATAAGATGGTCAGAGTGGAGTTTTTTTTTCTGCTAGTTCTTCACTACAGCTAGGCCCTAAGGCAGTGGTTAACATAAGCTGAAATAAATCTTCGATTTCAAATTTCTGTCTACTCTTCCGAATTCCTCCGGGAGGCTACTCCTCCTTCGGATTTAGAAACCGACCGATGTACTTTTTTTACGAAACCTTTATGCCTTTACATCGGTTTCCTACAGCTGAAAAATAGTTCAGAATTTGCAATCCCGACCCAAGCGGTCCATCTCACAACACTTCGGCAGTTGTTGACCGTCTCACAACCTTCTAACTCCATTTTGGGGCACCCACATGATGGCGAGTCTTATCTACTTATTCGTTATCTTATTTAGAAGCATGTCGACATGGGAACTGTCCTAACCGTGCACTATGCACTCCCAAGCACAACAATCAGCGGGCCCTTTATCCCGGCGCACGCGAGTGTGACGCTCCGCCATGTGTGAACGAGCCTTTGTGTGAGTGGGCGCCCGTGTGTGAGTGGGCGGATTAAGGGCCTTCTAGAGCTGCGGAATCATGTTAGAACATCGGTCTGTAATTTGAGAATCGTTCGAAAATCATCATCACGACTGGGGCACGGGTATCTTTCTGCATTGCAGGAAGGCTAGGCCAAACTTATGGCTGCAATAAAGTATTGACTAACCAATAACTAATCTATCTCAATTTAAAGACCGCATTTGCGATGCCAACTAATTTAAACTTGATACTGATGAAAGAACGTGACCTAGACTTAGCTAACCTCACTGTACGGTTATCTGGGATTGGTATTGTGGCCAATAAGACATAAAACACAATTAAATCGAATATAGTGGGGCGCACGTAACTTGGTGTGACAATGGCGGTACAACGAGAGAAAGAGCTGGCAACAATGTTGCCACAAGCAAAAATCACAAAAATATTATATCGATATGTTCACCGTTTGTTGTATTAAACACTCACTGTAATACAGTTACTAAGCTGGTACAAATACATTGATCGACCTCTTTGTACGTTTTAGTGCATTACACAAACAAACAAACAAACAAACAAACAAACAAACAAACAAACCACTTTACTAATAGTCTCCAACTTCAAACTATTACACGTAGTTCGACTGTACTTGCTTTATAGAGTTTGTTGAACGGATTAATCTACTGGAAATACTGGTTGGGCTACGAGTACGAAGTGTACGTCCTACCCGATAGTATCTTTCTAGTATACTATTTTTATTTTTAATGCACTAACCCGTGCTAAGGACAAATTTAAAAACCTATTTAGAGGCTAAAAATTTCACCCATGCCGGGATTCGAACCCGCAATCTCTGGCTATCCGTGCCAGCGCTCTACCAATTGAGCCAATGGGCGACTCACCGGCATCAAAGAAATTTTGAACCTCTTTACACTATTCTCTGTATTACGTACAGGCAGCGACATCTGGCTTAAGCAAATTGCATCACTTACAGCCCCGACTACCTACTTTGCAGTTAGGTTTTACATCGGAACGATATCACTGTACCCACATGATTATACTATTTTTATTTTTAATGCACTAACCCGTGCTAAGGACAAATTTAAAAACCTATTCCGTGAGCGCTGGCACGGATAGCCAGAGGTTGCGGGTTCGAATCCCGGCATGGGTGAAATTTTTAGCCTCTAAATAGGTTTTTAAATTTCAAACTAAGTCAAACTAGAAAAGTTCGTTTCCTAGTTTGACCCGGCCGGGGATCGAACCCGAGACCTTCGGTTTTACAGTCAGCGTGCCAAACCGCTGCGCCACCGAGGCCGTACATTTGTTTCGTTAATCTTTCTTCCTTCATCCTCTTCACATGTCCAGACCATCGCAACATTCCTTTCTCAATTCTAGTCACCATTGTCGATGGTGCTTACAACCGATGAAATCCCGCCTGCTATCCTATTTTCCAGTTATGTAACGATTATAGCATAATAATAACAAAGCCATCAGACGGATTGCGAAACCAGGAAGTCTGAGACAATAGACAATCGGCCGTAGGCGCCATTAGTTTGAATAACAGCTGCAATTAGGGCACTCTGCGAACGGATTTTATGCTCTACTAGAGCTAGTGTAGTGCTGCTATAGTAATTGTTACATCTGCAGATATATTTTCATTAATTGCGCTGGAGAATTTCAAGTGTTCTGTTCCCGCGAGTGATAAAGTCTGATGAAGTTACTCACAGAGGCAAATATCTGATGAAATATTGAAATTGTGACTGCCTCGTTGGTCGAGCCGTGTAGGCGCTCGGTTACCAAGGCAGAATTCGTGGGTTTGATTCCCACTGGGGGCGCCGTACCTTTGTACAAGTGGCCTCAGTCTAGTGGTGTTTTCATGACGCCCGTGCCTGGTTACCATGGCACAGGGTATCCTAGTTTGGGACCAGGGCAAGTGATTGTGTTATTTGTAAAAGTGGTTATTAGTGTCAGCATTTTTTTGGCACTCACCGTACAATATATAATATATTTTCGTCAAGAACACAAAACTAGTAAAAACCTATTTAGAGGCTAAAAATTTCACCCATGCCGGGATTCGAACCCGCAACCTCTGGCTATCCGTACCAGATCTGGTACGGATAGCCAGAGGTTGCGGGTTCGAATCCCGGCATGGGTGAAATTTTTTGCCTCTAAATAGGTTTTTACCAGATCTGGTACGGATAGCCAGAGGTTGCGGGTTCGAATCCCGGCATGGGTGAAATTTTTAGCCTCTAAATAGGTTTTTAAATTTGTTCCTTAGCACGGGTTAGTGCATTAAAAATAAAAATGGTGTAACAAAACTAGTAAACCAAAATAATAGCATACAAAAAAATATCCTAACGGAAAATATCTGAACCAAAGGACTCCAACACGCTGGCAGCATTGCCACGCTGCATCGCCGAAGATACCCGTTGGCCAAGATACGCAGTTCTTGACATGTCCTAGCGGCCTTTATCCGGCAGTGGACGAAAAAATTCTAATGACATGTAGAGATAGAGGTTGATTAGATGCCGAATTTATTTATTCGAGTTATTATTATTTATTATTCACGCTAGTGAGACTGAAGCGCCGTGTTGTCGCACAGATAAGTGACGGAATATACGATACACTAAAAGTTACCGGCGGTAGCCCAGTAAGTAGAACAAGCGAGAAGCCCAGGTTCGATTTCCAGTGCGGGCAAGTACCAATGACTTTGTTTTCTAAGTTATGTACATTTGTGAAGTTCTAGGAGCAATACCACTCGCTAGCGGCAAAGGACATTATGGTGAGGAAACCCGAGTGTCTGAGGTGTTTAAATAGCTACTTTAGCGCTTGAAATTGCCAATCCGCGGTAGGCACGCGTGGTAATAATAGGCTTTATAAAAAAAGTGACTGCCGAAGTTTCTTGATAAGTAACTTATTTGACGTTTCTTAGCGTGTAGTGTTGAATATATCTATAATATAAAAATGAATCACTGAATGTGTTGGTAAGCGCAAATCACGAGAGCACCTGAACCGATTTCGCTAATTCTTTTTGTAGAATATTCCTTGAAGTACGAGGATGGTTCTTACGGAGAGAAAATAAAAAAAAAATAAAGAATCGACTGCTAGGCGGTACGAAGTTCGTTGGGTCAGCTAGTCTTTTATTTAATAATATTGAAACTGGAAGGACTTCAACTTTGTGCTTTATTTATACTCTTTTATTTATATTATTTATCGCCAATCCCACAGAGTCTAAAGACGAAAGTCTTCAACCAGTGCGTTCTACCCGTCATGACATACGGTGCCGAAACGTGGACACTCACGGTGGGGCTGATCCACAAATTTAAAGTCGCTCAGCGTGCTGTGGAAAGGGCTATGCTAGGGGTTTCTCTGAAAGATCGAATTCGTAACGAAGTCATCCGACAGAGAACCAAAGTCACCGACATAGCCCACCGAATTAGCATGCTGAAGTGGCAGTGGGCCGGCCATATCACCCGAAGAACTGATAACCGATGGGGTAGAAGAGTTCTTGAGTGGAGACCGCGGATCGGTAAACGTAGTGTAGGACGTCCTCAGACTCGGTGGAGCGATGATCTTCGCAGGGCGGCTGGCAAGAGCTGGATGAGAGTAGCCGAGGACCGTGCTCAGTGGCGTGCTATGGGAGAGGCCTATGTCCAGCAGTGGACAACCGTAGGCCGATGATGATGATGATGATGATTTATTATAATAAAACAGAAAACTGGATAAAAACGGAATAAGCAGGTAAAAACATTCAGATCTAGTCAATATGTGAATGTTGTAATGATGAAAATGAGGGAAATCTCAAAAATGTGTGACATAATTTAAAATTTTTGAAAATGTTACAAAAGAAATATAAAAAATGGTGTAAAGAGGTTTGCACCGTTACAAGCTTCATTGAGCACTTCTGCAACGACTCGAAACGTTCGGATGGTATTGAATATGTCCTTCAGAATCATTGCCTGCTTAACCTAATTTTCTATGTACCTCTTTTGACATTGGCACATGATTTTTTGACTTATTATTATTATTCTTTATTTGGAAATCCAACAGCACAAAATAATAATAAAATATCTGCAAACAATTATTGTAACAATAAAGCCAAAAATAGATTTCACTTGTAAATATTACTATACAATATCAAGCAGTGGAGCAAATTAAATATTAATGTTTTAATTTAATGTAATTGGGAAGTGGACGGGGCGAGGAGAGGGAGGGTGTATGCGTGTACGTGTGTGAGGGTGTGTGCGTGAGTGTATGTATGTGTATGCGTGTGTGAGTGGGTGTGTGTGTAATTAGTTGAGTAGCACCTGTAGAGCCTGATGTTTGAAGGAGGCTTCAAACATCAGGCTCTACAGGCCTCCCGGCCAGGCTACGGCTTGTTCTCATTTACACCAAGATGCAGTACATAAGTCTTACACGGAAGACACACTACATTAGCTTTTCATCACCATCTTCAGCCCCCCCCCCTCCCCGCTAGGTATAGGCAATTGCGCTCTTCCCTCAAATAAGGAATCCCCCCCCCAATCTCTCACTTTGGCCTTTACATCTACGCAAGAAGATGATTTACACAGCATTCAGTGGTACCAAGTGGTCCTTGACACATACAATACGGACGAACGGACTACTCGGATGCTGCAGTGACTAGGACATCGTTTTTTACATAGAGCATGATTTTCCAGTACCTGCGAGGGTACCATCCTGACAGCTAGGTCGGCTAAATGTTCTCTTTCACGGTATGGCTACTAAAATTCGCAGAGGTCTTAGGTAACTTTCAAACTAAACAAAGTTACAGGTTCACTTCCGAGTCCATTATACCACCCACTGGGCTACCACTGCTTATGAAAGCACATAAGTAAGAGGCGCTCGTGGCCTAGGCGAACCGAGTGATTGGAATCAATCACTTGGCTAAGCAACAACAGGCGCGGTCAGGTACGGGATGGGGCGCATCCCGTGACTACCGCTAGTGGCATTTTTTCGAGCGCTTCCGTGCTTCGCAAGGCGCGCTAAGCCGTTGGTGCCGGCTGTCATATAATCGCAGTCGTTAAGCCACTACTTTTTGCCTTATTTTATAATATCTAGTTTTAAGTCTTACTTAAAAAAAAAATTGTCCTTAGCACGGGTTAGTGCATTAAAAATAGTATAAGTCTTACTTTGTTTAAGTTGTTTTTGATGAGGCAATAAAATTCTTTAAAATCTTCTTATTCTTATTCTAAGCCATGTCAGAGGCCTTATGGGCGACTTGATAACTTCTGACAGTAAGACCCGCCACTGTCTTACAATCCTCCACCAACCCGGACTTGGCCCCCGTGGTGGAGTATGGCCTAATCTTCCTGCGATGCAGGAAGAGACCCGTGCCCCAGCAGTGGGGACATACAAGGGTTGATAACGATGAAGGCACAGTAAATATTTCGAAAGTTTAAAAAAGTCACAACTTAAGATTGGCAAGACGGTATTACCCTTCGGTTCGATGCATCTCAATTAAGCTAAGTAATAAAATCGTAAACGACAACGCGGTAGCTGCCGGCCTGACCCTCACACGTGGCTGAGCGGCGCTCCTGCGCGTGCGCCGCTGAAAGCCGCGCGGTATTATTCATCGCTCGTCCGGCGCGACTCGGCGTGCGCACGTTTCCTGCTTAATTCAGGCAAAGATTAAGGGGTGAGACAGATTGAATTATTCTTTTACTAGCTGTGCCCCGCGGTGTTACCCGCGGCTTGTCGATGTACCCGTGGTAATATAACTTAGCCTATGCGTTAATCCAGGGTGTCAGCTAACACCATACCAAATTTGATTAAAGTCGCCCCAGCCGTTTAGACGTGAAGAAGTAACAAACATACACACACTTTCGCCTTTATAATATTAGTGTGAAATGTGACGGTGTAGTTTGGCAACCGGAATGTAAGCTAAGTTACCCCCGGTTTCTATCCTATTAGTCTATTGTTAATCTACTGTTAACGGTAGATTTTTTTTTATATTAAATACTCTTTAGTCCAAACCATACAAAATAAAAGTATATGAAATAGATTGCAGTACCGTCAAATAATATATTAACTTAACAGTAGTTTACCACAATGCTATTAACGTATTAGATAGATACATTTATTTGACGACACAAAACTCAAATATGCGTAAAATGACGCTATAAAATATAAATAACCACGTAATAATGGAATATCGGAAAGTTTTAAGCATTGCATAACCAAAATGAGCCCAGCTCAGCGTGATGTTGCAACACTTGATTTACAGTTTTTTTTTTTTTGTAATGGTAGTCGATTCTGTTCGCACTTACTCTTTGCCCTATGCAAAGCTCCAGTCGCGCGTGAGCACGCACTCTTTCCTCACTGAATGACGATGATGATCGACCTACTGACTACAGTGTACCATCACACAAGTTTTATTTTAATCAGCATTTTTATCTCAAACTTATATTTAACTCGTTAAAACATAAAAGGTCTGTAGTGTAACAATGACCTTTTGCATCTACGTAATGAGATGATTTATACAGCGTCCAGTGGTATCTTCACTCACACTAGATGGGTGAAGGGACCACTCCGACGGTGTAGTGCCTGGGACATGGTTTTATAGATGGTGTAGGTTTGCCCAGCACCTATACCATCCTGACCCCACAGGAAAGACTAGTCAATACGTGCGAAGCCAACCAAGCCGCGGGTTTCCTCACGATGTTTTCCTTCACCGTTAGCGTGTGGTATTACAACTACAAATTCGCATATGAATGTAAGTCATTGGTACATGTCCGCGCCCGGGATCGAACCTGGATCTCTCGCTTGCGAGTCCATAGTTCTACCCACTGAGCTACCACCGCTGTGAAAAAGGCGGTCTATGTCTGTGGTAATAGTGACTAATCTACTGTGTAATTAAATATACAGTTTGGTAATGTTATTGATATTCAAATTAAGCTCTTTAAAGTTGACTCATGTGTGGGTCATTAATTAAATAATGGTTTCCATGAGCTTTAATATAGTTTGTGACAATTCACTACTGCCATCTGTGTGTTGGCTGCGAAACTAGCAACAACCACCCACTTCTAACAGGACATCGATTCACAAAAGTTTACTCTCGGGAATTACAGATGGCGCTCAACGCTAAAAAACAAAACACTCTGGTCGAGTTCACAAAAGCTACATTTTGTGTTCTAGTAATACTACTGGGGTGAATGAAAGGAGCCTCCCCGAACGACGTACTCAATGAGTCCGTACGTCTGGCGCATTCTGGAACAATCAGCGAGTCCCTTACACTGATTGGCAAATCCTTTCACCACGGTGGCTTGCAATCGACACGCTAAGAAGTAAATAGCCAAAGGTCGCGGGTTCGAGTCTCGGCATGGGCGGACTTTTAGCCTCTAAATAGTTTTTAAAATTAGTGCATTAAAAAAAAAGAGTATAATCACGTGGTTACAGCGATATCATTCCGATGTAAAACCTAACTGCAAAGTAAGGTGCTCGGGGCTGCAAGTGATGCAAATAAAAAAAATGAATATAATCATGTGGGTACAAAGATATCATTCCGATGTAAAACCTAATTGCAAAGAAGGGTACTCGGGGCTGCAAGTGATGCAAATTATTCAGCCAGATGTTGCTGCATGAATACGGAGAGTATTGTAGAGGTTCGACATTTCATTGATGCCGGTAAGTCGCCCATTAGCTCAGATGGGAGAGCGCTGGCACGTTTAGCCAGAGGTCGCGGGTTCGAGTCCCTGCATGGGTGGAATTTTGAGCCTCTGAATAGGTTTTTAAAATAGTACTTGTCATGCAAAATAGTAAATCTGGATACACTGTCATTTAGGGTTGTCCTGTAAAGATAGATGTAAGAAAGAGAAAAAGAAAACTTGTTCACGGATCTTCTTTGCTCGTTAGCTAAAGGTCAGAAATGGTGACGTGGTGTTTGTGTCATCTATCTCCCTCTAAAATGGTTGAGACTGATGATGGCGGACTACTGTTATGCTCGTGAACGCGTGCTGTTCGCGTGTCTGGCCGCAGCACGTATTTTTTCACGTACTTTTGTAAGACATTTAAGTAACGCTTTGGCATTTAAAGTTATTGATGGCAATCATTAAATCTTTTTAGGTTTATGTATACGTAGCAACCGCTGTATAAAGTTTAAGATTAATTACGAAAAGATGGTCAGAGTAGTTTTTATTCGCTGCCTTTTTCTCCATTACATAGCGGCCCGAAGGCAGCGGCTTACATTTTACATTGTACATTGACATTAAGCAAACAGATTTAAAATAAATTCTTTACGTCGAAATAAATTGATTTGATCTTCTTTCGTATCGAAAGCATCGACTTCTCAGACATCTCGCTCCTGCGATTGCACTAGGTGATGCCTCCATGAACTCCTGCAGGCTACACTGTGGAGCCTCAGAGCAGACACAAAGATGCTATGTTGTCTGTGCATCGGCGCGAGATTTCAGCATTTTCGGGCCTAATCCCTTCAGATTTTGTAGTGCAAACCGGGGAGTGGGCAGAAGCGCCCCCTGCAGTACAATTCCACCGAACTGCAATCCCCAACCCGCCTAGCGTGGGGATTATGGGCATCACCCCCTATGATAGCACAACGTGGCGCTCTTTAGGGGAGAGCTACGTCCAGCAGTGGGCTAGTATAGCCTGACGACGATTATGTAGTGTAAAGACAGATGTAAGAAATGTAATTTAAAAAAGAGACTTCACTGACCTGAGCAGCATCGTCGAGGCACCTCGCCCAGCCGTCGCTGCGGTCGACCAAGTTGTTCCATTTCTCAGCCAACTTGGCCACCTCGCGCCGGATGGAGCGCGCAAGCTCACGTGCTTGCTCCTCCGCAGAGCGGTAGCCGCGAGAGTCGCCTTCGCTGTCCCGGGTAGCTGGAGAGAGGGCGGAGAAATATTACTAACGTAGCTTTAATATCCTGCTGTGTGGCGTCGGCCTAGAGAATAGCACCAACCCAAATTATTCCCGCGGATGTCGTAAAAGGCGACTAAGGGACACAAACCGGGGGGTGGGCAGCAGCGCCCCCTGCAGTACAATTCCACCAAACTGCGATCCCCAACCCGCATGCACAGCGTGGGGATTATGAGCATTACCCCCCAATGATGGCACAACCTTGCGCTATAGCGCTCATTAGGGGAGGGCTATGTCCAGCAGTGGACTAATATAGCCTGAAGAAGAAAAAGAAAAAGCTTTAACATAACATTTACATACAGGCACACACTTTGCTTCTAAAGTTTTTTTTCGCTGTCCTTTTTTCCACTACAAATTCGAGTCTACGAAATAAATATAATTGTAAAAGAAACTACCTATTAACAATTTTAAGATTATTCGAGTTACCGATTTTACAATCACGAAATTTTTTACAGTTTTTGAAATAACTATTTTGTATGAGATATCAGCGGTTTGATAGCGAATGTATGAAACAGATAATTCTTTTTTTCCCTTTCAGAGTAACTCTGCGTTTCAGAGTAACCACTTTTTTATGAGACCAACTGTTGGTCTCATAAAAAAGTGGTTTGTATTAATAAATAGCATAACCAACTTATATACTTTCATTTCTGCCAGGTGCTACTACAAACGAAAAACAAAAAAACAGTTTAATTCGAAAGAGCATTTCGAGATAGGACTTACTTCAATCTTTGTAGAATCATTTAAATAAATAAACATATTGAATAAACACGGAATTGACGCCCTAACATGGCGTAAGTAAAGCCATTCTTTGGCACCCAACGTAGGGCAAGTGTTTTCTTAATCTGCTAATAGCAGATTAAGAAAACCAATACGCTTATTAGTTATTTTACCAAGTAGAAAGACTAATTTGGCGCCCAAACGTGAGGCTTTTCACACTACGGCACCCAACCAGGGACCTTACATTTGAATACTAATAATTAAACACGCCGTGTACACGCAAATCTCGCTGAAACAAATAACTCCAGCGCTTTATCGACATGAATTCCGGCCCCAAATGAAATCCTCGCCTCCAGGCGGCGAGGCAACTATCTCTCATCTCGCGGCCTCCTCGAATTCCTGAGGGCGGGTGTAATGACGTAATTATGAAATTCCCGCCTTTTCGACGAGCCGCGCTTGTTCACGCTCCAGATATTGAGTGCCTCGCGCCGAGTGTAACGGAACGTCAGCGACGCCATTTTACATCGCAGCCACGTGAAAATGTTGAAAGATTTTAACGTGGAAACTCTAGGCTTTATTTCAGCGGTCAGCGAAAGATTTTCTCTCCAACTGAATTTATTCAGCCGACGCGAAGACGGCAAATATATTCAAGAATACATAAACAACGACGTTTTTTCGGCGCTGGCGTATGAAGCAAAAGCTGGCGAAGTCCGTCATCAGCAATTTGGTCGATATTTACGCGCCCTTATCGGCAAAATGTCGACGTAACGGCCGAGCCGAGTTCGGTCCCGAACGCGCCCGCCAGTCCCGGGAAGTCGTTCGAGTTTCAAATTTACGACCGCATGCGCCGCTGAAGACCAAACGAACGAGGCCATATGCTCAAAGAATCGCTGTCTCTGGTTAAAGAGTTATAAGACAACAATGTAATTTGGAGCGCTCGTGGACTAGTTGAAGCGAGTGATTGGAATCAATCCCTTGAGTTAAGCAGCAACAGGCTCGGTAAGGTGCAGGATGGGTGACCGTCCGTGACTACCGCTAGTGGCATTTTTCCGAGCGCTTCCGTGCTTCGCAAGGCACGTTAAGTCGTTGGTGCCGGCTGTCATGTAATGGCAGTCGTTAAGCCATGTCAGAGGCCTCATGGGCAGCTTGATAACTTCTGACAGTAAGACCCGCTACTGTCTTACAACCCTCCACCAACCCGGACTTGGCAACCGTCGCCTAACCTTCCTGCGATGCAGGAAGAGACCCGTGCCGCAACAGTGGGGACATACAAGGGTTGATATCGAGACATACCGAAATGTTATTTGAAGACACGATGAAGACGCGACTGAATTCATGTGGATGACGAGATAACGCAAAAGATAGGAAGATGGGAAAAAAGCCTGTACCCAACACTGGCTGGGCTGGACTGATGACAATGATGAAAGGTAAACAATCGCGATAGTGCGTCGGTAGAATGCTTGTGAGGTCCTGTATTAGATTTCTTTGTAAAACAATACACTCGCTAAGAGTAAAGGCAATCATAATGAGTGTTCTCATACATATAATTATTATAGAGGTGAAAATCACCAATCCGCAGTGGACACGCGTTGTAATTAAGCTCATGTTACTCTTATCAAGTAGAAGTTTTGTTTAAAATTGTAATTTAATCTCACTGTCTCTCTCTCTATCTCAAGAGCGCTCAGTACCCAGCTGAAAAGTTTTAAGGCGTAAGGGTAATCCAGTCTTTTATACAGCCCCAAAACAGTGTTGTGATCATCTGGGCATGTCGTCATCCGCCCCACTCTGTCCACTGCAGCTTACTTGTTTATGCCCTTTCCCCCATACGCCTTCTTTGGCGGTTCCTCTCCGTTCGCATCCACGAGCCCTCCGCCAACTTGACCATACAGTCGTTTCTAGTCCATATTTAGCTACTTTGGCTTTAAAAACTCTGTTCAGCTTACTTTGCGAAGTCTACATTCGACTATGAAGGGTCGACGGAAACATTTCCCGCGGCCTCAGCGTCCAACCGAGTGACCCTCGCGAGTTGATAAAAACATGATTTAAAAAAACCGCCCGCCGCCGCTCGCGAAATACATTTTATTGGCATCTCTTGAAAATAAGTGAAAAATGTTTTCTGTATTTCCTTTGCCTTTTGACACCCTAATCTTGACACCCAAATAATTTTTGCTAAAGTTTGCTAAAGGTCATTCGAATGATGGCGTGGTGGCCGGGTCATCTATCTCCCTCCAAAATGGTTGGTGCTGATGATGGCTGACTTCTGCGTTATGCTCGTGAACGAGTGCTGTTAGTGTGTCTGGCCGCAGCACCTGTCATGTTTTCACGGCCTATGTAATTTTTTTTTATTAATAACG
Organism: Yponomeuta sedellus; assembly: GCA_934045075.1. Classification (NCBI taxonomy): domain Eukaryota; kingdom Metazoa; phylum Arthropoda; class Insecta; order Lepidoptera; family Yponomeutidae; genus Yponomeuta; species Yponomeuta sedellus. Next base: position 20,973,568 of record OW203739.1, read on the forward strand.
CCTTAGCATTTAAAGTTATTAATGGCAATCATGGAATTTTATGCGTATAGGTGGTATCTAATGTAGATTTAAGAGGACTTGAGAAAAGATGGTTTTTTTTCCCGCTGCCTTTTTCTCCACTACATTACGGCCCGAAGGCGGCCGGCTTTCACTTTCATGTTACATTGTACTTTGACATTCAGCAAACAGAATGTAAATTCTTTACGTTGAAATAAATTGAATTGAATGGTTTTTCTGAATTCCATTGTGAGTTTTTTACAAGCTGCAGCTGACTATGACTATCTTACGATATATCGGAGTATTTCTATCTCTTCATGTCATGCCTGCTAAATATCTCATAAATTTTCAATGAGATCACAATAATGTCACAACGTAATTTGCTTGCAGCCAGATAATCTGGTTTGCTTATCCTAAAACACACAACACAAGTCCAATCTCAATTCCAACATTATCAATCTAATGCCCCACATACCGGCCGCCTAATCTACGCTCCAACGGAAGCGTTGAGTAAGCAACATATTGGCAGCATGTCTAATCATCGTCACTGATACAGCAATCTGGGCAATTACCTATGCATGCAGGCTTTACATTAACGGCATTCATGTATGTAGATCCGATTGACGTATTGCCAGTCCAATGAAATTCTATTTGAGTGACGGCCAGTTCCTCAGTTGCCATTGATGTTCAGACTGTCTATGTACTTTTCTCGGTGTAGTGGAGAGTCGCGAGTAAGAGATGATGCTACCAATTAACCTAGAATCATAAAGTTTGCCAGGATTTCTTATAGCACAAGGGTAAAATCCAATAAAAATATTTTTTGCGATGTACCTAAATTTGTTTTAGGTACATCACAAAACTATATATATCTAACGAAAATCTTGGAAACTCGATTCTCCTTCATTATCTTCTTTTCGTGTCAGCGATTCGACCAGTTTATATTGACTCAATTCCCCTGATATACAAAATCTACAAAATTGGAACGAAACCTAGGCGTGCGAGTCCCATTCGCACTTGGCCGTTTTTCTTAAACACTCTTTTAACTCAACGCGGTATGAAACATACACGTTGGTGTGAAAAAAATAATATTGATAATTTTTAGCTTTGCTTTCCAATTTTTGTTTAATTATTGATTCTGTCGCACCGGTTTTTCAATATTTAATAACACGTTGTCCAAGCTTGATGTAAACTTGCATGAATGTTGGTTGCCAAACTTAATGCTATAAGCATTCAAAACTTATTGAAATCTATTATACGAGTATATTCTCAAAGTCAATAATGTGCCAGACACATAAATATTATCCGCTAACGGCGTCTTGTGGACACTTCGAGTTTGAGAGACAGAGTAATGCATCCAGGGCCGGACTATCCATTAGGCAGTGTCTGGAAGCAATTGTCTGGGGGCCTCACACAGACTGAGAGGCTAGCTCTCTGTATTATATAATATTTGAACATGTTTATTTGAGTGAAAATGTAACACTATCATATTTCAGTACATCTTGCAATGAAGCAAAAAACGGCGTTGTTATAGTAGTGCAGAGAATAATGCTAAGCTTGAGTCTTTTTACGCATAAGCATAACTAGGTATTTAAAAACCTATTTAGAGGCTAAAAATTTCACCCATGCCGGGATTCGAACCCGCAACCTCTGGCTATCCGTACCAGCGCTCTACCAATTGAGCCAATGGGCGACTCACGGCATCAGTGAAATTTCGAACCTCTTTACAATATTCTCTGTATTACGTACAGGCAGCGACATCTGACTTAAGCAAATTGCATTACTTACAGCCCCGACTACCTACTTTGCAGTTAGGTTTTAACATCGGAACGATATCACTGTACCCACATGATTACACTATTTTTATTTTTAATGCACTAACCCGTGCTAAGGAACAAATTTAAAAACCTATTTAGAGGCTAAAAATTTCACCCATGCCGGGATTCGAACCCGCAACCTCTGGCTATCCGTACCAGCGCTCTACCAATTGAGCCAATGGGCGACAATTTTTAGCCTCTAAATAGGTTTTTAAATTTGTTCCTTAGCACGGGTTAGTGCATTAAAAATAAAAATAGTGTAATCATGTGGGTACAGTGATATCGTTCCGATGTTAAAACCTAACTGCAAAGTAGGTAGTCGGGGCTGTAAGTAATGCAATTTGCTTAAGTCAGATGTCGCTGCCTGTACGTAATACAGAGAATATTGTAAAGAGGTTCGAAATTTCACTGATGCCGTGAGTCGCCCATTGGCTCAATTGGTAGAGCGCTGGTACGGATAGCCAGAGGTTGCGGGTTCGAATCCCGGCATGGGTGAAATTTTTAGCCTCTAAATAGGTTTTTAAATTTGTTCCTTAGCACGGGTTAGTGCATTAAAAATAAAAATAGTGTAATCATAACTAGGTATATTTATTATAGCAAAGTATGTCAATAACTTGTCTACATATAATTCAATTCCTGTTCCCCACGTCCACAGTTATATACTTTGTATATCCGATGATGTATTGGAATGAGTCGCATGAACTTATTCCAATACAATCCTTTGTCCAGTACACTTTCTTGGACGGGGAAGTTGTTAAGTGTTTTATGGCTTTGTGGCGTTAAATGTGTTTTTTCTTTCTTTTAATATGATTTGCCTTAGGTACGGTAGAAAATAAATATTATAAAAGGTCATAAAAGGGTAAGGAGGTCCGTGACGGGGCCTAAACATGGCAAGGCAAATCCGGCCCTGATTTCAACAAGGGGTCGAAGTACACTTAAATCACCCCGAGCGTAACAGAATCACTTAAAAGCGCGGGCTCATCAATAAAACTGAACATCGAGCCATTTCTTACCCTGGCCAGCTAAGCGTGCAATCTTCGAGCCAAAATCAAATTACGGTGAACGAATGAATGAATGAACGAGCGAGCGGCGAATGATTGAATCGGCTGGCCGGAGCGATCCGCCAATCGGAATTCACAATTAACGTGCAACCAGGTCATCTGTGATTGGCGAATGGGCTGCTACGATAGATATAGGTTTCTAGGGTGCTTGCTACGCGAATAATGTCAAGTCCTAACGTGATTTCACGTAATTCGTCTCGTCGCTGAAAACGAACATATTTTTCGTTGTTCATGCTTCTTGCGAGAAAACTCGCAAGTTGACTCCAGCGACCATTGAGTACATTTGGAGAACATTTGCTGAGCATGAGACGTGTTAAGGTAAAGAACGATTTTTTCTTAAAATGAAACCTGGTGGTCACATAAAAGTGGTCCCGGGTGAGATAAGTATCTCACCCGGGTAAGATAAGTATCTTAGTGGCGAACAACTTCACAATTTGTATAACAAGAATTTGTAGTAGCAATACTATTTACTAACTATGAAAGGAAACATTGTTAGAAAACCCGATCAGAGTGCTTAGTGCGAGTTTGACAGATCCAATCGAATAACTTTATTACCGCGTTAATCGAGCATTGAGTAGTGAGTATTAGTAAGTTAACCTTTCGAACTGGCAAAACGCTGTCACAGTACAACTCGCACTCGCGTTTATTCGTGTTTTGGCTGGTGAACGTGTTCGCTTCTCAACGTAAACCATTACAACTCGCACTTAGCAGTTTTAATTTCCATACTTGTCGCTAGGTGGCGCTTCCTCGATGCCATAGAAATATGAGTTTACGTCAACGCGATCGAGTAGTTAAAAAACTCGCACTAAGCACTCTGAGGTGTTCACATAAGTACCAGCTCTCTCGAAATTCGCGGAAGGCACACGTAGTGAGTAAGCCCATACTCTCTTTCTGAAATCAGGCATGTGTAACAACTGAAATTACGAGTAGACACTCTCGTGCTAATCTACATCGCAGGAAGGGCATCACAAACATATAAACAATCATCTACAACTTACTGTATCTAGTATTAAGGAAACCGTCAACATAGACCATTTCAGACCCTTTGAACGGTTTAAATGGGTAGTGGATTGGGTTGGGTTTGACCATAGATATCCCAATTGCTCCGAGAGTTTGCCCAATTGTCTGTTTATCTACACCTTGCTACGATAATTCAAACAGGGCCGTTTTCCGTTTACAGCTATTTGGGCCAAGAGCTTTGATGTATCCGGCATTAGACGAGGAATATTGTGGAAACCTGAATACGGTTTACACCCGGATATGAACGCGTCAATAAGTCCTTAGCACTGGATCGATGGCGAGCTGCATCTCTTTGCGGTGTACAAATAAGCTCTGTAGTTTAGACTAGGACGGCTCTGATCAACTAACTTCACGTAAGTAAAAAGAACTAATCTTCTACCTGCATACCAAATGAAAATGTCGGCAAGCTCTAGCCTGCGTCTCTAAATACGTAACGAAAACTACACCAACAGGTCGCACTAACTGAATGATAGTATGCTACGCGGTATGCTAGTATCGGCGCAGATATTTTTCTTCTTTTTGATGTTTGTTTCTAAAGCTTTCGTGGAATTCTTATTGAGAATCAATTAAAACCATTTAGGTTGCTCATGTTATCGTATTTCCTCAGAAATTAGTGCTGAGAAGCATAATTGGTCTCAATCCGCATGTAATTATTGGTTTTTTAATGAACTTTTATGGTTTTATGAATCAGATCTTACGTTTTGCAAGAATCATGGAAAAATTAGTTTCTTAGGCAAATAATTCGCAACATAAATAATAATAAAGTAAGTAAAGAAGTAATAAATAATACTGGGTGATTTTCAAATTGACAATGTTTTTTCAATTGTGAAGAACAGTATTATTAATGAATCCAGCAAATAGCAGTGCCTACAATGACCAGGAATTAGCCAAGATAACATGAATTAATTTGCACGAGATCGCTTTGTTTTACGATCGTAAACAAAAGTGTAGCGTCACTGAACCGTTACGTTATTTTGACTCGTAATAGTACATTACACAACTAGGGTGGTAATACAAAGAAAGGCCGAGATCGCAGAAGTTTGCGGCCCGAGCTGCAAGCGAGGGACGTAAATATGCGATCGAGAGCTTTCATTATTACCTCCCGTGTTGTTTACATCTTTTTATGTCTACACTTGGCCAGAAAGCGGCTTTGTCCGTACGCGCAGCGTGCGGAAAAAGCCACTTTATTGCCAGGTGTGGCATAAAAAATAATATTTCAGTTTCCAACATTTAAAATAATTTAAAGGGGCCAGCGGTACATTCAGAGTGCTTAGTGCGAGTTTTTTAACTACTCGATCGCGTTAACGTAAACTCATATTTCTATGGCATCGAGGAAGCGCCACCTAGCGACAAGTATGGAAATTAAAATTGCTGAGTGCGAGTTGTAATGGTTTACGTTGAGAAGTGAACACGTTTACCAGCCAAAACACGAATAAACGCAAGTGCGAGTTGTACTGTGACAGCGTTTTGCCAGTTCGAACGGTTAACTTACTCATACTCACTACTCAATGCTCGATTAACGCGGTAGTAAAGTTATTCGATTGGATCTGTCAAACTCGCACTAAGCACTCAGAAGCTTAAAGTGATGTCAAATTTTAAATTTGACGTTGTGAGATTTGGTTCCGTAAAACAATAGAGGTTGTTAGCGTTTCATAACCGTAAAATTTTAGGAACGGCTGGCCTAGGGTATTGCGTGACCTACTAGAGGAGTAAATCTCTGAAAAGTCACATGCACTCCTCATCACCGTAACTTTTAGTGCAAATTAATAGAATATTCGACACAAAATTATATTTTCGAACTCATCATGTAAAGCAACGTCTAACAGTCAATAAATTATAAGATTTCTGGTTATCATGAATGTTGTCTTACGCTAACTCCCTCCAATCATCTTATTGGGGCTCGCACCATGACGTTTTTTGACTGCGGAGACTGAGACCCGTTTTGGGTCGCTTGGCCAGCGAGAATGAGTATCCAGAACATATCTCCAACTGTTAGGGGACCCCAGTTGAATAAATGAATATAATATTGGTCATGATACTCAACATTTTTTGCGCAAGGTAGATTAAGTAATAATATTTGTGCTTAAATCCTAAGAGCGGACGTCATGCAGATGTTAGATCATAGTTTAGTACCAAGCTTCATTTAAATGAGTCATCGGATACTTACGTTCACTGTCACTGGTGTCAGACAGCGGGGGTTCGTTGGCGATGTACTGGCGTCCGCTGAGTAGATTGCTCTCAACAACAGGCCGCTTGTCCTCCAGCTGCCGTCTGAAGGCTCTGTGGTCATCCTAGAACGAAAAGGAAAGTGTTCTGGTTATTTTATATAATTTATTTGGCACTAAATATAAAAGAGCATTTATTCAAGTAACCACAGATTGAAAAGTCCAAGTGACAAATTGCCAAATGGTGATACACAAAAAATAAAATATTTTCATTTTTGATAAAAAAATTATTTGAGCCAGTCCTCTAACTTAAGTAAGGGGACTATGCACACAGCATGATCGAACTGAACGCTACAAAAAGAAAATGTTGCGATTAACAAGAACTACAAACTACTCGTAATCGGACGAACAAACTCTATTACATAGAGGTGGCTATAAAATTTCTTCATACATTACAGATCTTAAAAACCTATTTACAGTCTAAAACTACTCCTACTGATCGACAGTGAGGGGTAATGATTGAGCGATACTTTTTTAACTTAAGGGTGTTTAGTCAAATAAACACAATTTTTCCTAAAATAACATGAAGTTTACAACACGCCCAAAAATTCTTCCCAAAAACGGAAAACTGATAAAATATCATTGCCACTGCTGATGCCTATAATAGTAACATCTGCATATGTTTGTGACACTTCCTACGTAGAGGAAAATTACTTATTAAAAAGCTTCTTTATTCATATAAAGATACTTAAATCATGCATAAATTTGATGCTGCAAGCAACAGTTTTCCTCCACAAAATAGTTCGGAGGGACTTCTCGGCCGACATTGTACTTTGGGACAGAAACCACTTACAAAGTGTGACTGCGAGCCGCCGTATCGAAAACAAACACAGCTTTTCCATTACCTAGCGACACTATAGTTTGGACCAGGTATATACAATTATAAAACCACTTTAAGTTGGGTCTACTTAACATAAGGTCCATGAACACCGGCCAAGATGAACTTTCTCACTTCATGGAAACATATAAACCTGATATACTGGCTCTTAATGAGATATGGCTTAAAAAAGGGCAAGAGTCCAGCGCTCCCAAGATACCGGGCTACACTGCAAAACTACGTCCCCGGCCAGGTGGAAAACGTGGAGGAGGAGTGGGCTTCCTTATACGGCGCGGCCTGCGCACGCGAATACTCGACCACCCCGACTCTACCCTGGAACAAATGTGGCTGGAACTGAAGCTGCCAGGTTCAGCCCGGATTGTTGTAGGTACTGCATACCGGCCTGATTCATGTAAAACCACACGCGTCTGTACAACAGCAGCGATTGATGCCCTTGGTGAGTCGGTCAGTTGTTTTTCAAGTTATGAGCATCTATTCTTACTAACAGACTTAAATGTCAACCTGCTCAAGCCTGATACCTCCCCCGCACCGGAAGTTATTGCATTTTTAAATCAACTAAATCTCACACAGTTAGTGGAGGAACCAACTAGGGTAAATGACACATCGTCTACTTTGTTGGACCTCATTGTAACGGATTCGCCACATTTGTGTAAAGGAATATCGGTATATCATAACCCACTCCTCAGCGACCACGCAATGGTTATCGCTGAGCTGTCAATTAAAAAGCCAAAAGTGGTCCAGCGGTTTACTATGAGACGTCTCCTGCATAAAATAATTGAAGACGACTTCTATTCGGACCTAGCATCTGTGCCATGGTATGAGGTACTTCAAGCTGAAGATGTCGATACCATGTTGACTTGTTTTAATGGATTTATTATAGATTTGTTTGATAAACATGCTCCGCTTAGGAAGTTGCGAGCTACACAGAACCCGCGCCCGTGGATCACTGATGTGATTAAAATTATGATGAAACACCGTGACAACGCGTACAGAAAGGCAATAAAAACAAAATGTGAGCACAAAAAGGAGCATTATAAATCTCTGAAAAACCTTGTAATATCCTCCCTCCATAGAGAAAAGTGCGCCTATTTCACACATTACGTTAATAAAAATTCAAAATACCCGGCTAAAATGTGGGCAAATTTGAAACGTCTTTCAGTAACAGAAAGAACCTCAGAACCTATACCGGACCACTTAAAGAATCCGGATAGCATTAACGACGCCTTCTTGAGAATTCCAGGCACCTCCACTGTGAGTGAGTTAACGATTGAGACATACAAACGAAGCAAATTTACCAAAAAAGTTTTTAGCATAGAGGGCAGTACAGAGGAGGAAATAAACAATATTATAAAGAGCATTTCCACTAATGCTTCCGGGTTTGACGGCTTATCCATAGGTATGATTCGTATGACTCTCCCCGCTACATTACCAATAATAACGGCCATTATAAATAAGTCTATTGCGTCCAATGTTTTCCCAAACGACTGGAAGCTCGCAAAAGTCATTCCACTGCCCAAAAACTCCAGTATAAACGACTATAAAGACCTGCGACCAATCAGCATACTTCCAGTATTATCAAAGATATTGGAGCGGATCGTACACCGGCAGCTATCCTTGCATGTGGAATCGGAAAATATAATTCCTCTGATGCAGTCTGGTTTTCGTGCTGGACATGGCGTAGAGACCGCTCTCGCCCACGTCGTTGACGACATTATCACTGCGACAGATACAGGCCAAGCCAGTATTATAGTCCTACTCGATTTTTCAAGAGCATTTGACTGTCTAAATCGGGAGCTGCTTTTGGAGAAACTAAGCCACTATGGAGTCTCTGCGTCAGCGTGCGAGTGGTTCCGGTCCTATCTCCACAACCGGATGCAGTATGTCGAGGTAAGCGATGACGATGGCTCTGCAAGAACCTCAGAAATAAAACTAATAGACCGTGGTTGTCCGCAAGGTTCGATCCTGTCTCCCTTACTTTTTGTCATCTATACAGCAGACATCATCTCCAAAATAAGGTATTGCCAAACACATTTATATGCTGATGATACACAATTGTATTATTCTTTTAAACCAGCGGCAACAGAAATAGCCGTGACCAAGATAAATGCAGATCTTGAAACATTGAATAACTGGGCGAGGGAGCAATGTTTGGTCCTTAATCCGTTGAAAACCAAATTTATGGTTTTAGGTACCAAACAGCAACAAAAAGTGACAAACGACCATGGTCCAAGAATCAACATAGATGGTAGTGTAATCGAACAAGTAGGCAAGGCGCGCAATTTGGGGTTATTAATGGATTCTGAACTGAGATTCGTGGATCATATAGAAGCCAAAATACGAAACGCATTTTTCAGACTTAAGGTGCTGTATAATATCCGACCGTACCTAACGGAAAGGATACGCATTACACTCGTAGAAAGCCTGGTACTATCTCTTTTAAACTTCGGCGATGTGGTCTACGGTCCACGTCTTTTCGAAAAAACAGAACGAGCGATTCAACGCGTTCAAAACGCTTGTGCCAGGTTCTGCTTCACCGTCCCAAAACGAGCACATATCACACCTTTTTTGAACGCAAAGGGACTCCTAAAAATGAAAGCGAGGAGACAACTACACCTATCAAATCTGGTCCATAAGGTAGTACACAGAAGGAGACCTTGGTACCTTTATAAAAAAATTGCTTGGGCTAATGACAACACTACTCGCAACACTCGCAGCAGGGACTTGAATTTAATGTTAACACCAAGGCATAGATCCGCGGGCTTTAGAGGAAGTTTCAAGTACGCAGCTGCAAAGATCTGGAACAACCTCCCACCACCCTTGCGGCAATTTATGACTAACGTAAGTTTCAAGAAAAACTTAAAATGCAAGCTAATGCAACAACAAAGAACCTTGTAGCTGCTAGCTTCTATATTTATATAATACATATTTCGGTGATAATTAAAAATTAAACTGTCATGGGGAAATTCCATACCACTCACGCACGCCGGTGGAAAAAAGTTAACTTGTTGTTTTTTTTTTTTTGGCATTTAAATCTGAATACAATGAAATTTTGATAATAATTGCAGTGTGTATTATGTTGTAATCAATTTATTTGCTCTATATTTAATCAATTTTAATTTGTCATTGAAGTGTAACATTTTTATTATTATACATATATTTTTTTTTTGTAAACAATTACTATTTGTGTACTGTTGCTATTTTGTCTGTGATATATATATTTTTCTTTATTTTTTTTTTTAATGTAATGGCGAATAATATTATGTAATAATAACAATTTACTAAAAGGGACGGGCTGAAAACCAGCGCCGAGACTACGCATGCAGTCACGGCTATAACGCTGAGCCCATTCCTTTTTACCACAAACATGTGACAATAATTATTATTTTTTATTTTTTGTGTGGTAAATAAAACTTTTTTCACTTTCACTTTCACTTTAAACGTACGCCAAGCCAAACAATTCAATCATAATTAAGTTGGCAAAGCAATCTGTTGTCGCGCGCCGTGTGACAATTATGCGTAGGAAATGAGGGCGGCCATTTTGCGGTGCGCTAAAACGCGGAATGGCGGCGCGGTCGCCATTTTGTGGCCGATTGCGTGTTTGGCGAAAGTGAAGGCGAAAAGGGCAGAAGATGCAATAACTATCAAATTTGTAGCACCCAAAGGACGCGTTACTTTGGGTGTTTCAAGAGCACGAATCATCATTAGATACTTATAGAAACTAGCGTTCCTCTTATCTGAGATCCAAATGTTTTGAATACAATACAAGTACTTTGGCCAAAGGATAAGCCTAGCCATACAGATTAGAATGTTTTAGGTTTAGTTCCATTTTTATAATAGTAGTGTAAGTACTGAAATATCTATACACATCAACACACATATATGTAAATACTGTTAAATTAAACGATTAAATAGACAAAGAAATATATCTTAAAAAAAATAAGACTTTTTGGGAAGAAAATTGTTCGATATACATGCGTTATGGGACGTATTTCTAAAATAAAATTCTAATTACTACCAATATTAAGGCCAAGTCACCTCTCAGACTATAAACTCCAGAAACTCAAGTTCAGATCGGATTTTTATTTTATTTATTTAGAACACAAAACAATTGAAAATTAAGCCCATACTCTCTCTCTCTGAGAGAAGGCCTGTACCCTGCTGTGGGATGTTTAAAGCTACATAAAAACATATTTTTGGATAAAGTCAGACTTCTATCCGTTACGCTCAACGGCGATTAGGGCATGCGGTTAAAATTATTTATCGGCGATCCCGTGTAAGCTGCGTTGACTAATGAGCTTAATAGCTTGGACACAGCTAATTGCCGGCGTGGACGTCCGATTTGACTAATTGTCATAACTGGTTTCTGACTAACAAGTAGAAGTTCGAAGCTAGTGGCTAACTTGGGGATGCATCACTGAAGGGCCTACAGCGAGATGTGGACAACTTTGAGATGCATCATCGAAGGGCTTCAGCTAAGGTAGCGCTTCGATAGAACGCTGAACTCACATTCGACAGGTTGTGGGTTCAAATTCCGGCATGTACCTGCTGTGTTTTGTTGCAATGAGAGTGGTCTCTAACTGTGAAGGAAAACATCATGAGGAAACCGGAGAGTCTGAGCTATTCACATCCTTTAGCGCGTGAAATGGCCAAATTGCGGTGGGTATTTTATTTTTCTCTTTTCTCTCAAATTCTCTTTCTCAGGATAATTATTTTAATTTTATATAAGTAATTAGCTGACCCAGCGAACTTCGTACTGCCGAACAGTCGCTTTTTTATTTTTTTTTAAATTTTCCCTCCTTAACAAATATCCTCGTACTTCAAGGAATATTCTAAAAAAAAGAATTAGCGAAATCGGTTCAGCTGCTCTCTAGATTTGCTCTTACCAACACATTCAGCGATTCATTTTTATATTATAGATGTACGAGACGCATAATGTTATCACAATCACACAGAAAATTAGAAACTTCATTAATTAAGGTTCACAGTTGCAATTTGGAGCTAATTAAAGCATTGTCACCGCTGAAGAATAAAACAAATACACATGGTGATTTATTTTTTCCATATCTTGACACATTTGTAAGGTAGCTTGATAACGCAAAACGAAATAAGAACAAAATGGTCCTTCAAAGCCTCCGGAGGTATAAAACGGTTCCCGTCGTAGATTCGCAATATTTCACGCTCGCTGCTCTTTCACCGAAAAAACACTAACGACATAGAGAAGGCCCAATCAAACCTACCAAAAATTACCACACTCACTGCATACAGGCTAGATGCATGAATGCAAACAAAAAAACCCTTCGCAGGAATGCTATACTCTTTTCAAAGAGATATCTCAATAGTATAGAAGTTAAGCCTAACCCCAAAACTTTCCACTTCTGGCAAGACTTCAAGCCAGAACATACATATATTTAAGGTCACGTGTGTATCCCGGAGTAGCAGAGATCAGAACCTGCATTTACTTTTTCTTTTGCCCTTTCCTTATACATCCTCTATTTGATCGCTGGCCCTTCCACCCACATTCGCTCGATATATGTCTTTCAAGTCACTGATGATATCAACCCTTTGTACGCCTCCACTGCTGTTCCTGCATCGCATGAAGGTTAGGTTAGGTTACTAACCTTCTTGCGATGCAGGAAGCGATACATACTCCACAACGGGGGCCAGGTCCGGGTTGGTGGAGGATTGTAAGACAGTCGCGGATGTTGCGGTCAAGTAAGTTGAAAAGCTGCCCGTGGCCTCCGACATGGCTTAACGATTACCATTACATGACAGCCAGCACCAACGGTTTGACGTGCCTTGCCAGCATCTGATCGCGCTTGTGATTGCTTAACCCTAGTGATTGATTTCGATTACTCTTTTCGAGTAGACCGCGAGGGCTTCAAGTAAGCAGTCGTCAGATATACCAGAATCCGTCCAACACGTGGTCCTTCTGCGCGATGCAATTTTGTAGAAAAGGCGAGGCAGCAAAATCAAAAATAATGGCTTATGGAAGCCGGCCAGTCGATGGTAATGGCACTTTGCGTTTCATAAGTAAAAGGCCTTTTAGAGAACGCTAAGGCAGATGAGGAACTGCCCCCACATGTAGTTTGGCGCTTTCGAGAAAAACGTTCGTGAGCAAGCCAAGTTAATTTTGCTGTTCCTTTGAGGTAGGTTCTCCACATCTTTATTTAGAAACAGATCATCTACTTTCTTCAACTTGCGTTATTTTTCTAATGTTTTTGAGGCACAAATTTCTTCTACTTATAAACTTCAACCCTCAATATAACTCGTCACAATCACCTCAATTTCAAGCATGTTATTAAAGCACATGTATTACTGCATATGAATGCTGTGCAAAAAGCCCCATAGAAGTTTTCATCCATAACAATACTCAGAAAGTTGTGTTATAAAACGTGGAAATTAGGACACCATCACATTAACAGCTAAAACCGCAATCTCTTATAGGCAATACACTTCATATACTATATTTTGAGTAAAAAGAACAAAACGTCAGTTCTTTAAAGTCTCGAAATAAATTAAATGTAAATTTTATTGCTAGTTTTCACTACTAAAAAGTCTGCGTGTATCATGCACCTATACAACCACTAGTAAAGTTGACAGGTCATCCGTAACATAACCAAATAGAGTTCACAAGTGTGAAGGTTGGTGTTCAGCCGAACGTACAGCAAAAGTCCAATTTCCTTTACCAAACTGTCCCACAGTAAGTTTCAGTCGAATATCTGGAACTTTCGACCGGCCAGTTCGGAGTCGATGGAGGTAATTTGCTCCTACCGACTCTAATCAACATCCCGGTGGCAATTCAAAGGTTTTTGCTCTTTTGCCAATCGTCAACCTCCAGTCGCGGGTCGTAGCTACCTGAATTACTATTTTGTAATAAATTTGTCTCAGTTGGTGAGTTAGAGTGCAACAGAGTAATTTGTAATGATGATTATTTTTCCTGACCGGGACTCCTGGTCGTGTGCTCACATGTAGCTTATCTTTGATTTAAACATCAGAGCCCATGAAATGCTCTCTTTAGACGATTTTTCTATGAACCAGTTCAATTCGGTTATCTGAATCGAATGGTTAGTGAAAAAGGCCTTACGGAAGACTCCCAAACAATATACCTGCTGCCTAAGTGGTCTTAAACGATCACGAAGGTTAAGCAACATAGAGCGCGTTCAGTGCATGGACGGGTAACCGTCTATGACTAACGCTAGTGGCATTTTTCCGAGCAGTTCCGTGCTTCGCAAGTCACGTTAAGCAGATGGTGCCGGCCACCGTCGATAGATGGCAATTGTTAAGCTAAGTCAGAGGCTTTAGGGCGACTTGAAAACCTAAAGACCAGCCACTAGTCTTGCAAGCCTCCACTTGACACCCGTGGTGGAGTATGGCCTATACCTTCCTTAGGTAGGAGACCCGTGACACTCGGTGGGAACATAATGAGTTGATGATGATGACATCATATTTTTAGACTTCAGGAACATAAAAATGGATGTAACCCAATACAATGGACAGTAACCTAATAGGAGCACTTCTTCTTCTTCAGGCTATAGTAGTCCACTGCTGGGCATATCCCTCCCTTAATGAGCGCCATAGCGCAAGGTTGTGCCATCATTGGGGGATAATGCCCCTAATCCCCACGCTGGGCATGTGGGTTGGGGACGCAGTTTGGTGGAATTGTACTGCAGGGGGCGCTGCTGCCCACCCCCCGGTTTATGTCCCTTAGACGGATTTAACGACACTCGCGGGAAGAATTTGGGTAGAATAGGAGCACTGGACAAGTATTTTCGTATGAGTATTGTTTAATTGTTCCTGTAACTCACCTGCTGTTTCAGCAGAGCGGGCAGGTCGCCTCGGGGCGGCGCGAGCGCACTGAGCTCAGTGTCCTTCCGGATCACCCACTCCGTGAGCTCTCTCAGCGAGAGAAGCAGAGCAGACCAGTGCTCAGCGTTGCTCTCGAGACGGTTCCTGGAACAATAAAATTATGTTGGGTTACCTCTTTATAAAAACCTATTAAAAGGCTAAAAATTCCACCGATGCCGGGATTCGAACTCAAAAATTGTCCTTAGCACAGGTTAGTGCATAAAAAAGAATATAATTACCACTTTTTGTCAGGTTATTTTATGAAAAGCATTAGATAGATAGAGAACACTTTATCACACTCATCACACTCGCACTATATCGTCACATACGATAATATTATACAGGGGGAAAGTTTGTGAGTGTGTATATTTGTTACTTCTTCACGTTTAATCGGCCGAAGAGAGATTTTAATAAAATTTAATATGGAGTTAGCTGACACCCTGTAGGCTACGTTTTACTGCGATAAATTTCTTATTCCCATGGGAAAATCGATAAACCGCGGGGCACAGCTAGTAAAAATGGAAATTACACAGATATTTCTCAACCTAAGAATACAGTCGTCAGCCTTATCACTGAGGGTGATCTCTTCCAGACAACCTTTGGATGAACTGGAAGGAATACATCTCTGCGACTATTAGTCGAAATTACACAAATTACGGAAATTACACAGATATTTCTCAACCTAAGAGTACGACAGTCACTAAGAGTGATCTCTTCCAGACAACGCCGTCCTAGAGATGTTTTAAGAGACACCACTTTTTCTCCTAACATACAAATCTAGCGTCATTACTCAAGATTTCGACTCCTTCAACCAGTAAATCTAACGCAGTTACACAACTACCTCAGCCAACAACCCTAAGTCTAAAAGCTCGCACACAAACTGCATAGGTACCTCTTGGCAATCCGGTAAAGATCTAAGAGACCATTTCTCTAAGCTCGAGCAGCTTTGACCGTCTGAATATCCGACCGACATCAAATAAAGTAAATCCAACAAATACCCCACCACAAAACATGCTCAGAAGCTCCTCAGGGACTCAGAATAGTACATAATCAAACAGAGCAAATAAAATATTATCTATCTATTGTATCCAGAAAGTGTTGATAATAAGAGCCCCAAAAGTACCCATGTTGATATGCTTATAGTAGATATATAAAAGATATCCTAATATTGATAGTCTTGGCGGAGACTGCGGGACTAACTTTCTGCCGGGGTGGCAGGGAATGAACGGTGACCGAAAGGAGTGGAGAGCTAAAGGCAAGGTCTTTGCCCAGAAGTGAGACAGTAAACCAGCTAATAAAAAAAAAAAGTTGTCTCAGTCGATTATCCGGTCACATTAATTGACAATATTATATAGAGAAGCTACAACAGGCGCGGTCAGGTGCAGGATGGGTGACCGTCCCAGGACTACCGCTAGTAGCATTTTTCCGAGCGCTTCCGTGCTTCGCAAGGCACTTAAAGCCGTTGGCGCAGGCTGTCATGCAATGGCAGGCTTTAAGCCATGTCAGAGGCCTTATGGGCCTTAATTACTTCTGACAGTAAGGCCCGCCACTGTCATACAATCCTGAACCAACCCGGACCTGGCCCCCGTGGTGGAGTATGGCCTAAGCTTCTTGTGATGCAGGAAGAGACCCGTGCCCCAGCAGTGGGGTCATACAAGGGTTAATAACGATTATATGAAGACAAAATCTTCTGTAAATCATTTATCGCATTTATCGTATAACACGTCACTATCAGACTTCATTTGAATTCTGATAGTGTTGGAGGGAGATAAATGAATTTCGGGTCATCTATCTCCCTTCAAAATGGTTGAGTGAGACTGATGATGGCTGACCTCTGCGTTATGCTCGTGAACGAGTGCTGTTCGTGTGTCTGGCCGCAGCACTTGTCATGTTTTCACGGCCTATGTAAAAAAAAATTAATAATGCCTTAGCATTTAAAGTTATAAATGGCAATCATGGAATCTTATGCGTATAGGTGGTATCTAATGTATTAGATCTAAGAGGACTTGAGAAAAGATGGTCAGAGTGGAGTTTTTTTCCCGCTGCCTTTTTCTCCACTACAGTACGGCCCGAAGGCGGCGGCTTACATTTTACATTGTACATTGACATTCAGCAAACTGAATGTAAATTCTTTACGTTGAAATAAATTGAATTAAATTGAATTCAATTAAAATTGAATGACTTTAGTAAAGTGAAGCGCTCGTGGCCTAGGCGAACCGAGTAATTGGAATCAATCACTTGGTTAAGCAACAACAGGCGCGGTCAGGTACAGGATGGGTGAGCGTCCCGTGACTACCGCTAGTGGCATTTTTCCGAGCGCTTCCGTGCTTCGCAAGGCACGTTAAGCCGTTGGTGCCGGCTGTCATATAATGGCAGTCGTTAAGCCCTGTCAGAGGCCTTATGGGCGGCTTGATAACTTCTGACAGTAAGGCCCGCCACTGTCTTACAACCCTCCACTAACCCGGACTTGGCCCCCGTGGTGGAGTATGGCCTAACCTTCCTGCGATGCAGGAAGAGACCCGTGCCCCAGCAGTGGGGACATAAAAGGGTTAATAACGAACGAACGACTTTAGTAATTTTGGGATATGATTCAAAAATGATTCTTATGGATTACTTAACAACGAAACCTGCCCACTGCAGGTGAATCCGTTCCACTAGGCTTAGTTTGTGTGTGACACCGCAACAATGTAATCTTGCCGGCTCAAAAGGGACCTCAAACCCGAGGCCTCCATGTGGTGGTGTGGTACAAAGACGCACCTTAACCGCAAGCAGGGTAGTAACAGTGCAGGAATGTTTAGGAGTGCTTGCGTTCCTACGGGATACTGTCTAGTTGCATTATACTCCTGGCATATCAAAGAGAATGCCGTTCTTAAACACGTTAATACGATGGATATATCGCACCCTCAGTACGAAAGAGGCCTAAGTCAAAAAATAGTGAAATTGAGTTACAATCATAGAGTCTTAAAAAGGTATGCCGTGGACGGAAGATTCGCTATGCTTTTTTTACAATAAGTGCCTTTGTTTTACTATTCATCGGATAGAGCATACCTTTTTATGTCTCTCTATGATCGTTAGGTACTCAATTTTTGAGATTTTTTTGAGTATTTAAACTATTTTTTGACTTAGGCCTCTTTCGTTCTGAGGGTGCGATATGTTTCATATCCGTATATTGCTGCTCCGACTCTTTGCTGGACGAAATCTCTTTCAGAGATAAGCTCGCCTTTGTACATCTTGTTTCTTATGTAATGTCCTATTCAATGTTTTGTGTGCCATAAAGTATAATATTAATATAATACTAAATGTTTTGTAATTAAAATGTTTTAAGTATATAATTAATAATAATTATGTAATGTGCTCTTTAGCAGACCAATCACAAGGTCAAGATAAAAGTGTTATCCATTCTATTGTGTTACGACACCACGGCGGGGCACATGCACACGTTGGCCATTCACGGCCAATGTATAGAGGCGCTGCGGCTTCCCGCCAACATAATCTTTCCGATAGAAGAGCTGAGAGGCAGACTTGAGATTACTACTTTATTTAAAATTACATACATAGCCTCACGCCTCTATCCCAGAGGGGTAGGAAAAGACCAGGAATTGCCACTTGCCACGATCACCTTCGCTTCATCAACGTTCATAAGTCTTTACATGCACGCACGCCGTTTCCAGGTACTTTTTATTTTTCCCTTTGCTAATACATCCCCTATTGGTCGATGTATGTCCGTCTGGGACGCCCCTTACCAGTCGTTCCACTCACATTCGCAATAGGTATATATTTGTTTCGTCACTCTTTCTTCCTTCATCCTCTCCACATGTCCAAACCAACATTATATTTAAAATTAAACCCAGTGTAATACAGTTCACTCTTCTTATTTACCATCTGGTCTATCTAATTGGGTAGCGGCATCTCGCTTTACGCGGTGAAATAAAGCAAGATGGCGCTAGCCGATAATGGGATAAAAGCTTTATCGTGGCGTTGTACTCCCCTAGATGGTTAATTTTGCAAAGTAAATGAGATAAGAGTTTTTGTATGCTACACCCCCACAAATGAAAAAGGGTCTGAGGTATGAATCGAATGAATATTGTCATGTCAAATAATCAGTGCTTGCGGAATTAAATCCATTGAATTGTACAAAACCTATTTAGAGGCTAAAAATTCCACCCATGCCGGGATTCGAACCCGCGACCTCTGGCTATCCGTGCCTGGGTGGAATTTTTAGCCTCTAAATAGGTTTTGTAAAATTGTCCTTAGCACCGGTTAGTGCATTAAAAATAAAAATAGTATAATCCATTTAATTGATTAAAACCGTGTGAAAAGTTGAACATATGAAATTTCTTTCGAGACTTCAAGGTTCAAGATTTGCTTGTGGTATCGCTACTACAATTTCACAAAATTAAATGTACCTACGTAACTCTTTTCCAGTCGCATTGAGACCCACAACGTATGATACAATACAGTACAGTACGGTACTGTACGGTACTGTACTGTACTGAACTGTACTGTACTATACTATACTATACGGTACTGTACCGTACTATACTGTATTGTATCATACGTTGTGGGTCTCAATGCGACTTTCCGTAAGTCACTGTCACCAGGCCCTGGCTGAAAATCAGTATTGTGGGCAATAAACCTGCAGCAATTACCTACGCTGGGGCAGTTTTACCGCAGAATGGAAATGGCTCGTATCCCCTTACTGTGTTCTGTCCTGTTTGTTAGTTTTTGTTACTTTTTTTAATTTAGTCTCTATTTTACGTTTTGTATATGTGTGTCTTCTCGTCATCCATACCGCAATGCTTGAAAACGAAAGTTTTTAATCAGTGCGTCCTACCTGTCATGACCTACGGAGCCGAGACATGGACACTCACGAAAGGGCTGGTCCACCAGTTCAAAGTCGCTCAGTGAGCTATGGAGAGAGCTATGCTCGGAGTTTCTCTGAAGGATAGGATTCGTAACGAATGCATCCGACAGAGAACCAAAGTTATCGACATAGCTCAGAGAATCAGCAAGCTGAAGTGGCAGTGGGCTGGCCATATCTCGCGAAGAACCGACAACCGTTGGAGCAAACGTGTCCTTGAGTGGAGACCGCGACTCGGCAAACGTAGTGTGGGACGCCCTCCGACTAGGTGGGATGACGATCTGCGAAAACCTGCAGGCGGATGCTGGATGCGGCAAGCTGAAGACAAGGCGCTATGGCGCTCATTAGGGGAGGGCTATGTCCAGCAGTGGACTAGTATAGCCTGACGATGATGATGATGATATGTGTGGCGATAAATAAATGTATTTGTTCTTTCTTCTTCTTCTTACTCAGAAGTAAAAGTCATTGGTAGGGACACGCCGGGAGTTGAACCCACGACCTTCCAAATGTGAGGCCGGCGTTCTACCACTGCGCCACCGCCTGCGCCGCTTAAAAATGCTATTTAATAAAGTTGTTTTAAGGCGTTTAATTAGTTCAGCCAAATGCGGACGTTTCACTTTGTATTCTGGTAAGGACACAGTTAAATTAAGTGCTCTTGTTTTTGTTTGGAACTAAATGCCTCGGGATTTCGTGCTTTTGAAGTTTCTAGAATCACCATTTAAGATATGGTTTAGGGTTTTAATCACGCTAGGCTAGGAACTTTAAATACTAATTATGAGTTTAGTCATCATCATCAACCCATTGTGTCCCCAACGAAGGGCACGGGTCTCTTCCCTGAGGAAGGTATAGGCCATACTCCACCACGGGGGCCAATTCCAGATCGGTGGAGGTTTGCAAGACTAGTAGCTGGTCTTACTGTTAGAAGTTTTCAAGCCGCTCATAAGGCCTCTGACATGGCTTAACGATTGCCATTACATGATAGCCGGCACCGGAAAAAATGCCAGCGATAGTCACAGGACGGTCACCCATCTAACACCTAACCGCGCATGTAGTTGCTTAATTCAAGTGATTTATTCCAATCACACGGTTCGACTAGACCACGAGCGCTTATGGTATTCTAAAGTCAATAATAAAAACGCTGCTGGTAGTATTCAGGTAACATAGTAGTTTTCAGCCGGACTGAAGTTCAAACTTTGGTCATTCATTCAAGTTAACGCTCTCAAATTGTCACGTAGAGTCATAACTTTCCACTTACCCGTAGGCACTAATGGAATGAAACACTCGGCTGCCCTTTTAAACGAATAGCTATATCTCAAACCCCACCCCCATACCTCTTCCGAACTGTCTTCAGAGTCCCGGATAAAACATATTACAGACGCGAGTTGAGCCAAATTTTACTCAATCGTACTTATTACAGAGCTTTGTAGGTTCGCCGAGCACCACAATTATATTATCTCTTAAAACGGTGAAGAATGAATTCCAACCCGAATGAATGGGTTCATTTTATGCATAGCGGACTTCCTTTTGCTTTAATTATTTCTTTGAGTGTTTCTTACAATTATTACAATGTAGACTTCGAGGGAATCTCGGCGACTGAGCGAAATGTTTAGAGAAATTCGGCTACAAAAGATTTTGTTAATTTGAGCTCTGTGTTTGAATTAATTTTAAGATTAACGGTTCTTGTACATTGGTGGTACGGGGCGGTGGATAATGGGGACCAGGGCATCAAAGCAGATGAACTAGTCCTAAATAAGACGGAGGGACGAAATCAAGTAAGTGGCGGGCAGCAAAAGCGTAGATCGGAATTGAAGGAGGCCTAACCAAGGTGATTGAAATTGCTTTAAAATTATAATTTGAATTCCAATACTCTCACGAAGGCGGAAGTTTGTGAGTGTGTATGTTTGTTACTTCTTCTTGTCTAAACGGCTGGAGCGATCTTAGTAACATTTGGTATCAAGTTAGCCGACATACTGGATAAACAAATAGGATACGTTTTATTGCGGGACAGTATAAATAGTATGGGTGGCATTTTTAGCCTCTAAATAGGATTTTAAATATGCTATTTACGATTTATTTATTTCGTGAGAGCACGGGCCCATTGGACACTGATTAGCGTCGTATTCTAAGCCCATTTGAAACAAACGTACACACACCGCTAATGCTATCTATTTCCGATACATAAAACACGGCGATAAACTTTTAAAGACGCCATTTTGTTTTATTTCGTTATAAAGCCACTAGCGCTGTCTAGTTGCGTTTTATGGCACTACTTTAAGCTGTCATAAACGGCAAACATGCTGTCACTGCGTTATGCAGATTCTATTTTATAGTGTTCATTTAACTTTTATTATTTGGCATGTTTGGCAACTATGTATAAAGCCACGATTACGTAAAAGGAATTCGCACACTAGTGAATTCATGCTCCTATTTAGTTTTATGTAACTTTATCCTAAAAACCTATTTAGAGGCTAAAAATTCCACCCATGCCGGAATTCGCACCCGCGACCTCTGGCTATCCGTGCCGTGGAATTTTTAGCCTCTAAATAGGTTTTTAATTGTCCTTAGCACTGATTAGTGCATTAAAAATAATATAACTTTATCCTAGATTTAACAGGAGCAAAATAATTATAAAGCTCATATCTACTGTCCATCATGTTGTTCGCTAGTGAAGTTCAAGACTGTCGAAATATTCTTATGAAAATAAATTATAACTTTAGGCGAAGGGAAACATCATGCGAGTGGTATTGCAAATATAACTTCACGAATTGACATAAGTTAGAACACAGTCATTGGTACATGCCGCGATTCGAACCCACAAGCTTCCGATTGAGGAGCCGATGTTCTACCGCTCTGCTACCACCGCTTTAAGCTACGTAAGCTACATCATCAACCCATTACATAATGGGTTGATGATGATTATGTAGCCTTCTTTAAGGAAGAGACACTCTTCCCTAAAGAATGTATAGGCCATACTTTACCACGGGGGCCAAGTCCGGATTGGTGGAGGCTTGCAAGACTAGTGACTGGTCTTACTGTTAGAAGTTTTCAAGCCACCCAAAGGCCTATGACTTGGCTTAACGACTGCCATCTGTCGACGGCAGCCGGCAGCAACTGCTTAACGTGCCTAGCGCAGCACGGAACCGTTCGGAAAAATCCCAATAGCGTTAGTTACAAACGGTCACCTATACATGCACTGAACGCGCCATATGTTGCTTAACCTTTGTGATCATTTAAGATCACTCAGGCAGCATCGGCTACGAGCAATTCTACATAATCGATTCTACGAATGCTACATAAAGCTACGTAAAACAATATTTAAACAACAAACCACTTGACATTCACGACATTAAGCGCACGGGGATTTATTGTTCTCGGAGTATTTTTATTCCTGTGTTATCACTTTTGAAAGTTATAAAACAAGATTTATTGAGTCACAAGGATGTTTCTATCTGCGGCGCGAAAATCTCTGCGGTTTTACTTACGCAAATTTCGGAGCAGTGAAAAATCCACCCTACTCACCTAAAGGAAAAGTCTGTTATCGTGCGACAGAGGCCGGATTTTCACGGTGATGAGTGTACTGAGCCGCGACAGTTCTTTTAACTTTTATGTCTCTTATCATCATTTAGTACAATGTCATAAATCTTTATTAGATTCTTGATATTTTGGGAAGATTCATAATAATTACGTGTCTTAACTTATTTCGTTATTTATGCAGGTCAGTCAACCAGCCTGGAACTGGTGGTAAGCAGTGGCAATAGCTTAGTGAATTGACCAGTTGCTTTAGGAACTGAGAAGGCATAGCTAGGAAACCTGAGCGACTGATGTGTTTATATAGTGTGTCCAATTCCCACTATCAATGTGGTATTCTACTCATAAAGTAGATACTTACAAGAATACTTTTACTGTGGAAAAATCGCGAAACTTATTTTTTAATTACTAAAATGCAGTCTTATACTTTTTACGCGATTTCAAAGTTTCGCCACAGTAGAGGACTAGTAGGGCCCATTTTTACAAGTATTTAGAGACTTTATTTAACGCTGCACCTACATATTACTTGGAAATCGTGAAAAAAATTATCTTGAGTAACTTCCTGCGATATTCAAATATTTCATAATTATTTTTTCGCTATTTCAAAGTTTTCCGTGAGTAAAAGTTGTGTATATTAAAGCCCAGAGCTCATTTTCCAAAGTATTTGGGGGTTTTATTAAACCCTGAACATATTTAATTCAATTCAGTTTATTTCCACGTAAAGAATTTACATTCTGTTTGCTGAATGTCAAAGTACAATGTAACATGAAAGTGAAAGCCGCTGTTAGAAAAAGGCAGCGGGAAAAAAGCTCCACATATTAGCCCTAGACTAGTTTTTTAACGATTAGTTAAATTATTAAAGATTAGATAGATAGATAGATGGAAAGAGAACACTTTATTAAACAACTACAAAAATAAAGAATTACAACCATGATTTCTTAAACACCTATAACTTCAATACTCTTCTTCTTCTGCTTTTTGTGCGTTTCCACCGAAGGTGGGGCGTCATCACCACATATTCTTCTATGTTCATTGCCAAGCAAAACAGCCAGATCTTATCTGCCTACGCTCGTCCATTCCCAAAATCCTACTGCGTAAAAAATCATCAAGTTGCACACATTTACAGCCCTTCATAAAAACGTAGAGCCTTGGTCGTTAATCAATCAAACATGGCGCCGGCAGCAATGACAGTTGTCATAAATAACCCGAGATTTAATTTGGTCGCGCACCTCCTCGGATTAATAACCCAGAGGATGACGAATAAATCTAATAAGCACAGACTAACAAGGCACAGATAGAGGGTCGCTACTCTGTAATCGTGTACGTTCTCAAGATTTAGGATGGCAAAGTTTATTTTATCCCTTATGGGGCATTGCGTATAATTGTACATAAAAATCCCTGAAGATATATTAGTATAGTCTATTAGCTTTTAGAATATACCTCGAGCTTTAGAGTAAGCTTCGATTTTCGCTGGTTTTTGTACTGATGATTGAGTTCTGATTTTGAAATTAAGTGTCATATATAGTTCCGATATTTCTATTACACGAATATATCCGATTCTATCCGATAGTAGCCGAGGTATATTTTAAAAGCTAACAGACTATAGGTAACGTAAACAAAAGTAACCAAGCTTTGGGAATAAACGGCTTGAGACATATTAATAGTTAAAGTCACATTTTTGTTGCATCTAGTGAAATTGCATGTAAGATAGATAGAATATTCTTTATTGAACACAAAAATTACAGTAACATAAGTTGTATAAAAATATAGTACAAATGGTGGCCTTATTACTAAAAGCAATTTATTCCAGGCAACCATGGACGAAGACAAGAAAGAAATTAGAGACGCGTAGTCGGTCGGTCTAAGGTTCCTTAAGAACAGAAGTTCCATGTACAACATGCCAAACCAATAATATATCAGTCTACCCGAGACCACGGCAACTCTTACGCTTCCGAAACGTCGGGAAATAAGGTAGTTACGTTTTACCTAATAAATAATCGCGATTTGACCCGTTTAAAATATAACTAAATATACCAAACAATTCAAATATACTTCCGCTCAAATTTCAAAGTGTTCTTTTTGGAAAAAAACTAATTTGAAATTTCAACGCGCTTATTATAAACAACAGAGCTTAAGTACTAGTACTTACGCTCCGCTCTAAGAACGCTGAAAATTGCGTGAAAGTTTCATGGATAAAGTAGTTCCCGTAACTTTAACTTTTATGTCGGCCGCTAGAGTTTTAACACCCTATTGGGCGGGTTTACAACAATAATAATAATATCTTCCACACAACACAATCAATTATCCTGATCCTAAACTAGGATACCATGTGGCAAACTGACAAACATATCACCAACAAGGTAATACACACAGACTGGTGCCACTTGTACTGAGTGCTTAGTGCGAGTTTTATAACTACTCGATCGCGTTAACGTAAATTCATATTTCTATGGCATCGAGGAAGCGCCACCTAGCGACAAGTATGGAAATTAAAATTGCTGAGTGCGAGTTGTTATGGTTTACGTTGAGAAGTGAACACGTTTACCAGCCAAAACACGAATAAACGCGAGTGCGAGTTGTACTGTGACAGCGTTTTGCCAATTCGAACGGTTAACTTACTCATACTCACTACTCAATGATCGATTAACGCGGTAGTAAAGTTATTCTATTGGATCTTTCAAACTCGCATTAAGCACTCAGATCTAGTATGGCATCCATCGAGAATCAAATCCATTACCTCATATTTGGCAGTCGTTTGACTAGTGGCCCCAGGCTGGGTATATTTTCTTGTTGGATATAAATTTGCCCGTTTACCATAGCACATGGTATCCTAGTTTAGGAGCAAAGCCTTATTTTGAATATGTACCTTATTATTATGATATATGTATATATTATGGTAACATAGCGGAAACTGCATTTCAGTCGCATCCAGGACGTAACAGTGGTTTTAATACCACATAATTATGACGACAAAATCCAGTAGATATTTCGTTTTTGCACAGATATGTATACGTTAAAAGTTACATAGGCGCATGACAAGTGATTGTAACTATTAGACCAACGAGACAGGCAGAATGGAAATCTATATCGACAAGGAAGTAGCCTTAGTTACAAAAACGTTCTAGTATATCAGTTGAACTTCAGATTACTCATAATATCAACCCTTTGTATGTCCACACACTGGGGTACGGGTCTCTTCCTGCATCGCAGGAAGGTTAGACCATATCCACAACGGGGGCCAAGTCCGGGTTGACGGAGGATTGCAAGGCAGTGGCGGGCCTTACTGTCAGAAGTTATCAAGCCGCCCATAAGGAACCAGACATGGCTTAACGACTGCTATTACATGACAGCCGGCCCCAACGGCTTAAACTTCCTTTCAAAGCACGGAAGCGCTCAGAAAAAATGCCACTAGCGGTAGTCACGGGACGGTCTAACATCCTGCACCTAACCGCGCCTTCGTCGTCAGGCTATACTAGTCCACTGCTGGACATAGCTTTCCCCTAAAAAGCGCCACGTTGTGCCATCATAGGGGGCAATGCCCGTAATCCCCACGCTGGGCATGCGTGTCGGGGATCGCAGTTCGGTGGAATTGTACTGCAGGGGGCGCTGCTGCCCACCCCTCGGTTTGACCGCGCCTGTTGTTGCTTTACTTAAGTGTTCTGACTCCAATCACTCGGTTCGTCTAGCCCACGAGCGCCTGCACTTAGTCCGCCTGTTGAATTACTAGTCAAACTGCGGAATTACCAGCCAGACGGTCCGCCAAACATGATTATGCCGTGTAACTAATTAGCGGGCCGGGGCCCAGCGAATTAGTTAACTGACCGAAACTCGCTTTAATTTGCGGCAAATATTGTTTGGGTTGGCGCTCGTAGCATTTTTAATTAATTAATTAATAATTAATTAATTAATATTTATTATGAAATACGTGAAACGAGTTAAGCTTTTATACGAATGGGTCGACGTAGGACGGCTGCCAGTAGGATATAAGTAGGATGTCGGTGTAATTTCTATTTTATGTACAACTAGCTGACCCAGCGAACTTGGTACCGCCTAACAGTCGATTCTTTATTTTTCTCCCCGTAAGAACCATCCTCGTGCTTCAAGGAATATTCTAAAAAAAGAATTAGCGAAATCGGTTCAGCTGCTCTCGAGATTTGGGCCTAACAACACATTTAGCGATTCTTATTCTCATTTTTATACTATAGATAAAGTGTTCTTTATCTCTATCTATCTAGGCATGTTTTATAAAAAAACCGGCCAGACTCGCGCACCGAGTGTTCCGTACAAACCTGTATTATAGACCTGAGTATTTTGTATGAATTTCAATTTAATACCTCTACGCGTTTATGAGGAAATGGGTAGTAAGTTTAAAATTATTAAAAAAATATATATTATGTGATGTAACTAAAAATTTATGGTTTTCGTAATTTTTCCTTTATCTATGCTATAAGACGTTGCTTCGTACCAAATTTCAAGATTCTGAGTTCACGGGAAGCACCCTGTAGGTTTTGATTCCCTTGCAAGTGTCGAAAATTTGCGACATAAACGGCTGTATCTTTTGATTGCGTTGGCTTAGAAGTTTGATTTTTTCACAGCTTCAAGGGACAGTAGACCTGAGTAATTGATATAAATTTCAGCTTCATACCTCCACGCGTTCCTGAGAAAAAGGGTCTTGACAGACGGACGGACAGACGGACAACAAAGTGATCCTATAAGGGTTCCGTTTTTTCCTTTTGAGGTACGGAACCCTAAAAAACACTGGTCCACATCCAAGTAACGAGTATACTGCGTATAAATGATCTCGCTACACTCTAACTGGATGAAGAAGTAGTTGAACACATCAGACACTCAGGTTTCCTCACAATGTTTTCCTTGATGGTCAGCGATTGATATTGTTAATATAATTTTACAAATGTACGTAACTTGGAAAACAATGTCGTTAGTACATGCTTGGATTCGAACCTACGAACTCCCAATTGAGAAGCCGCTCCGCTACCGTCACTCTAAGATAATAAAATTTTTGGATTATTATTTTATAAGATATTCTGGTTTCCACACGATGTTTTCCTTCACTGTTAGCGAGTGCTATTGCTTAGAAAACAAAGTCATTAGTACATGCCTGAGTGTCTGTGGTCTACAAACCAATCTGCCTTATCTACGTAATGAGATGATTTATACAGCGTCCAGTGGCATGTTTACTCACACTAGATGTGTGAAGGGACCATTCGGACGCTGCAGCCTGAGACATTGATTTAGGTGGTGCAGGCTTGCTTGAGAGAAGGCCTGTGGCCTACAGTGGGACGTTAAGGCTGGGCGCATGCTGAGACGCAGGCGACGCAGCACAGCGCAGAGCAGGGCAGCGTAGATTTTGTAAAGAATCGAACGTCATTGAGCTACGAGTATGTACGCTGCGGCACAGGCACGTGCGACGCAGACTTGTGTTTGTCCTGCTCTGCGTCTCGTTGTAGTGCCGGCACAGATTTCTGAGCGACGAGTGCACATCGAGGCGTATTTACTTACAATTTTCTTGCAACGACAGAACATTTAATTGAATTAGTTTGCTGTGAACTTATTTGTATGATACAAATCATCCAGACTATTAAAAAAATACATTGAAAGAGTTATTATGAATGAGAATTGCCAAGGAAGGAATCGCCAGCGTCTCAGCTTGCGCCCAGGCTTATAGGCTACGAAAAGAAATGTTAGTAAAGATCTTCAAGATGGTAAAAGCCCAGAGACAATTTTCCGCACAACTCCTTCCAACGAAACCGGTCGCCGAATTAATAACACTCAGGTGAGTGCTCCAGTTGTCGCCCGCGTTGTCAATTTGGCATTAATTCGGCACTTAGCGCCCCGGGCCACTAATGTCCGTCTAACTGACAGCCGCCGGCGAAGGGGCAAATGCGATTCCGAAGCTACGTTCAGGCACAGGCGGTGATGGGCCTGTGGATAAATTCTGAGGGTAAAATTCCGACGGAAAGATTCCGGAGAATTATCTCAGAATGAAAATATTCCGGAGGAAAAAACATGAAATTGGGTCGCAGTGATGGGCCGTGGAAAAATTCTTGCGGATAGATTTCGGGAAATCTTGGAATATTTCCGAAAAAAAGTACAAAACTGGTTTTAATGGGAAAAAATGCTTTCTATTGTGCCCAATGCTTAAAACAACTTGTGTTATTATCAGGTGTATTCTACAATATAGACTGACGTCTATATGTGTGACTTTCCTAAAAAAAAAAATATTTTATAGGATCTTGTTAACATTGAAGATACTTAATCTTACGTAATGGCGTTTTAACCGGTTTTATCCAGACAATTCCCATTTTTGCGCATAAAGTTGTCAGGCTACTACTGAGGATTACACACGATGCTAAAACAAATTGTTATATTTGATGGTCATAGTAAGAATCGTTTTTTTTTTCAAGCAAATACCCATTTTGGAAAGATTTCCGCGTATCTTTCCAAAATGAGATTTTGCCCGGGAATAATAATTAGACACAGGCAATTACTCGACGCGCCGCCTACCCTTGTACGAAATCGCTTTAAAAACGTGCTAGCTATAAAAACTCGTCCATCGTGGTAAATGATAAATCAAACGCTAAAATCGTAAGTGTCCTACCCGAAGGTTTTCTATGTAGCCTAAGCGTCCCACTGAAGGGCACAGGCTTTCTCTAAGAGAGAGAGACGGGCTTAATTACCACGCGTGTCCACCGCAGATTGGCAATTTCAAGCGCTGAGGTATTTGAACGCCTTAGTCACTCAGACCTACGGTCAAAGCATAACATAAAATTTACACACATTGCTCTGAATCGCTCGTGGCCTAGTCGAACCGGGTGATTGGAATCAATCACGTCAAGCAACAATAGGCGCGGTAAGGTGCAGGATGGGTGACCGTCCCGTGACTACCGCTAGAGGCATTTTTCCGAGCGCTTCGCAAGGCACGAAAAGCCCTTAATGCTGGCTGTCATGTAATGGCAATCGGAGTACCTACCTTACGAAACGCACAATATTGCTCCGTGTAATATCGCTTTAAAAATTCAGAACTAGTAAATTTATTTATAAAAGTGTTGTTAATGTGTAGAGTGAACATAGCAGATACAGTGTAATTGTTATCTTTTAAAAATCTCCTTGGATATTGTAATAATTGAACTCAATTGAAGCCACATAACATCGGACAGATCAATCTACCCGCATTTATTAAAAACCGCCTGCCTGTGCCTGATTTGTGGTAAATACATGCGCGGTGACGTCACAATATTGTGCTGCAAGTGTGAAGCGCAATACCATTGCGCCTGTGCAGGCCTTCCGGCCGCCGCGGGCGCTTCGACGCCGAAGGACTGGCTGTGTCCCGAGTGCAAGCGGCCGAAGAAGCCGCAGCCGGGAGCGGCCACCCCGCCGGCGGTGATCGTCGACCAGCCCCCTGTCGACGGTGCCCCTGCCGTGGATCTGGGTGTCCAGTTCCAGCTCTTCAGGGAGGAGTTATCACTCATAAGAGCTGAGCTTCGGGACTTTAGGTGCGAGTTCTCTCAGCTGAACACCACCATGGCGGCCTTCGACGGGCGAGTCACGTCTTTTCTTACCTGTCTTCCAATCGTCCACCAACCCGGACTTGGCCCCTGTGGTGAAGTATGGCCTAATCTTCCTGCGATGCAGAAAGAGACCCGTGCCCCAGCAGTAGGGACATACAAGGGCTAATATCAATCGAAAACACTAGGATACCCTGTGTGAACCAGAAACAGCGACATCACAAACATGTAAACATCCAAGGCCTGGGAGCTTTTTTTGTTCCCAGCCGCCGGGGTACGAACCCGGCACCTCTTGTATAACAGGCAGATGCACTATCGCTGCGCCACAGAGGTCGTCAATAGCAAAATAAAAAAATATTTGTCCCTTTCGAGCTAAACCGAAGTTTAGTTTGCAAATATTTGTGTAAATAAATCGGCGATAAATCAAGTAGCGGACGAAATAAAAAGTCCGTTCGGAAATAACAAACGAAACGTTGGGCCTGTCGGTGGAGTGAAGCGCACAGAAGGTTCACTTCACCTCACTAAGGTCGGGTTGGAAATGACGGAAACACGTAGTGCTCCACAAATCATAACCTTACATACTAGTGACCAAAACGACTATTATTTTAATGGAAAAGGTTTGATGGCGTAGCAGCTACAATTTTTTCTTGTAAGGTTACGTACAGAAAACATATGAAATCATGCGATGTTGCACAAGCGTCTTTTTCTACTGGATTTCCATCGACTATCTATTATAAAATTATTCAGCGTTTCAGCTATCGAAAGTGTTATTATACTTTGCTGCACACGAAAAATACAGAATAGGAAATATAACGTTAGGGCTTTCACTGTCTTCTTTTTAGCGTGTCGATGGGAAGCCATCGTGGTGAAAAGAAAGGAGACGCCAATCAGCGTAAGGGACTTGTTGATCGTTGTCTAGTGTGCGTCTTATGAGGGTGACACTTTGTGATTTATATATAACCTAATAGGTTAGGATAGATAGATATCTAAAAATCTATTTAGAGGCTAAAATTCCTCTAAAATTCCTAAAGACCTCTGGCTATCCGTGCCAGCACTCTTTCCAACTGAGCTAATGGGCGACTCACCGGCATCAGTAAAGTTTCGAACTTCTTTACAATATTCTCTGTGTTACGTACAGGCAGCGACATCTGCCTGAAGTAATTTGCATCACTTGCAGCCCCGAGTATACCTACTTTGCAGTTAGGTTTTACATCAGAATGATATCGCTAATCTAACTTCAGGTTAATCGTGGTCAGGAAATGAATCTCAAATAGTCAGCAAATATATTAATGTTGGTCTTTTAAGTAATAAAAAATGTACAGAGTAAATAAATGTATGACAACACGTGGTCTTAAATAAATCGAACATTGTCAGTAAATTTATTAAATCAATCACAACTAAACTGATACATTTAGTATTTTCTGCTGCTGCGAATGCACATAACTTTTTCCTATCCTTTATGTCCTTTTATGTGTCGCTCTTTTGTGTCCAGCGATTAGCGCGGTACGTTTCGGAACGCATTTTTAAATGTCAAACTCGGAATGACAGATTGGCGAGATGGCGGGAGCCTGGTGCGCGGTAAATCGGGAATATAGTTTTGCAGCGCTCACAACTGAAAAGCTTTCCATCTATTTAAAATTCAGAAAAAATAGACAACTGTCGATCAAAAATGTGGAACAGTAGCTTGGTTTTAATACCTTTCTTCTTTGCAGTTCTTCACTTTTATACTTGAAATAACGACAGGCCGAATTCTACTCATGAGCAGAGACTATAAAGTAGAAACTTAGCACGACTTGCCCGACCAATGCTTCTTCAACAACCTAAACAGATATGTAGACTCGTGTTAACTTTCAATAAATCAGTCCGTATCCGTTCACTGCTGGACATAGGCTTCCCCTCAGGCACGCCATCTGTTCTCGGCCATGCTCATCCAGCCTCAGTCAACAATCTACCTAAGTAGCCCAATTATGCGCACGAAATCGTGAGCGATTCCAATTGTCTAATTGTCAAATTCAGAAACTCACGGACACACTCAGAAACCATATATATATGAGGAAGAATTCTGTAAAAACCTAAAACCGCTGCTCATCTCCAAAAGCTACTGACCTACAAGAATTTGTCTAGATCCTATGGAATACCATTCCCTAAGTATAACCGCTTATTAAAGAAAGTGTAGCAATGTTGCCGAGGACTGGTCACTTAAGCGACACCTTTTTTTTTCGAAATTTAACAGGAAATATCCTTCACTGGGCTGACCTATCCTGTAGGACTTTAAAAAATAAATAACAACAGTATTTGCCCTGTCCGTGCACGCGAGAAGCACCCTATTA
This sequence comes from Yponomeuta sedellus, assembly GCA_934045075.1. NCBI lineage: Eukaryota > Metazoa > Arthropoda > Insecta > Lepidoptera > Yponomeutidae > Yponomeuta > Yponomeuta sedellus. The sequence goes on from OW203739.1 coordinate 21,006,613, forward strand.
AAGCTTATTTATGGGCCGCAACATTTTCCGGTCCTATCCGCCAGTTTTCCAATATTATTCGCGAAAAAGAAACAAGGATAGCGTGAAAATTGTTGTAGCCGAAAAAAAATACTTTATAAGTTCTGGGAAATGTAGTGGGAAGTTGTTGAAACCGTAGACTTAAGTTCTTCGTCGTCGTCGTCAGACTATACTAGTCCACTGCTGGACATAGCCCTCGCCTAATGAGCGCCATAGCGCCCTGTCTTCAGCTTGCCGTTCTTGAGTGAAAACCGCGACTCGGCAAACGTTGTGTAGGGCGCCCTCCGACTAGGTGGGATGACGATCTGCGAAAAACTGCAGGCATATGCTGGAATCCCTTTTCCTGGTACCAAATTTGGAGACCCTCAGATAAGGACATCACAAACGTAAGCTTGTTTGCAAGCTTTTAGACGTTTAAAAATCTATTTATGAAATACAATTTAATAAGGTGCAGTCCTGTATGATCGGATGTATCAATCTGAGGATGTATCAATGTGAAGTTTGAAGATGTAAATTAGGAAATCAAACTAAATGTGTTTACAGTTTGACCTGCGATTATATAGGGTTTTGTTAAGTGTAAATGGAACAATATACAACTAATATTTTATTTCATTGCAGACAGAGAACAATTTTTGCTTTGCAATTTTTGCTTCTCTTTCAAAACTTACTTCAATGAATTTGCAACAGTTTTTCCGAACTTTTCCGGACTGAAAATTTCTGACCGTGCACTTTCTTAACTTTGAAAGTACACGAAATGGCTGTTGGCAACAGTTTTCAACTGTTTTTGACTTTAATACCGGAGAAGTCAACTTGTCGTTCTGATTGGCCAATAGACGACTGTATACCATGATTACACAAAATTTCGTAACTTAATAACCTAGGATCGATCGATATCAACCCTTGGTGAGCCCACTGCTAGGGCACAGGTCTCATCCTGCATTCCAGGATAGCGTTTTCTATAAACTTTTACCAGTTCCTTATTTGCATAGCACTCTTGAATATATATTTTTCTGGTTGTGCAATAAAGTGTTCTCTATCTATTTATCTATCTATAAGCTAACCTAATCTATTGTACAGACTATTGGAGGTCAACGATCGATTTAGCTACTATTTAAGTGTGTTTATTTTACTGCTCTTGTACAAGAGGGTTTGAAATTATTATGGTAAGGCTTTTTTCGATATTCATCAGGTGCATATCTGCGCACTTGCTCGCTTTCTTGTTCCATAAATACTCGTATATTTAGTTGTTTTATAGGATCTAAACAACATGTTTGTCTACAACTACAAAAGCCTGAAGATATGTCGACTGTAAAAGCTTTAATTATGAACGTAAAAAATGTGGAGAATTTTTTTCGGGAATTCCCTTCCCGCTTAGGACGATAATCTAGTTTGTCCTGTCTTAAAAGGATTTCAGCTCACCAATACTTTATCAAACAGTCCCTGAATCCCCAGGATGATAAAGCTGTCGATATATGAAACGTATTTGAGGCACGCTCGATAAAATAGGGATTTCTCGGACGCCCGGCACGGGCGTACATTTTAAAGTGCCGCCGATTTTGAGTAACGTCCGCCCATTTTTATTTAAGCGAGAAACAGATATTTAAATCACCTTTCCTTCTTGCAGACTTTATATCTTTCTACTGCGCTTAAACTGTCATGCTATGCGAAGTACATAGCTAATGCGGGTGTCCAAACTAAGATATTGAAATTGTACTGAGAAAGACAAATGCACCCACTTAGGTGGGCGCTACTCACTACCAAGAGTGGATATCAGAAGGAGGACATCGCAGACGGAAGGAATTTGTTAAACAATCTCGTACTCTGAGGTGGCCTAGGGCAGAAAGATCTGATCCGAGTTAGGGAGTTACGAGGTCTTCGACCAGCAGTTAGGTTAACCAGAGGCTGCGTAAAGCTGTCTTTGGGACCAATACAATACTTTTTTCTCAAGTACCCAATACACTAGGTGGATATCAACCACCCTGAAACTTGGCCGCGGCGCTATCAACACGATTGTACTATTGGACAAAATTTGGTCCGAAATTTACTAAATATATCGGAAAGGGTGATCCCACACGAGGTAATATTAAAAACTGAACTTCATACAGCGCACAAGTTTTAAATTGATTCAAGCCTATCCAAAAGGAGGTATAACTCAATCCACCTTCAATCATTTGGTCTCTTAATCTTAATAATGATTCCTGACCTGAAAAGAATTTACCCGGTTTCCAGGTTCTTACACCATGGCCGTGTACAGTGACATACACTAAAATGTAATCACGTAAGAACCTTGTCACATTAACCTCTTCTAGCATGATGTATGAGAGATTAACTATTTTGACTTTGACAAGGTACTGAAGTGTTTAGATTTTAATGTACGTGACTGTACACTATGCCGAAACACAGAAACCATACCAAGCAATCAAATCACAATCCCTTACCTAATGGCCATGCTCTTGGCTTTGAGATGGTGCCAGCGTTGGTTCATCTCATCCAGTCGTCTCTGCAGCATGACGGCGTCTTCCTGGGAGGACAGCGAGCCCAGGAGCCGTCTTCCGGTTCCGGTGAGCGACGCGTAAACATCGCGATGCGTCTCGATCTCCGATTGGAGGTCCTGGAGAAGAAAGAGAGGTCGTGGTTAGATTTTGACTGTAATTTCCTATCTACATTGTCTATGACTAAGTGAAGTGACAGCTTCGATGGACCCTGTAATTCCTAGGACTTTTAGGAGGAGAAGACTCTCTCGTTGCCTCTTTTACGGCATCAAATTCGACCTTATAAGCTGGAAACAATAGTAAGGAACCAAATGAGCCGTGCGTGAATTTGCTATAGCAATATAACTCGCTGACATTGAAGGAAATAATTGTGCGGAAAAGGAAATATAATCGGATGCCCGAGTATCTAAGCTTTTCATATAATTCTCTCAGCGCTACACTGCCCATCAATAAGATTAGTTATCTTATGTGTAATCTTAATTATATGTGTAACTAAAGAAAGAAGGTGAGCTGATTTGCGAATACAGTAAACTTAGAGCTAGATTTAATATCAGTTCAGTTCGATTCGAAACATTGGGCTGTCGAGAAATTTCTAACAGTTTTCTAACCGATTTAGATATCGCGTAGACATAACTACAGGTTGGAACTGCAAAGGGTTTACGAGAATAAACATTTGAAATAGCACGAAATACTGCGCGCTGTAAAAATAGTGGAGAACTCATATACAACGCGGGCAACGATGTATTGAAACAGAAGGACTACCTTTGAAATGGATCACAGTGGCCTTTGCCAAAACGGATACACCACATGATTTCTGCAATATCCTAGAAATATTACTAATAATATTAAGTTCCAGAACAAGTCCAAATACATTTCATACACAAACACACACACAATAATAAAGTAACAAGTAATTCTATTTAACAATTCACAGTTGCTTGGTAGTGCTAATGTAATGTAAGCGTCCATAAATTTCTGTATCTTATTTTTAAATGAACAATTTAAAAACAGTGGCTACATTTGGAGCTGGTGTCATTAAAAATAATTATAGTATACTATTAGCATTGAATTTGAAAATTCAATGCTATTAGAAGGAAGGTACTCTTACTTAATTTTTGCGTCAATGCACGCGCGTCGATGGCGCGAGAGTTTGACAGAAGTGATTGAAGTGAGAAAGGGTTTCGGCATATTAGAATTTCAGTAACTTTTTTCAGCTGTTACAAGGGTGGGTACGTTATGACTGATAATTTTTTTCCACATAGATTCAAGGTAACATCCGCCTACGATAGAAGAAAAAAAACATAAATTTAAGCAGAAATTTTGAAATTTTCACATGTATTAGAAATAAACGCTTGCCGACGAAACGAAGGAAGCTGTTTGCCCCACTATCAATAAAAAAAAGGTTTTCTATGGAGTCAACTCTGAATTAAAAAGTTACGCTGCTAATTCCGTGAAGACAAGGCAAACTTTGTAAATTCCTCCATATCAAGATAGATATGGAGTATGACCTGACCTTCCTGCGATGCAGGAAGAGACCCGTGCCCCAGCAGTGGGGACATACAAGGGTTGATATCGAAGATAGATAGAGAACACTTTATTGTGCATACCTAAAATTGGAAATTACACAGATATTTATCAAGATTTTTTTCTATGAAAAATTGGTCAGTTTTTACCATTGCGTTTTGGTGAAATGAAGATTTACACGCTGCGAAATAGGTATAATAGGCCGGAGCGGGTTTTCTGGAAAAAAAATGGTCGCGTTCACCCAACACGGGGTAAGTGGGCAATTTATTACGAGTCACGCGAGCCGGCAACAAACGTCGCGCTGTTCTCACTCATAATATAACGTTCGTAAAATACAACACGCCAACTGAAAATATGGATGAATTTGGCTCTTTAGGGAGAGGCTTCCGCATTTTGGGAGATCCGTACCTGAAGGTATACTAGGGATATTCAAGCCACAAAAAAAGGGTTAAAAAGGACCTCATACTGATTTAGGGTTAGAGGTCATGTGGTCCGCTCGATTTTTAGGCCGTGGCCGAGTTACTGGTTTTCTATTCGTGACCATTCGGCCGAATTTCAAATTTCAATTTCAGCCAACGGGGCCCATAAAATCAATATCGTCAAATTACGGTAACTCCATGACTAATATACGGTAATAAACATTCTTATAATGATTAAGAGAAGGCCAATTTAATTGAGTTCAAGAGATACCTCTTTCTGAGAGAAGGTTTGTGTCCTGTAGTGGAACGCATTACAGGCTACATAAAAAAGGAGACATTAATTTTACGCTTTTAAAAGAAGGTACAGTATATTTATTCTTACTTGTCCAATTTAGTAAACAAGATTCTAATCTTAAAATTAATATTAGATGCCTAAACTAGACATTTTCTCGCAAATTCATGAACTATCATAAACTATGTTTATAAAATTGGCAGCGTGTTATGTAAAAGAGTGTTTCAAGTTACTTCATTTATGGAATATGGCAGTTTTGGACTAAAAAGTCACAGTTTAAGGGTAGAATCTTGTTTACTAAAAGGACGAGTAAGAATAAATAGACTGTAGGTACAAACCAATTGGACGATACATCCCATAATGATTTTAGAAGGGTCCAGTTGGGCAGAATTCGAAATTTGATTCGGCCGTAGTTTAAAAATGGACATCTCGGCCGCGGCCCAGAAATTGAGCGAGCCACAATATGTCCCTTAAACAATCGGTATCGAAGGACCTTTCTAAGTGTACCAATCAGAGTCATGTCCATCTAGAAATCCTCGATAGAACATAGCAGGTGGATAGGCTACCAGCGCAAGTGATGCCTGACCAGACCAGCCCTCACGTGGCAATCAGGAGGGGGGGGGGGGCGAGGATCACCTGAAAAAGATCCAAAGCCCAGGATGCTCAGTTCATCAGCATTCTATATATCTATCTATAATCAGCCCACATCAACCCACTGCTGGGCATAGGCCTCCTTTTAACTGCGCCATTCCTCACGGTCCTGTGCTAATCTGATTCATCTCTGACCCGCAACCCTCACGATGTCGTCTGACCATCGTCATTAGCATTAGTTAGCGTGAAATGGAAGCTGCCGGGAGACATCTGCAGAAGTGGAAATCTCTGATTGAAGCCCTATGTTCCCCTTCTCCATAGAAGCAAAGGATTATTATTATTACTGTCAAAATATAATCAAGTACTCTCAATAATCAAGAAATCAAGTATTGTGATGTTGTATTACTTTTAGTAAACAACAAAACTGGAACTTTGTGCTTTATTTAAATATGTTCATTTATTTTCTTTATAATATAAACAGTAAACTGGATAAAAACAGAAAAAGTAGGCAAATGAGGATTATTTAATAGTCTCGTCTAGACAAAATGTGAAATCGTAATGCTAAAAATGAGGGTGAAAAGTCTCAAAAATGAGTGACGTAATTTTGGTAATAATAAGTAATGATGTAAAGAGGTTTGCACCGTTACAATGTAAGTAAGTTTCAAGACAAATTCCTCTAACAGGAAAACTTCCATGAAAGTTCCAGTTCCAAGTATTTCCTTGTAAACTGACCCTGAAAACCCCTTAAATTATTTAATCCGGTGAAAAAACGACCTCAAAAGAACCTTTGTATTTATTCCTGCAACCCGGGCATCGATAATAGAGGCAAAGCGTTTCTTACCCGGAAATAAATATCATAAAAATAAAATCCCCGACTGCTGCAAAGAATTTTGGGTTCATTTTAACTTCAAATTAACATTTTGTATGAGACAAGTTAGTTTTGTAATTTTCACTAACAATAAACGAGATTCAGCAAAATTACTGAATAACACTATTAGTAACAGCATTATCAGTATAAAGTTTATAATAATATACCTAACGTTGATTTCAGACTTTACATCAAATCCAAATACAAAATACAAACAAAAAGATACAAAAATAAAATAGTAGTTACAAACACAAATAATTCCTTACAATATATTAGTACTTATTAAGATAAGATAAGAATATTCTTTACTGTACACTGGAAAAACAACAAATACAAAACAATTGCAAATATACATAGTGCCAATTGTACTATGTATATTTGCAATTGTTTTGGCCTTATTGCTAAAAGCAATTTCTTCCAGACAACCTTACGATGGAAAGTTGCTGAAGGAAATTAGAAAGACGGGTAGCCAGTGCAAATTTGAATATTGATACATACTTATACTTAATAATAATACACTTACATACCGTTACTTATATAAACTTATAATTTATTATAAACATACATATATATATCTTATAATAAAGTTCTACGTAAGACAAGGAAAGTACTAACCTACACACAAGAGGACAAAATTTTAACGACTATACTGATAAATAAAGATCACGAACTCTGCTATTATTGTTATTATTTTTTTAAATGAAATTTGAGTTAAAATTTGTTTTGAAAAGAATAAATACTTTCTTCTCCACATAATCTATTAATTGTGAAACTAACAGATTTGAAGTTCATTAACTAAACATATTGTTTTTATGTGTATGTGCTTGTATGTAAATGTTATGTTACGTTACGTTACGTTACGTTACGTTACGTTACGTTACGTTACGTTACGTTACGTTACGTTACGCTACACTACGCTACGCTCCGCTACGCTACGTTACGTTACGTTACGTCACGTTACGTCACGTTACATTACGTTACGTTATGTTATGTTATAGGGAATAAAATTATTTTGACTTTGACATCCATCCAAACTTTCGCATTTATAATAATAACTTCCACATAATAATTTTCACATAATTGTACCGTGTACTAATGTAACCAGGTTAAGACATCCCCATGGAAACACAGCCAGACTGTGATCATTTCACTGCGGACACACCATACTACTATCCCTACCCTGGTGGTAGGGTGGGTCTCAAATTGTACTCTCTGCGGCATCCAGTAGAAATCGTACCCACAACCTCTGCTTTGGTAGTCGTGCGTGTTAACCGCTAGACTAACGAGGCAGCAGATTCTGGCAGGCACATTTCTAATAATTATGTAGTCGTAGAATAGGATAAGGCCCAGCTCAGAATAAATTCCCACTAAACTACTGATGCAACTGAACCCTCTTTTTCGCACGCAGTCGGGTGAAAAGGGACGCTCGGCCGGCCGGACCCGGAAACTCCGTATAACGAAGATAGATCTAGCAATATCTCCAGCGAGCAGAGAGTGGGAGATTTGCAAACGGACCCGCCGCGGAGATTTACGAAGGCAATGGTGAATAGGATATGGCATGGCTGACTGTGAAGTAGGAAATTTATTTAGAACTAGCCGACCCAGCGGACTTCGTACCGCCTAACAGTCGATTATTTTTTTATTATTTTTCTCTCCGTAAGATCCATCCTCGTAGGTACTTCAAGAAATATTCTTAAAAAAGAATTAGCGAAATCGGTTCAGCTGCTCTCGAGATTTGCGCTTACCAACACATTCGGCGATTCATTTTTATATTATAGATTGAGTGGATAAGTGAACAAAAATTCTATATTGCACTAAAATAAGTTGATACAACGGCGACCTTAGTACTAGATAGACCATTTTCTTCCAGCTAACCCACGTTGATGCGGAGAGTGGAAGAGGAATTTTTCAGTATTCACCCAACGGCGTCACATCCAACTGTCTTTTTTTCTGCATCCATCCAGTGAGTAAGTAAATTGACGGATGAATAGATCTAAAATGGATTGTGATTTGAAATTAATTTATTTATTTATTTATTTATTTATTTATTTATTTATTTATTTACAAACTTAGTTATTCATCGAAAATCAAACATAGCAATAAACAATTATAAAATATATAACCACTTCAATACTAAAGAACAAAAACAAAATCATCCATCTCCATGCGTTCCCCTGCATTCTCCAATAATTTTCCCAATCCTTGTCATACATGTATAGTCTAAGATATATGAGATAAAGCGTAATAGTACTCGTATTAACTATGTTTGAGCTGATCCGCTCATCGGTCTTCATAGTGCCTTCTCCATCAACATCGGGTTTGCCCAACCCACAGCCAAATGTTTCAGTCGAAAGGATGGCCGGAGTGGCTCAAAAGAATTCTATTACGGAGCAGTTTGATTTATAAATTGGCGGTACACTTTGTTTTCGGCGATCCCTCGCTTTGCATTCGCTAGAGAACTTTCTAATTCAATTAGGTAATGCTAGGCTGGCAGGGGTCAAATTTCGGCTGAAGAACGTACTCATTTGGAAGATTAAAAGTAATCAGATGCCTGCGTTATTTTTGATGTAGGTCGATATCACAGGTATTAAGATTTTTGATGTTCGTTTTTTGAAAAAAAAAAAGCACGTTAAAACCATTTATGATATTTATTTCCTTAGTGGCGCTAGCTAGAATCGAAGCGCCTTAAACAAGACAGTAGATAAAGGAAGGGTCAATGTGCTGTAATTAAAAAGTTTCCGCTTTATTAGCGAAATTTCTAGACTAAACACTTGCCCTGGGGTATCTGCTAACTTCTGTTCTTAGCACCCACTTAAGGCTGCCGGTACTTTATCAAAACTAGCGCTTTTATAGCCACTTCACTGAAATTCGAATGATTAAATTTGTTCTGCGAATATGAATTTCATGCTGACCAGAAATACGGTTTCATTTATTTTATTTTATTCAAAGACTATTTTTTCTACAGAATAATGGGGAATTAGTGTCAAACTAAGATGGTTGGACAGTGGTTGGATCACGGATGTAAAAAAAAGATTTCCGGGCTTTTCGAAGCCATGCGACATATCAAAATACTCTTATAAATAAAAAATATATATACGTTACTTTCTTTCATTAAATTCTAAAAAAAGGTGTAGATACATAAAAACATTACACGAGTTAATGTTAGATGATCACTTGATAACTCGAATATTAAAACGTTTGTTACATTATAAGTCTCTTATGTAATCCTTGGTGTACATGCAATAAAGAATATTCTATCTATCTATAAGGCGTTGCTTTGAAGTTGTGAAGTCATAGTTTAAATCTGATTTATACTGCGCCTTTTTTGCCAAATGACTAGGATAACTATCTGACAGGTGACATTATGAAAAATGTTATGATACTTTAGATGAATATTAAGACAGAGGAATCTGAGGAGTCTCAGCACTTGAAATTGTCACTCTGTGGTGGGCACGCGTAGCAATTACGCCCATAGTCTCTCTCTGAGAGAAGCCTTGCGTCCTGCAGTAAGCGTATATAGGCTACATAAAAAAATACCACAAAAAAAATCTACCTCCTGCGGTTGACTGGTAGAAAATTCTTATGGCATTAAGTTCGCCGCATTGTACAATTTTATAGTGCAATAAAGTATTAATAATAATAATAATAAAAAAAAAAAATAATGAGTGGAGACCGCGACTCGGCAAACGTCGTGTAGCTCGCCCTCCGCCCAGGTGGGATGACGATCTGCGAAAAACTGCCGGCAGATGCTGGATGCGGCAAGCTGAAGACAGGGCGCTATGGCGCTCATTAGGGGAGGGCTATGTCCAGCAGCGGACTAATATAGCCTGTTTTGTTTGTATAGTAATTTTTTTTTTCACTCTGACTTGGCTTTGAGGGAGAACAGATCAATAATAAACATTCGATTTCTTTAAGATTGTATCGCTACTGTAACATGTCAAAAAAACACAGTGGGCAATGGCCCTAACAAGTGCTAGAGCGGCAGGCGACATTATTTCGCTCCATTTTCTAGTGTGGAGCCACAAATTGCTCTCGAGGGGAGAGCTGCCCGCTCTATTAACTTAATAGCTCTATCGCGCTGAGTAGAGAATATGCTTGTAGTACTGAAGTAATAGTTCCTTCTCTCTGAGAAATGGGGCATGTGTTTTAAGGTCGGAGAATTTTATGTTAAGTTCTAAACGGCAAGATTGAAAGTACCTGAAACCGACGTGCGTGCATGCAACGACTAATGAATGACGATGAATCGAAAGAGATAGATAGATAACACTTTATAGTACATACAAAAGGAAATTACACAGATATTTCTTAACCTAAGAGTACAGACGGCGGACTTATCACTAAAAGTGATCTCTTCCAGACAACCTTTGGATGGACTGGAGCAATATATTGGGGAAGGAAGTAGATGAACTTACACATAAATCAAAATATTTCAGATATATACGAATAAAACATGCTTAATTAAGGAAATAATTGGTATACTAACCCTAAATAGATACAGTATCGTGTATAAGAGATCTGTCAGTATCGTGGCAAGTGGAAGACCATGGTCTCTGCTTACCCCTTCGTGAGAAAGGCGTGATGTTATTGTTATGTCGTTCCAAATTTTATGTTATGCCGGGGCACAATTTAGTATTATACGAGACATTTCAAATATTGATTGACGCTTCATACATCATACAATAACGCGTTACGGGAGGGAGTGACGTCACTTTTATGTTAAACTGACGTCACTCCCTTTGTATGTTACGATAATAAATAAATAAACTTATTTATATTATTTTTCAATGCACTAACCCGTGCTAAGGACAATTTTAAAAAACTATTTTGGAGGCTAAAAGTTCCACCCATGCCGGGATTCGAACCCGCGACCTCTGGCACGGATAGCCAGAGGTCGCGGGTTTGAATCCCGGCATGGGTGGAATTTTTAGCCTCTAAAATAGGTTTTTAAATAAACTTATGTTTTACCGTGAACTATCCAATTCTGTAAACGTTTTTAGCGTAAGTTCTCCATCATAGAGGTACCAAATTGAAAAGAAAACATCGGAATCGAAAAACTAAGAACAATGCCACTGTAAATCCGCACCCATAGCCGTGTAAAACAGGAATGGGGAGGTACCTATCTACTTTTTGGCAAAATTCCCAGTGTTATTGAATAATCCACGAGATGTAATCTCACCGGTGCCTTTGCCAAGACCTGCTTGCAGATTGAAGAAGAGGGGCCACCTGTGTCTTAAGCTTCCTGATGAGATTTGAAATCAGGGACTCGCATTGAGTTGGCTTTTTACCCGACTTCGTAAAGTTTTATAATCAGTTTAATAAAAAGTTAACTTTTTAGTAAGACGGTTACACTTGAACCAAGTCACGCCTGATACGAATACTGCAAAAACGGGGTCTACGATGTTACCTGTTGGCCTTTTTTTTTGCATCTACTTAATGAGATGATTTATACAGCGTCCAGTGGTATCTTCACTCACACTAGATGGGTGAAGGGACCACTCCGACGCTGTAGTGCCTGGGTCATGGTTTTATAGATGGTGTAGGCTTGCCCAGCACCTATACCATCCTGACAGCTTAGTCGGCCTAGCCCACAGGAAAGACTAGTCAATACGTGCGGAGCCAACCAAGCCGCGGGTTTCCTCACGATGTTTTCCTTCACCGTTAGCGTGTGTTACCTGTTGAATAAATAAATAAATATTTATGGATATATTACACCGATCTCGTCAGCTCCATACTAAGTACAACTAAATGACTTTTGTTACAGGTGCTAACTCTACGATAGATTTAATACAATAAATACATAGATAACATTCAAGACCCCAGACAAACTAGAAAAGTTCGTTTCCTAGTTTGACCTGGCCGGGGATCGAACCCTAGACCTTCGATTTACAGTCAGCGTGCCAAACCGCTGCGCCACCAAGGCCGTCGAATGCCGGTTAACTCTACTTTTAAAGACACCCAGGTTAGCGTAAAATAAATCGTCAAATAGACATTTATCAAATAGATGAATGTCTATTTGACGATTTATTTAACGAAGATAACGAGATGTTTACAAGAAGCAATTTATTTCGATAGATAATTTATCACTATTATTTATTGAATTTAAATATTGTTTTGACATTTTATTGTTATAATTTTAACTGTGTCGAAACCCCTGAGTATGTTTTGTATTCGATAAATTTATTATGGTTGGTTTGTATTGTATGTACATTTTTTACATTTGTACTGTTTGTAAATACAATTCTTACCGTTGTTATTGTATATATTTCAGCCTTATTAGGAATATTTTAGTTAAGTTTGATGCATAAATATTATTTGTAATTAGTATAGATGGATTGTGCGTCTTGATTATGTAATTTTTCACGTTTACATCTGTGTGCGAAAGTCGTGTAGATGCGAGGCGTAATATGTATCACATATAGTGGATACCGCGTTTCAGTGGATATCTGATATGTGACAGTGCTGATGAGTCACATAGTTGTACGACAATGTTCAGTAGATATTTCGTTTTGGCACACTGAGTGCTTAGTGCGAGTTTGACAGATCCAATCGAATAACTTTACTACCGCGTTAATCGAGCATTGAGTAGTGAGTATGAGTAAGTTAACCGTTCGAACTGGCAAAACGCTGTCACAGTACAACTCGCACTCGCGTTTATTCATGTTTTGGCTGGTAAACGTGTTCACTTCTCAACGTTAACCATTACAACTCGCACTCAGCAATTTTAATTTCCATACTTGTCGCTAGGTGGCGCTTCCTCGATGCCATAGAAATATGAGTTTACGTCAACGCGATCGAGTAGTTAAAAAACTCGCACTAAGCACACAGATGTACTCGTATACGTGAAAAAGAACATAATCGACGAAGTTCGCCTTGACGCTTGTAAATCATAAAGCAAATAACACTGCATACACTTCATCATGGTGCGTTTTTGTCTTTGAAGTGTACGTACTCGGTCGGCTTACACTTTACATTGTACATTGACATTCAGCAAATAGAATGTAAATTCTTTACGTTGAAATAAAATTATTTGAATTGAATATTTGAATTTGAATTGAATTTGAGTTGTTTGTGTTATTTTTATTTTTTTCTGCTTTGTGTTTATCTAGTTTAGAAAAGAGCTTAACATGATTGATAGTCATGTTACTTGTTTGTGGACTACACATGCATTTCTCACACTGTGCCTATTGTATTCTAATATTTTTATATTGTAAACTTTAGAAAACACTGCTGGTTAACTAACCTTAATAGGCACTAACTTTAAGTTAAGCAATAGTACAGGCCGAGATCGCAGAAGTTTGCGGCCCGAGCTGCAAGCGAGGGACGTAAATATGCGATCGAGAGCTTTCTTTATTACCTCCCGTGTTGTGTACATCTTTTTATGTCTATACTTGGCTAGAAAGCGGCTTTTTCCGCCACTTTATTGCCAGGTGTGGCATAAATGTTTTTTGTATAACTGTTTGTTTTCCCTAATATAATAAAGTAAGATCATCATCAACTAATCTCACTCTAGAGCAGAACAAAGTATCATCAATTTCAATGCCGCTTTTCTCCAACACTGGTAGAAGGTGAACCGAGAAATGTGAAAATCTTAGAAGGTTTAGATGTACACATATTACATTCAAACACGTCTGTGTACCTAAAGGGTAAGCAGAAATTAGGAATTGCCACTTGTCGCGATGTTGGCAAACCCTTTCTCTTGGTCAATAAAAATTACTCAGCCATTCAATTCAGCCAGATGTCGCTGCCTGTACGTAATAAAGAGAATATTGTAAAGAGGTTCGAAATTTCACTGTTGCCAGTGAGTCGCCCATTAGATCAGTTGGAAAGAGCGCTGGCACGGATAGCCGCGGGTTTGAATGCCGGCATAGGTGTAATTATTAGCCTCTAAATAGGTTTTTAAAAATTGTCCTTAGCACGGGTTAGTGCATTAAAAAAGAATATAACAATAAAAATTAACAAAAAAAAAAATAGTGAAAAGTAAACACCCCGCTTTACGCTGGCCCGCCCTCATAGGCTGTTTATATATACCTACGTTTGCCTTTGCATGTAAACTTTTTTAATTAAGGACTTTGAAAAGACCAAGTTTAGAGTTTTTTCTGTCCAGTTTTTCTCCAAAATGTCTAGATTTTTATATGGACACTGGTTTGACTTGTAACGTTCATTGAGCGTTTTTACGCTACTTGGAACTTTTTACGACCATTTTATTTAATTTCTGTTCATTTCATCTACGTAATGAACTGACTTATACAGCTTCTGTTGGCAGAGCAGTACCTGGGACATGGTTTTTAGATGGTGTAGGCTTGCCCAGCACCTAGAGCCCCCTGATAGCTTAGCCGGCCTAGTCCAAATGATAAATTAGCCAGCACGTGCGGAGCCAACCAAGCCGCGGGTTTCCTCACGGTGTTTTAAGTCACATTTAGCTAGCAGTGATTCTGTATTTTTTGTCGTTAACTGTATCGTGTTATTATTTAGTTAAGTAATTAATCGTGACAATGTTTTCATTCACAGTTAGCGTGTTCATGTCTTTGAGTCACTAAATTGGCTATATGTTCCTTCTGTCCTCGCACAGAGCGGCAGAAAGTTTGTCAGCGGGGCCGTATTTCTGTTACTCGTACATCTGTAGATGAAGCAAGTTTCTTAATCCACTAACTTACTGCAAGACTATCGATTTAGAGCCGGCCCGTGCACCTGATCTCCTCGTAGAGTCAGGAAACTTGATAGACACGACAGTATAAAAATTATACGAGGTACTGTACCGTACATAACGAAGAGTTTTATCCCGTAGGTTATCCCAATAAACAAATAATGTCACCAAGACCAAATTGGTAAAAAAACTGCAAGCAATAGAGAGTATATTACAATACAACTACGAGTTTTGGAAATTCGAAGATACTTATTAAAACTATAATAGTTATTAATTATAGTTGCATTTTAACCGCGTACTCATTGAAATTTTCTTCGGGATTCTAAAAAAAAATTAGAATCCTAAGGTAAAAAATCTTTGCACTCGAGTGGAACACGTAACTTTTCATCAAGCAAAAAAAAAAGTTTTAACAATACAACGTGAAAATAAAATTACGCGCGTAAAGCAAATTAAAAAAAAAGTACACCAAGAAGGTTCCAAGTTCGAGTTCTTAATAAATTAAAAAAAGTTGCATGAAAAAATTGGCACCATGGAGGTATAAGTAAGAAGGTTTAATGATATTTTGAATTCAAAAACTTAGGGCAAATGTTCTAAATTTAATTTAATTTATCCTCCAGCTGATAAAGACGACATTTACTCTCTGATATCGGAGAGCACAGATACTTTTTCCGAGATAGGTGGATGAAAAAGTTCATTTTCAAGTGGAGAAATAATTAACATTGGCGAATAAAGTGTAAAAAAACAAACATTAACGTAAATAAATAACTATTAAGTAGTTAACTAAGCACTGAATCAGTTAGTTTTAATGTTTTTGGTCTGCGTACTAACACATGCTACAAGTCTTTGTCTCATGAAAGAATACGTAATACAGAGAATATTATAAAGAGGGTGGAATTTTTAGCCTCTAAATAGGTTTTTAAATACATGAAAGAAATTTCAATAATAATATGAAACAACGCAAATATTGTTGATGAAGCGAGAAAGGTCTGGTAGCTAAAAGTCGCATACTTTTCCCCGCGCAAAATAAACATCATCCAGACTATACGAACTTTTCCATTGACGTAATAATGACGTATTGTTTCCTGTCTCCCGCAAAGAAACTCTATAGTGGATTATGCCCATGAATAATGGTTGTTTGGACCTCAGGGCTTTAGTGAGCTTTGCGAGGATTAGGTACCTCAGATAAGGTTAGTTTACTACGTATACTTTGATGATAATACTTTGGATTTTGCAAGTCTTTGACTGGTCACTCAGTGTTGTGCTCGATGGGTATTGAGTGACCTAAATCTTACCTAAGATATACAAGGTGTTACAAATCCCATTTTGTTACAAATACAATAAAAATTCGCCTAATTTTCTGATGTACATCCCCATATACATTTTTTTACTGTATACTTTGCAGCTGACCGATAGACAACACAAACCTAAATCTTACCTAACAGAGCTGTGTTTAACACAATTTTAATTTTTTACTCTAATACATTTTGACGAATCATGTTGTAGAACCCTATACAGTAAAACCGTCTTCTTCTTCTTCAGGCTATATTATGTAGTCCACTGCTGGACATAGCCCTCCCCTAAGGAGCGCCATAGCGCCCTGTCTTCAGCTTGCCGCATCCAGCATCTGCCGGCAGTTTTTCGCAGATCGTCATCCCACCTGGTCGGAGGGCGTCCTACACTAGGTTTGCCGAGTCGCGGTCTCCACTCAAGAACAGTAAAACCATCCTCTTTGTTAAAATTGCGATAAAAGATATGAAACTAACAAAATCCTGTAGTAAATATTCACGACAATCAGGGAACAATCAGCCCTGATTGAATTCCGTCCTCGAGCTGACCGTTTTAACGAGTCTAGACCGACACAGCTTCCACATGATGATGACGTCATACCGCAGCATTCACTGGTAAACGACAGAACTATGTGCCAAACTTGAAAAATATATTTTAATACTTTCTTAACGGCCAACGGCAGCTATTTAAGTGCCATTTTATTTTGGTTTCTAGTACTAAGCATTCTATGGTAACCCTAAAGTGATTATCAAAATAAAAAAAAGGAATCAATCATCAAGCAACAATAGGCGCGGTCAGGCGCAGGATGGATTACCGTCCCGTGATCGCTAGTGGCATTTGTCCGAGCGCTTCCGTGCTTCGCAAGGCACTTTAAGCCATTGGTGCCGGCTGTCATGTAATGGCACTTCATGTTGGAATCGCTCGTAGCCCTGGTTGCCTGAGTGATCTTAAACGATCACGAAGGTTAAGCAACACAGGGCGTTCGGTGCAAGGATGGGTAAACCGTCTATGACTAACGCTAGTGGCATTCTTCCGCGGTTCCGTGCTTCGCAGGGCACGTTAAGCAGTTGGTGCCGGCTGCCGTCGACAGATGACAGTCGTTAAGCCAAGTCAGAGGCCTTAGTGCGGTTTGAAAACTTCTGACAGTAAGACCAGCCACTAGTCTTGCAAGTCTCCACCAATCCGGACTTGGCCCCCGTGGTGGAGTATGGCCTAACCTTCCTACGACATACAAGGGTTGATATCGAAATTAATATTGTTCTGTGCTTTAGTTAGTCTACGTCATTTCACGCCACCATTCATTCACTCTCCGGCTCATTCATTCGTACCGTTCATTCGCGATTTGTTTCCATTTCCGCGGGAGATATCGGATTTTTTAATTAAAAGTGGACCGCCCGCCATTTCGTTATGAAACTTTCAGGTTTTTTATCCGACTGCGAAGGCGTAGAAGTGTTTCGTTTTGCAAAAAAAATATTTTCAAAACAATAACATAATTGTCAAGACTATTATTATAGATATTTAGTAGATACTTGTTTAGAATAGAAGTTTGATTTTTGAACGCACCCATGATGGGCGGAGCTACTTGACATCTGTCAGATGAGCTAAAAATAGCCCTCTTGTTTTGTTGCTTGTAAACGTGTGATTACCCAAAATTGTGTGGCAATTAGATTGCCGGGCTTATATATTTGCGTGAAGTGTTTTGGTTGTCGGGCGACGGATCGCCCAAAATAGTGGGCACATTTTGATAAAAACGTGGTGCCGTGAAAGTGCACTGAAGGTAGGTAGCTTTCTGGGGAAAGAGCTCTTGGGATAGACGGGGAAGCCTAGAGATCCCCAGACCTTACAGTGCACCCATCCCGAACGGCGCCGGCTGCCAAGTCGAGAGGCGTCGACGAAGACAGACTTTGTAAGTGCCTTGTTTTTCGATTAGTTTTTAAGTCTTAGCGTTTAGGTGGGTCCTATACCCAACATACTTTAAAATATTAAATGCCTACCATTTTTCTTTCTATCAGAGAAAGGGAGTACGTGCACGCGTGGTAATTGACCAGGCGTGTCCTCCGCGGATTGGCAATTTCAGGTTACCTCACAAAGTTTTCCTACGATGTTAGCAAGTGGTATTGCTACTATAACTTCATAAATTTACTCCGTAAATAATAAAAAAATGTACAATATAAAATATTAGATAGGTACTTATAGAATGTTTTAGCCATATTAGATATTTATTAAAAAACACTTTGGCCCTTGCATCTATTTAGATGATTTTTACAGCGTCCAGTGGCACCTTTACTCACACAAGATGGGTGAAGGGACCACTTGGACGCTGCAGCGCCTGGGACACAGTTTTCAGAACTTTAAACATTAGCAAGTGAGATCTTTTATTCAATGTATTGTAGATAAATAAGTTAGTTTAGTAGAGTTGCCCGCCTTGGGAGTTCAAAATTAAACCGACCATATTTTAGCAGCCGGGTTTTCGGTTATTACAATAAATTGTTTTTTTCCTCTTTATTTCGCTTCGTTTGAATATTAATTGGGAAATGTGTAATTGTTTCTCGTCGGTCCCCAGTATGTACAAATGGGTTCTATTAAACCGGCTGGTACCGGTTCAAATTAGTTCAATATGCCGAATTTTGAGTTCTCGTGAAAAATATTTTTTGCGCGGTTTTTTTGAAGTAGCCTCCATTGTGTCCCCGCCCAAAAACTTCCCATTCCAGGGCACAGGACTTATAAGAGAGAGAGAGTTGGATGAATTGACACGCGTGCCCACCGCGGATTGGCAATTTTAAGTTCTGAGATAGTTGAGCTCAGACACTCAGGCTACATCCGTCCATTGCCTGATGTTTCTGAGCCACGACTTACTTAGAGTATTAAAACTATACTAAAATTAAAATTAACTACCCACAATAATTGACTGTGGAGGGGGAGGGGAGAGGAGGGCTATGTCCAGCAGTGGACTATATAATATAGCCTGAAGAAGAAGAAGAATAATTGACTGTACTCGCCACTTCAGTCTACCCGAGACCACGGCACTGTAACGCTGCCGAAACGTCGGGAAATAAGGTAATTACGTTTTACCTTATAAATAATAGCAATTTGACTAGTTTAATATAACTTCAAAAACAGAACTGGCTGCATTCCCTAGTGCCTGATGATATTTTTAAGTCTGAACAGTTTTGAATACACTGGATAGAACATTGTTTACAGCACACGTTACAAAGCCGCAAGGCTGAGCGACGAGCATGCGGGCATACTTTTGAAATTGCCCCGGCCCTGCGAACCTCGCTACATTTTTCACCCGAGTATTTATTCAACTCCGCCGGTCGGAAGTATGCCTTTACTTTTCCGATTAAATGGTGCTGTTTTGCTGTTTGAGATTCCATGCTTTAATTTGTTTTCGGGTATCAATATTTTTAGTTGAATATTTTTATTATGTAAAGTCAAAAGAGTTTTATTCACGATAGAAATAAAATGATTACTTAATGAATGTTAGTTTCACAATTAATAGATTATGTGGAGAAGCAACTTACAAGGAAACACCATATTTATTCTTTTCAAAACAGATTTTAACTTAATTAAAAAAGTTTTAGTAGTAAGTAAAAAGTACCCGGAACCGGCGTGCATGCAACGACTTGATGAAGAAATATCTGTCAGGATCGTGACAAGCGGCAGTCCCTGGTCTCTGCCTACCCCCTACTCTGGGATACAGGCGTGAGGTTATATATGTATGGATGTAACAGAGTTTTCATCTTAAAGTTACATTATACTAGACTTAACCGTCCCTGTTAACATTATTTTAATACCAGATATCTTTGTCTTCCAAATAATCCTTAATATATTTTTTTTGCACAAAGTTTACTTAACAATTTTTTAAATTGTTTTAACATTTTTTTTTATTAATTTGTCAAAGCCCACAGCACAAAACAATATAAAATAAGTAAATAAGTAGGCCAAACATAGGCCAATCACGGACTAATATTTTTTTATACTAATCTTATTTACGAAGCACAAAGCAGGCAACAGAGTTGCCTGGTCTTAGTTATTTTAAAACAAGGTTTTGAATCCCAAAAATAAGAATATCAAAATCAACATAATTCATGCAAAACATTTCGGCGCCTGTATGTGTATGTAAGTGTGTGTGTATGTGTGTGTGTTTGTGTGTGTGTGTGTGAGACAGATTGAAGAGAAAGTCTGAAATTAAAGTTATTTTATTTTATGTTTTTTATGGTTTTTTATGGTTTTTATGACCTGGTGTCTGAGAGCTTCTTGAGATACATGAAATATATCAATGTCTGAAAAAGATTGATTATAAGTTTTTGGCAAGCGACAACTTATGGAATTCTGAGCGTAATTCGTGTTTTATGTAGGCTTTATACGTCCCATTACAGGGCATAGGCCTTCTCTCAGAAAGAGAGAGAATATGGGCGTTATAAGCACGCGTGCCTAACGCGGACTAGCAATTTCAAGCGCTGCGGTAGTTGAACACCTCAGACAAGGTTTCCTCACGATGTTTTCCTTCACTTTAGTGAGTGGTATTCCTTATTTGAGGATCTAGACAAATTCTTGCTGGTCAGAGGTGTCAAATAACCGACAATCTTGGTCTAAAAGGCGAGAGGCATTTGCAATGGGACACTCATATTATGGAGGTTGTTTAAAATAACTATACTTGTCGCTTCATACACGCTAGTCGATTTTGGATAGATAGATAACATTTTATTGCACATAAAAAAGAAAATTACTTTTCTTTAAATTCGCATACCTCTTTGCCTTACATAATATAGATACATTCATCAGTAGATTCTAAATTGCGACATACCGAGCCGCGCACTGGGATACTCGTGAGATATTCTCAAGTACTGACTGAAAACCAGCGCTGAGCGCTCACACCCTCAGCAAAATGCTGAGTCAGCTGCCTTTTGCAACAACGGAAACACACCGCGACAAAACTGCTTAATTTATCTTTACTACCTTACCCTTTGATGTTCTCCGATAAGTTTCTTTCGTATTTAGAAACCTATTTAGAGGCTAAAAATTCCACCCATGCCGGGATTCGAACCCGCGACCTCTGGCTATCCGTGCCAGCGCTCTATCCAACTGAGCCAATGGGCGACTCACCGGCATCAGTGAAATTTCGAACCTCTTTACACTATTGTTTACATCGGAATGATATCGCTGTACCCACATGATTATACCTACTATTTTTATTTATGTGGGTACAGCGATATCATTCCGATGTAAAAACCTAACTGCAAAGTAGGTAGTCGGGGCTGTAAGTAATGCAATTTGCTTAAGTCAGATGTCGCTGCCTGTACGTAACAGAGAATAGTGTAAAGAGGTTCGAAATTTCACTGATGCCGTGAGTTGCCCATTGGCTCAATTGGTAGAGCGCTGGCACGGATAGCCAGAGGTTGCGGGTTCGAATCCCGGCATGGGTGAAATTTTTAGCCTCTAAATAGGTTTTTAAATTTGTTCCTTAGCACGGGTTAGTGCATTAAAAATAAAAATTGTATAATGATGCAATCTACTTCAGCCAGATGTCGCTGCCTGTACGTAATACAGAGAATAGTGTAAAGAGGTTCGAAATTTCACTGATGCCGGTGAGTGGCCCATTGGCTCTGATGCAATGTTTCTTTTCTTTCTCTTAGATACGTTAATGCACTTGTGCACAAAAATCGATTTTGTGCAGCCTATATCCTGCACACATTAGCGATTTCCGAGCATGAGAAGTGAAAAATATATTTGAATATTAAACAAAATGTTCCATAAGACCAACTTTAGTCACTTCTTCGGAGTTAACCAAAGTGGCGTGTTTTAACGCTTAAACGTACCCTGTACAAAGCTTTTCACTACTCTGTGCAGTGCAACAAAGGAAACAACAGCGCCAAGTCAACAATAAACTAAAACACCAAAAATCCTCTCATTCGCTAATCGCCGTGTTTATTTTGCAACGTTTTCATCTCAAACAGACGTTTAAGCTGAAAATATTGCGCGTTTCAGCGGCCATTTTAATGAAAAACACGTGAGCTTTCAGTGAGTTGGTGAAAATTCATTTGTGGACTAGGAAAATGTTGAAATACTATTTTGAGTACGGCTTGCCATTTGATAACCTTTCTTTAAAAACCAAGCTTAATTTGATGTGCACAATTGACAATAATTCATATTTAACAATGGCCAAAACTAAAAATATCGTTTCTTAATTTTGCTATCCTGATTACGAAAAAAATAATTAGAAATTTTATTATTGCCTAATTTCAGAGAAAATAAATAAAAACCAAAAATTGTGTGATGACGTCACACATACGGTGGAATGAGGAGGTACCGTTGCCTACTATTAAAAATGTTATGACAGATGTCATTTTCAATATCATTCAAATGTCATGTCAGAAAAAATCCTCTCCTTAATTCCTACTGGTTTTTAAAAAGGCGGCAAGGGTGTTAGTATTATTAAGCCGTATGTGTGACGTCATTTGGCGTTTACGTCCTTTTAGAATAAGACGAAATTCAAATAGAAAATGATGAATGAAAATCATCGAATTTCCGAAAATAAAAAAATGTGGGTCGGTTCATTTCGTATCTAGTTTCATTTAAGAATGTAAAATACGTATGCTAAAAAATTAAATAGTGTCAATTGCAGAGCACAGAACTCCTCACCGAGATTAGCTGAAAAGGATAAACAGAAAATATTGGCTTCAAACTTACTTAAATAGTATAAGCAACAATAAGTTTGAGGGTGAAGCGCTCGTGGCCTAGTCGAACCGAATGATTGGAATCAATCACTTGAGTTAAGCAACAACAGGCGCGGTCAGGTGCAGGATGGGTGACCGTCCCGTGACTACCGTTAGTGCCATTTTTTCGAGCGCTTCCGTGCTTCGCAAGGGACGCTAAGGTGTTGGTGTCGGCTGCAGTCGTTAAGCCATGTCAGAGGCCTTATGGGCGGCTTGATAACTTCTGACAGTAAGGCCCGCCACTGTCTTATAATCCTCCACCAACCCGGACTTGGCCCCCGTGGTGGCGTATGTCCTATACCTTTTTAAGGTAAAAGACCCGTGCCCCTCAGTGTAGACATAATTGGTTGATGATGATGTGATAGTAACGATGAATTTACATTCAATTTCCACTGCTTAAAATAAAATGAGAAAACGTGAGCAAAACTTGTGAGAAGCGTTCCTCATGACATGACAGGCTCTCATCTCCCATCGGAAAAACTACTAGCTACACATAAATTGCTGAAAAAGAAAACACGCGAGTAAAACATACCGACGGAATTCACGCGGGCCAAAGCTAATTACGCTGGTATCATCTGGGAAATTAACCTAGGGTTTTATCCTGGCCCCGGCTGGACATTGTAAAGATTTATGCCTTCAGACGCGTGGAGCGTGTCCAGTTCACGCAGCGTGTCCATTCTATGTAATTGTAACTTCGTTCGTTATCAACCCTTATATGTCCCCACTGCTGGGGCACGGGTCTCTTCTTGCATCGCAGGAAGGTTAGGCCATACTCCACCATGGGGGCCAAGTCCGGGTTGGTGGAGGATTGTGAGACAGTGGCCGGGCCTCACTGTCAGAAGTTATCAAGCCGCCCATAAGGCCTCTGACATGGCTTAACATGGCTTATTCTACGTAATTGTAACTTGACTATTATTAATTAAATTGTATTTGTATATTTATGTAGTGTAGTTAAAAATATTTTTATTATCGGTGTATGTACTCGTTTTTTTTTTACTTATATTTAAGTATAAGTATGACATTATTACAATATGGTGATGTACCGCGCGTGGAACCCTCATGGGACAGGCGCTGACTGAAAATCAGTGCTGGGGAATAATACCCTCGGCAGTATGCTGAGTCAGCTGCCTCTTGCAGCAGCAGAGACACACCGTGACCCGTAAATGTTTTGTTAATTACATTATTTTGTGGTGTCTCATACATAACTGTTGCTGTAATAAATGTGTTTTTTCTTTTCTTTCTTTCTTCTCTTTCTTTATAAATTAATCCTATCCTACTATATTATGCTATGGAGAGAGCTATGCTCGGAGTTTCTCTGAAGGATAGGATTCGTAACGAATGCATCCGACAGAGAATTAAAGTTATCCACATAGCTCAGAGAATCAGCAAGCTGAAGTGGCAGTGGGCTGGCCATATCTCGCGAAGAACCGACAACCGTTGGAGCAAACGTGTCCTTGAGTGGAGACCGCGACTCGGCAAACGTAGTGTGGGACGCCCTCCGACTAGGTGGGATGACGATCTGCGAAAAACTGCAGGCGGATGCTGGATGCGGCAAGCTGAAGACAGGGCGCTATGGCGCTCATTAGGGGAGGGCTATGTCCAGCAGTGGACTAGTATAGCCTGACGATGATGATGATGATGATGACCACTATATTATAAACGCGATTTTTTTTAAGTATGAATGGATGGATGTTTGTTACTATTTCACGTGACAACTCCTGAGTTAATTTTAGTGAAACTTTGCAATAACATATCTTATACATCAGAATAACACGTAGGCTGTAATTTATGAGGATATTGTGAGAATTGTCCAAAATATGGCTATAAGTGTCAAGTAAGTAGGAAAAAATGAAACATAATGCGAGCTATTCTTGCGGGGGCTGCCAAAATTGCGCTGTAAAACCTGCCTGTACGGAACGCTAACATAATACTAATCCTGCGCAGACGAAGTCGCGGACACCAGCTAGTAAATAAATAAAACTTTATTTCAGGCAAGCCCATAGCACGAACAGGCAAATTATACAACAGTTTTTTTTTGTATATTTTGTATGTGTATAATTTTATCGAAAACGGCCAGGATTGGTCGATATCGACCGTGAACTTGGCATTTGGTTGGTGTGTGTCACTAATTCCTGTGCGACGCCATATTGCTCAAGAGGGTTTGACGGCTTATTTTAAAAATAATTGTATTTTTAAAAAACCAAAGAAGAAATAGAAATTGTTACTTTCTTGGCACTTAAAAACTGGAAACAACGAAAAATCTGAGTTCGTTTTCAGAAATCTGCCGAATAGAGTATGCTATGTATTATATTCACCCTTAGCTTTTCAAAGATTACGATTTTTCTGCGCGATTTTTTCCGACAAAATTTGTGAGATCCGGAAAATGTATGAAGGTGGGCGAAAAAACCACCACGCGATAATAATCCTCCAACCAAATCAGTAAACGATTTAAAATCCGTCAGAAAAAAAATCTCGTCGATGTTATCCGCAATCCGTGCTAGCCTCATAGTGCTTGTAATGTAAAACTCCCGACATTTCCAAATCAGCGGGAAATTAAGGGAACCAAGTGGCACTGGCACGTCCTGGACCCGTTGAAAAGGTACAAATTAACCGTGATGTCCAAATGTTGAGCTTTGCGAAGAGAGTCGACGTTTCCCCGTAGCTTAAGATAGGTTAAAAGCACCACTTAGCAATTAATACTTCTATACAATAAAATTTATTTGAATTTTCTTTACATGTTTTTTTTTTTTTATGTAGCCTATAAACGTTCCCCAGCAGGGCACAGGTCTTCTCTCGGAAGGAGTTAGCGATAGACTCTCGGAAGGAGGACTTCTCAACGTAAACCATTACAACTCGCACTCAGCAATTTTAATTTCCATACATGTCGCTAGGTGGCGCTTCCTCGATGCCATAGAAATAAGAGTTTACGTTAACGCGATCGAGTAGTTAAAAAACTCGCACTAAGCACTCTGTCTCCTCGTGACCACGATGACTGTAACGTCGTCGAAACGACAAGGTAAAATAGCAATAAATTACTACGCGATTAAGCCCCGAAAATATTCTAACAGAGGGTATGGTGGTTAAACATGCGGTTTGGCGATTTCAACGCAAACACCTCAGACACTCAGGTTTCCTCACGAAGTTTTCCTTCACGGTTAGCGAGTGGTATTGCTACGGTAACTTCACAAATGTAGGTGCATAATTTAGTGATCAAAAAAGTCGTTGGTACCTGCCCGGACTCGGAATTATCTGGGTCTATCGCTAACAATAATGATTACATTGTAAAAAATAAATAATAAAGTTTACAAAAGAATAAAATATTCAGGGACATGTTACACAGATCTCGTTAGCCCCATACCAAGTACAAATAAATGACTTGTGTTACGGGTACTAACTCGACGATACATTTAACAGAATAAATACATAGATAACACCCAAGACCCGAGACAAACAAGAAAAGTTCGTTTCCTAGTTTGACCCGGACGAGGATCGAACTTTTACAGTCAATCTGCCAAACCGCTGCGCCACCGAGGCCGTCAATCATTCAGTTGATTCAACACGTCATTTGTATTTATAAAAAAATTCGATAACTCAAAAAATTCATCATTAGACTGTTTGACAAAGTATCTATAATATCTACAGGAAGTCTATTGTTCACTACAGCGACCATCATCGCCTCAATGGTTTTAGAGCTTTTTGCTATATAAGACGTAATCCTGTTGTCTTTTTTAATGTAGACTTTATACCTCCCGCTGCGGGGCCCAGGCCATCTCTCAGAGAGAGAAAAGAGCTTGCTTATAGGCTGGTTAGTTATGGCACGTCCTGTATAATTATACTTTCAATTTAATACCAGAGTGAGAGCTGACTTATGGGCTGGTTGTTCATGGGCATCCTGTATACCATCAGATTAATTTAATCCCAGAAAGAGAGGGAGAAAGCTTATGGGATAGTTGGTTATGGAACATCGTGTATAAGTCAGTTTAATTTAATTCGTGTCTTAAATGAGGCATATCTCTAGCAGTGGACGAATATTTGCTGAAGGATAAAATTGGATTGGAATCGGTTTCACGTTCCGAAAAGATTATAAATCTAAATTGAGTAAAGCCTAAATTGCTCTTCTACATGTTTCACGAGTCGAACGTGCTCTGTGACCAGAATACCGGCCCGCGCCGGCCCTAACCGGATTTACCCGGCTAAGCCCGGACAAAACGGCCGACATGACAGTTTTTGCTTTTAATTAGGCGATACATTATGAATGCACAATGAGAATTCGCCACGGTGTAAAATACTAAACAGTGCATTCACGGCAAACTAGTGTATTAAAAATAAAATGTTCCCCGGGATAATTCTCTTGAATAATCCCGGGGAAGCGCTTGCTGTGGGCGGGGGATTATTGTTATGATTTATATAGACGCCTTTAGCCCGTGAAAGGAAGTTACAGAATATCTCTTGGAAGATTTTTCTATTGAACCAGTTTACATATTCCTTTAATAGCTCATACGCAGCATCATAATATGAATTTTGTTATTTTGTTAACCTTATCTATCCGAAAATGGGGTTTCTACCCGTTTCTATACGAACGGGGAAAAGGTCAAAATTGCAAACAAAAAAATTGTGCCCTGCAAGTGTGTATAAAAAGTTTGACAGTCGCATTTGTATGGAACGGCTGATTTTATTTTCCTTTCTCACAGTTGTTGCCATAATGAAAATTGTTTACATTGATAAGTATCAATTTGGACAGATATTGTATTAGTATTCCTTACTGATTCGCGATATTCATACATAGTTATACGTATGTTAGACGAGTCTAATCGCGATTATTTATTAGTTAAAACGTTACCTTATTTCCCGACGTTTCGGCAGCGTTGCAGTTGCCGTGGTCTTGCGTTAACTAAAAATCGGTTAAATAACTAGTAATCGCGAAGACCCGTTTAATATATAACTAGATATTGTATTTTTTACACTGGTACAAGTATTGCACATATTTTTTAAAACGTAAAACATAATATAAGATTAAGCTTATTTTCCATTGGTGCCGTTAGTTAGAGCTAGGTAGCGCCTGTCGGCTCGGTGCCCTAAACTAACGCTACTGAATGTAACTGAATGAATTTACACTTTTTGGAATTTTCACTGCGCGTTTTGTGGTCGGCGCACTGTATGCACGACATACAGTTAAATGAAATTCACAGTTTAATTAGTTTTTGTGAGTAGTGTATAACGATTCAAGCCATGGACAGATGGGTGGCTACTGTGTAAGACACGGTCTGGTGAAATTAGCTAAATACTTTATCATCTTGAACGTTGGTACAAACCAAACTCTTTACAGCCTATACATAAAACTGCTAACTGAGATCACCGAACTGACAAAATACTGAAGACACTACCAACCTATTTTAGCAAAGAGACGCTTAAAATTAAATTAGACCCGTTTAATACATAACTTCACTGTGTATGAAGTTTGAGCATTGCGAATCATTAAGAAATGAATACAAATCATTTCTTTACTTGACATTGACATTCTACCGATACGAAACTCGCAGACTAATAAAGTAACCTTTACGAAAAACCACAGAAAACATATTTTAATTAATTAGAAGCACGCACCTTAATAATATTAGCTTTCAATAATGGACTAAGCGGCATCTTTAATTATATGTACTTTTAACTTTAATATAAAAACATTTTCGCAGTGTAACTTTATACTTCATGTTATTTCTTTGTTTAACACGCCCTCTATGTAATTTTTTTAAAGATATTTTATATTACGGCACAGCATAAAATTAACTGTAAAAATAAACAGGTCCTAAGTGAAAATTACAGTACAATTCATCGTAATTATCACTCATCGTGGGGATTATGGGCATTACCCCCCAATGATGGCACAACCTTGCGCTATGGCGCTCATTAGGGGAGGGCTATGTCCAGCAGTGGACTAGTATAGCCTGAAGAAGAAGAAGTGAAAATTTGCGGCACTTAACTTGTTGACTCAGAGCTTAGTTAGGTCCCTATTCAGTTACTTAATATTACTAGTCTTTATCACCAACCCATTAATGTTCCCACCGAGGGGCCTCTTCCCTGAAAAAGGTATAGGCCATACTCCACCACGGGGGCCAGTCCGGATTGGTGGAAGCTTGCAAGACTGAAGTGGAGGTGGCTTGTAAGTATAAGAAATTTTCAAGCCGCCCTAAGGCCTCCGACTTGACTTAACGACTGCCATCTATCGACTACAGCTAGCCCGAACAGGAGCTCTATTTTTGAATCACTCGTCTCGCGTCGAGCGCTCGATTTCTACGTTCGAAATTCCGTATTTTTGAATCACTCGACTGCAACGAATGGTCCCTACCACTCGTCTCGTATGTCAATCGATAGATTAATTGTCAAAATTTGTGTTCATTTCAAATCGAGGAGGTTGTGATTTTTTGTTTCAACATTTTCGAACAAAAACAAACCAAAGTGTTATTATTTACGATCTATGACAGTGTTTTGTTTGTTTTGCAACTAAATGCAAAGATTTTTCATCTAAACAGCCAATAAAACGAAATATTTTACGTTCCGTTTCCGTTACGGTAGTTTCCGGTTTTTGTAATTTCTGCGTGGAACGGATAAAATACAATACTTCAAATTGTACTGGCAACACTTCCGGCGATCGATTCAAAAATACGGAAAAACGAGATCATGCGACTTAGGAGACGAGTGTGACTTATGTCGCATTCGACGATACAATTTCATACGAGTGATTCAAAAATAGAGCTCCAGTTTAACGTGCCTTGCGAAGCACGGAAGCGCTTGGAAAAAAGCCACTAGGGTTAGAGTCATAGACGGTCACCAAACTATGCACTGAAGACGCCCTTGCTGATCGTTCAAGATCACTCAGGCAGCTGAGCTACGATCGATTCTACAACATTTAATACAACGTATCAATTTAAAAAAATCCGTAAATAAGTTAACCGGTACAAATCCTCAGAAAAGTACAGCCACGTACAACACACAATAACAAAGTCTGTACAAATCGTCTCCATTGAACCGGCTACCCGGGAATCCCGTTTGTACAAGAGTAAAATGAAAGATACAGAAGGTTCGCCTCGTCAGCACTCTTGCTTACCGTCAATACTCAAAAAAAATACTACAGGGAAAACTTAGATAGAGATATATTAGATCGAGAACTCTTTGTTGCACAACCAGAAAAATGAATACAGCCATGATTTTTTAAAACTAAGTAATGTTATACAATTGGCGGTCTTTTCGCTAAGAGCGATCACTTCCAGACAACCTTTGGGTGGAGTGGATTGCACGAAGAATGTAGTCGGTACGTGCATGTACATAAATAATTAAATCGAAAATGTATCGGATGCCAAATAGCAAAAGAGTTCGAAATGTAATTGCTTGTAATGAAGTACGATATAAAGTACATTCATTTAAATAATGACATAAAGAAATGTCTGTGTAATTTCCATTTTTTATGTACAATAAAGTTTTCTTTATCTTTCTACATAGATAGCTAAAAAAATAATCTACTTATATAATTAAATACATAATATAAGCAACATAAGCAGCATCCAGGTGGGATGACGATCTGCGAAAAACTGCCGGCAGATGCTGGATGCAGCAAGCTGAAGACAGGGCGCTATGGCGCTCATTAGGGGACGGCTATATCCAGCAATGGCTTCTTCTTCTTTGGTCCTTTAACTCCTAGCGGAGCATAGAGCCTCAACCACAGATTTCCACTTCTGACGGTGGTCAGCGGCGGCCTCCAATTCAGGCCAGCTAGTGGCGATCGATTTGGCCTCTTTTCCAGGCCGTACTCGGTCATTCTCTTTGCAACTTGTTCTAAGCTGCAATCCTCCCTCATCGTACGAACGTTCCAGCAGCCAATCAGTGTCCTTTGTTTCATGCCAAAAGTTGTTTTATTGTTATCAGTCCGGTTTTCTGTGTTTAAGGTTTCAGTAATAAAATTGTGTTTCAGGCATACGAGTTATTAGCCAACTCAAAGCATCCAACCCAGCTAGGTTTGTCGTAAGAGTATCCTTCTCGTAGACGGATTTACCTAAACAGGTTGCGAGGCCTGTCTCCCCGAGCAGGTAGTGCACAGCATTTGCTATGTAGGGCACCTGCCAGCCACTACCGAGGTTCATCTGCCAAGGACTGACCACCTCGACAGTTTGCTAAGTTAGTTCCCGCCGCTCAGCACTCGGCGTTGTGCGGTCCATTTAGCGATAACCAAGGTGCACCTGCAGCATTCTGCCACAGACGCAGACCACAATTACCCCCCAAATTATGTAGTCCACTGTCCAGCAGTGGACTACATAATATAGCCTGAAGAAGAAGAAGCAACATAATATTTAAATTAATATATATAAATACTTAAAAAAATAATACTTAGAATCGCGATTATAGAAATAATATTTATTTCATATAACATTGATTCATATTATTATAAGTAGAGGGTACAATAAACGTATTTAGGTACTCCGTTTGGTTGGTGCTTTGTGCGCATTTTTAAGTAAAAATCGAGAAGAAACCTGACTGTCTAAGCAAATACCTCAGCGCTTGAAATTGCCAAGCCGCGGAGGGCACGCGTGGTAACTAAGTCTATACTCTCTCTCTCTCTTTCTGAGAGAAAGTCTGTGCTCTACAGTGGGACGTTTATAAGCTACATAACCTAGTTTATAAGGTCTAATCGCTTAGAGCGATCTCTTCAGACAATCTTTGGATGGAGTTATACTTCAAGACCCTAGTATATTATATCGCTGGAGAAATGGACATACTCGTATAAGTCTACATCTGGTCTTGTCTTTCTGAATAGCGCCCCCATTCGCTAGGGTCGTTATCGCAGGTGCCCGCCCGCTCCAATCCGGTTAAATCCGGCTACAACCGGCCCACGGGCCGGGGATTACCGGACTGATCCGGTTGTGCATAGTCGTTACGACTTGATTTATTCACTGCCGAGACGTCCTGGCCAGTTTTTTGCTCTGCAAGGAGTTCTGGGTGGAAAAAATGGATTGCGGTTTAATTAATAGAGTTACGTATTTGAGGTAAATTTGTAAGATATTTTCTGTTACATTTACCTTGCAAAACTAGTCCCATAAAAACTAGGGTGACAAAAGCGGTGAAGAGGTACCTATATACCTGTACCTATGTACCTATGCGACACAGGCTGCGCCTAATGTGGAAGGCGCTATGATACTAATGTCAAAATCCTTTTCTTATAATAAATGAATTTTTATTTTATTTTTTAACTTTTTTTATGTGAAGATCGTGGCAAGTGGCCTTGCTATCCATTGGTGACGCTAGTTAGCACCACGTGGCGCCTTAAAAAGTGAGAGCACTTAATATTCTAATCCAACGCAAACGTGGTCGCGGGCACAGCCAGTCTGAAAGTGATCAATTCCCTTGTTGACAAAAGAAAAAATGTTTGTATGTAATTTAGTACCTTGTCAAAGTCAAAACGGTCAATTTCTCATACATCAGGCTAGGAGACGCTAATGTGACAAGGTTCTAACGTGTTTACATGTCAGTGCACGTGACTGTACCTACTTGTTTACATGGCTTTTTGTCAGAATGCAATATAAAAAGGTCCGCTTAATACACTGCTCTATCTCGCAGTTCGGCAAAGGGCCTCAAAGGGTTTCCCACATCTGATAAATAAATCCACCCACGAATAAACTCTACGTTAAGCCCTGGTTTCGTACAAGTTTAGAATGAAACTCGGCCACCAGAACAGTTAGCAGGGTAGTTTTTTACAAACAGTTGTGCGGTGCAATAAGGCAAAATATTGTCCTTTATTTCTTAAGCTGAGAGTTGGTTGTATCCCTTTATCTCTATTGGCCACTACTGTGGGTCCCGTGGGTGACTTCTGATGTGATAACGTAAATTTACTTTATACGATAGAGTGTCCATTTTCTCGGCCTCGGTGGCGCAGCGGTTTGGCACGCTGACTGTAAAACCGGAGGTCTCGGGTTCGATCCCCGCCCGGAACAAACTAGGAAACGAACTTTTCTAGTTTGTCTAGTTTCTTGGATGTTATTTTTGTATTTATTGTATTAAATTTACCGTCGAGTTAGCACCTATAACACAAGTCATTTAGTTGTACTTAGTATAGGGCTAACGAGATCTGTGTAATATGTCCAGGAATATTAAAAAAAAAAGAAATTAATGGGGCTAAAACTCATTCGTTTTTGTTATTACTTATTTTAGTTTTTTAATTTTGTTTATTTTGTTATTCTTTTTGTTTAACAAAAGCAGCAGCAGTATTTACTGATGATTAGCAAGATTAAAAAGTAAAAAGATATAAATCGCATGACTAAGAAGACCATTTCTTGCGTAATTATGGCTAATTACTGTACACAGTATTTATTAGAATGTTTTCGGGGCTTAATCGCGTAGTAATTTATTGCTACTTTACCTATTGTGTCGCAACCCTAATAGTGTTTTGTGATGGCTGATTGAGGGAGGTCCGAAACCTCCGAAGATGCGAACGGGTACCAGCCATCAGTCTACTCGTGACCACGGTGACTGTAACGTCGTCGTACGTCGAGGTAACATAGCAATAAATTACTACGCGATTAGGCCCCGAAAATATTCTAATAATGCGTTCAAGTCGCAGAAGTTTAAAAGTGTTTTAAAGTAATTATATTATTTTTAATGCACTAACCCGTGCTAAAGTCAATTTTAAAAACCTATAGAGAAGCTAAAAAGGAAAATAATAATAATAATATATTATTTTCCTTATAAAACACATTTTTTAAAAAAAGGCATGGAATATTTAATTTCCTCTACAACTTACGTATTTTCACTCGTCAATTGAGCGCTTTTCAGAGGGACTTAAAAAAATAAAGTTGTAACACTTTTAATCAATAGATGGCGCTCGCGGTTGCCCTATCTGAATGAAGGAGGCTAACTGACCAGAAACAGAAGAAACGTTTCTGCATAGCTGATAGTATGCAGCAAGGTATCATTGGTTACTGGTCTTCTTCCTACTCTATGATTCTGTCACTCTTATATACTCTGTGTCAATAACCTCCGTTCTCAGACAGAGTTAGGCACGGCGCCATCTAGTAGCTTTTGGGGAACCCAACTGACAGCTGTCAAAGCGCCGAGCTGAAAAGCCCTCTTACACCATTTGTTGGTTTAGCCACCTAAAATTAAAAAAGTATTTTTTATACTTTCCAGTGATTTTACTCTCAAACCCAATATTTCCCTCCCTTACCTATTCATTACCTAAAGAGCCAGTTCCAGGCAGGAGGCAAATGAATAGCCATCCCGCGCGACCACTTTACATGCAAGACATGGAGCTAGGAGCGGCACCGGCACGTGCGGGTGCAGACGTGACTGTGGTCGGGTTCCAACCGCATGCGTTGCTCGCTGAAGGGGCGTTTGGCTGCTATTAACCCGATTCTCTGGATAATTTGCAATATGGAGGAAGATAGGCAGAAAGATCAGGATCAGTTTAACGGCAGTATACCCAACTCTGGTCTCCATTTTGTATTTGTTTACTCTGTGCTGTGCTGTGTGACACAGCATGGAACGTTCTGTAGACACGTGTCGTATCGTTACGACTTGATTTATTCACTGCCAAGACGTCCTGGCCAGTGTTTTGCTTTGCAAGGAGTTCTGGGTGGAAAAAATGGAATGCGGTTTAATTAATAGAGTTACGTATTTGAGGTAGATTTGTAAGTAATTTTCTGTTAGATTTACCTTGCAAAACTAGTCCCATTAAAAACTAAGGTGACAAAAGCGGTGAAGAGGTACCTATGTATCTGTTCCTATGTACCTATGCGACACAGGCTGCGCCTAGTGTGGGAGGCGCTATGACACTAATGTTAAAATCCTTTTCTTATCGTTATCAACCCTTGTATGTCCCCACTGCTGGGGCACGAGTCTCTTCCTGCACCGCAGGAAGATTGGTCATACTCTACCACAGGGCCCAAGTCCGGGTTGGTGGGGTATTGTAATACGGTGGCGGGCCTTATTGTCAGAAGTTATCAAGCCGCCCATAAGGCTTCTGACAGGGCTTAACGACTACTATTACATGACAGCCGGCACCAATAGCTAAGCGTGCCTTGCGAAGCAGGAAAAATGCCACCAGCGGTAGTCACGGGAAGGTCACCCATCCTGCACCGCGCCTGTCGTTGCTTAACACAAGTGATTGATTCCAATCACTCGGTTCGATAAGGCGCGAGCAATCCCGTGTGTGATTTGTGTAAATAAACTATTTATCTATATATTTTATTTTAAGTTACGCATAGGCAGAAAGGCTACCTTAAAGTGCTTGTCAATTAGCCGCCAGAAATCAAACAAACAAAAAAACAAAGTATTTTATCCAAAATTGAACAGAAACTGTGACTTACTGAACGTTAGCACCAGCATCTGAACTTGCAATCGATTTCAACCCCTGCATGTCCCCACTGCTGGGGCACGGGTCTCTTCCTGCGTTGCAGGAAGATTAGGCCATACTCCACCACGGGGGCCAAGTCCGGGTTGGTGGAGGTTTGTAAGACAGTGGCGGGCCTTACTGTCAGAAGTTATCAAGCCGCCTATAAGGCCTCTGACATGGCTTAACGACTGCCATTACATGACAGCCGGCACCCACGGCTTAGCGTGCCTTGCGAAGCACGGAAGCGCTCGGAAAAATGCCACTAGCGGTAGTAACGGGACGGTTACCCATCCCGCACCTGACCACGCCTGTTGTTGCTTAACTCGAGAGATTGTTTCCAATCACTCGGTTCGACTGGGCCACGAGCGCTTCTTGCAATCAAAGCAGCGCAGTTCGTGATACCAGCACCCTACTACAGCTTTAAGCTATTTCCGCTCCATCTAACCACAATCCAACTATCACTCCCCGCTCAGCTTTCTACCTAGAAGCACCACAAATCGCATCAGCCGTAACCGCGTTAGCTCCAGCCACCGCGGCGGGTAGTGGGAAAAATGCGATTTATTTATCAAATCAACTCATTTCTAAGTCTAAAAGGGTGACACTCTATTAGCAGGTGGGTGGGGGTTAGTTGAAAGCTTGTGGAGATGGAAATAAGAAGAAAAATCCGGTCAAGTGCGAGTCGGGCTCGCGTACGATAAGTTCCGTACCATTATTTATACGACATTGGAATATTTCAAGCTCCTACTAGTTGCCGTTATTAATATCGAACAAATAAGGGCAAAAAATTCACATTTGTCGTATTGGAGCCCTCCATAAATATTTATTTTATTTTAATTATTTATTTTTAAAGTGAAAATACTCGTATAACTAAGTTTTCTGAGAATATTTTAATGGCCTTACTAATAAATGTTATGAGCTGTGCATACAGCCGTTACGCGAGGTCTGACAAACTGGTTATTTGTACGGTAAATGCGATTAACCCGTTTAAATTGATATACGTCAAATATAAAAACCTATTTAGAGGCTGAAAATTTCACCCATGCCATTCCATTGCAATTGAGCAATTGGAAGAGCGCTGGCACGAATAACCAGAGGTTGCGGGTTCGAACCCGGCATGGGTGAAATTTTTAGCCTCTAATTAGGTTTTTAAATTTGTCCTTAGCACGAGTTAGTGCATTAAAAATAAAAATTAAATAGTTTAATACGTCAAATAGTTATTCAGGGTGTATAACTTATTATTAGTAAGGCCGTAAGAGTTTAACTGTTGCTGTTATTAATATCGGGCAAAATAGGCAAAAAAATCACATGAAGGGAAGGTGTTCCCATACAATACAATACGACAAAATAAAGTGTGATTTTTTTGCCTTGACATAATAAAACGTGTATTTAAATTGTGTTTTAAATATACTTTTTGTTCCGTTTTTAGTATTGGCTATTATAGCACAAACTGCCTTGTTCGTGAGAATGTTCCATAGGACAAATAAGTCCATACCCAATATTGTAAAATATAAAATATTCATTATCTGTGTCTGTATTCTCTCCAAAAGTGAAAATATTACGGTTCATGAGAAACAGCCTTGCGACAGACATACGGACAGTGGAGTCTTAGTAAAAGAGTCCGTTACCGCTACGGTTCGGAACCCAAAAACTAAGAAGGTGACAACAGTTCTACCGATAATCCAACTATTGCTCTAACAAATCATAAGTAGGCATCACGCATTCACGTGCGCTCGTGGCCTAGGCGAACCGAGTGATTGGAATCAATCACTTGGTTAAGCAACAACAGGCGCGATCAGGTACGGGATGGGTGAGCGTCCCGTGACTACCGCTTGTGGCATTTTTCCGAGCGTTTCCGTGCTTCGCAAGGCACGCTAAGCCGTTGGTGCCGGCTGTCATATAATGGCAGTGGTTAAGCCATGTCAGAGGCCTTATGGGCGGCTTGATAACATCTGACAGTAAGGCCCGCCGCTGCCTTACAATCCACCACCAACACGAACTAGGACCCGTGGTGGAGTATGGCCTAACCTTCCTGCGATGCAGGAAGAGACCCGTGCCCCAGCAGTGGGGACATACAAAGGGTTGATACCACATATCTGCCGCAGTGTATGAACGCAGCGTTAATATTCAGTGGCTGGTGGCGGCAGATAGCTCGCGCCCGCATGTCGGGTCGTGCAAATTAATTCACTTAAGGCGCAGTCCTGTAAGGATGGGGGTATACTGTTGGAATGGACGGACGGGTACAGTTTGCATGTTTAAGGTTATATAACTTCTAACATTAAAAAGTGAAAATTACTTTGCTGAATTCCGCCAAAAATCCCACAAGCACCATGCGGTTAGTTAATGCACCGCCCTCCCTCCCACTTTTTCACCACCACCACCACCGACACCAAGGCAAGTATTGGTGTCGGCGGTGGTGTGTCCGTGTCTCGCTTCTGCTTGAAAAAGTGGGAAGGAGGGCGGTGCATTAAATAACCGCATGGTGCTTGTGGGATTTTTGGAGGAATTTAGCAAAGTAATTTTCACTTCTTAATGCTATTATGGATTTTCGCAAAGTAACGCCTGATTCTATACAATTATAACTTTAAGGTTAGGGTCAGGACACTACTGATGGAAATATGAATTATTCGGCTTTCACATTGACCTTTGACCTGTACATAACTACGGTACTTCTGTAGTCATTATAGATAGATAGATAGAGAACACTTTATTGGACAACCAGAAAAAGTAATGCAACCATGATTTCTTAAATCTAAGTAATGTTACACGATTGGCGGTCTAATCGCTTAGGGCAAATTCTTTCAGACAATCTTTGAATGAAGTAAAAAGTCGGTTTATGTCGGCCGAGATTCACAGAAGTCTCTGTAAAACGAGATACAAAAAGTAGCTTAGACCAGCAGTGTAATATGTATGTGCTTGTATGTAAATGTTATGTTAATGTAGCTAACATAGTTTTTGAAGTCACCACTGTTACTAACATTATATGGGTACCTACTGCTTGAAAAAAATAATTCCTTTTTTATTTATTTATTACGTACCAAACATAAGAGCCATAATAAGACCAT
Source organism: Yponomeuta sedellus (assembly GCA_934045075.1). Taxonomy (NCBI): domain Eukaryota; kingdom Metazoa; phylum Arthropoda; class Insecta; order Lepidoptera; family Yponomeutidae; genus Yponomeuta; species Yponomeuta sedellus. The sequence continues at coordinate 21,044,902 of OW203739.1, forward strand.
AGTAACAAAATATGGACGTACGAGTACATACCTTCGTAGACTTCCAAGAAGTAAATTGAAATTTGTCTGTTTCATAAAGTATAATTTTTTTAAAGAAGTTATCGATTCTCTGGCTATAAACGTTTTTTTAACTTTTCTATTGCACAGCGCCATCTTGTTCCATAACGTAGTTTATTTATTAAGTAGCTTTAACCCGCGGCTACGCCCGCGTAACAAATGGTCGCACGGGAATGCATTACCGCGATATCGTCTCAGTTTTCAGTTTAGATCTGACGCCAAGTATCATGTAAATCCGATCAGCCGTTATTACGTGATCAATCACATCCAACAAACATCCAAACAAACTTTCGCATTTATAATATTATTATTATTAGGTTTCATTGCCGTACTCGTAGGTTAAGCAAGATGGCTCTATTCGATAGAAAGATATTTTTTTCTTTTTAAGCTCTATTTTCACCTGAAAAATCACACTAAAAGTACACATTAACGGTCTCCATCAAGCCTGTCGGTCGAGTCTGAGAGCATGTTCCCAGCAAAATACTAAACCCTTTTAGGTCTTGACAAGTCTACACTGCAGCTAAAACGCCGTGGAGTGGAACCCAAACGAAGTAAAAATCGTGGTTCTTTTTGGCAACAGTTTTTTATCACACTCTGGTAATGTATTTTCAGCTGCGAGACGAACTAAAAGAACCAAACGAGTGTGGAAAGACCTAGTCTAGTAATAAATAAATATCCATGGACATATTACACAGATCTTGTTAGCCCTATACTAAGTACAATTAAATGACTTGCGTTATAGCTGCTAACTCGATGATACATTTAATACAATAAATACATACATCCAAGACCCGACACAAACTAGAAAAGTTCATTTCCTAGTTTGACCCGGCTGGGGATCGAGCCCGAGACCTTCGGTTTTACAGACAGTGTGCTAAACCGCTGCGCCACCGAGGTCGTCGGTTTATGTAGCCTGTGTACGTCCCACTGCAGGGCACAGGCCTTCTCTCAGAAAGAGAGAGTATGGGCTTAATTACCACGCGTGCCCAACGCGCTGACAATTTCATGTAGTTCATATTAATACCTCTCTCACGAAGTTTTCCTTTAGCGAGTAGTATTGTTACTAAAACTTTGCAAATGGACATAAGGTAGAAAACAATTAACGTGCATTTCGGGATTCGAACAAAGACCTTCCAATTGAGAAGCCGGTGTTCATCAGTCCACCGTTGCCCACTGCTGGGTGTAGGACGTTTCGCTTAAATGCCATCTCTCATGGTACTTTGCCATCAGCATCCACGGAGCTTCCGCCGACTCATCTATATCGTTGGACCATCAGGCTGCTGGCCTGCCTATTGACCGTCATCCTGTTCTCAGCCTAGACTCTGTGTTTACCCACGTTAAAAAGCAAACGAATCATAAATAAAAAGCCCTTTGTTGTATTTCGCTTGCGTGCAATGCAAACGAATATTACGACCTCTAAATTCGAAATACGTATTCTTCTTCTTTTTCTTCAGGCTATATTATGTAGTCCACTGCTGGACATAGCCCTCCCCTAATGAGCGCCATAGTGCCCTGTCTTCAGCTTGCCGCATCCAGCATCTGCCGGCAAATACGTATACACGGAGGTATTGTAGAAGAATATTTCGTGGTCAGTGCCCAAAATATATGACGTGAGCTGGTCTGGAACCTGGCGCTTAGTGGAAGTCGGTTGAAAAGAAGAAGCTTTCAAACTACATAAAATTCACGGTGTATACAAAGCCATTCCCCTCGAAGCCTTAAGGGACTGGCTGCAGGAAATGAACGATCAATCCTACCGTAACGCTATAATGTGGTTATACACGCGTTGTTTGTAGTGCCATGTGTCGTAAATTGTATTAGTTTGAGTTAAGGGGGCGAACGCAAGATTGCTTTTGCGTGAAACAAATATGCAACTAAGCCGTGCAGCTCTCAATGACAACTTCTCAAAATGACGACTGGACGCGAAAAATCCATTTCTCAAAAGGTCAACTTCACAAAATATCAAATTCGCAAAAAGGCAACTTCACGTAATGTCGATTTCTCACAATGACACATTCGCATTTGGTCAAAAGCGTAATATATTATTCTATTCTTTAAAAGATAAACAAACGAAGTTATCTAAACATGCAACATTGTGAAAGAAGATGGTTAAAGTTTATAACAAATTTAGTTCTACTAGTTTTGAAGTTTTCTTTGTAAAATTTTCCGACTTTCATTCAAGATTTTTTTTCAGGTGCATTCAAGGTTTTCTGCATTTATGGGTTATGCCATCGATAAAATATTTAGTAATATTTTATCGATGGTTGTGCTTAATATTTCTGCGTAGATCAATGATTTACCGGAGGCTTTGACATTGGTACAGCGCGTAAATTTATTAACATTATGTAAACCTTACTAAGCTATTTTAAAAACCTAGTTAGAGGCTAAAAATTCCACCCATGCAGGAATTCGAACCAGTGACCTCTGGCTTTCCGTGCCAGCGCTCTTCCATATGAGCTAATGGGCGACTCACCGGCAGCAGTGAAATTTCGAACCTCTTTACAATATTGTCTGTATTACGTACTAAGCCATGTCAGAGGCCATATGGGCGGCTTGACAACTTCTGACAGTAAGGCCCGCCACTGTCTTACAATCCTCCACCAACCTGGACTTGGCCCCCGTGGTGGAGTATGGCCCAACCTTCCTGCGGTGCAGGAAGGGACCCGTGGCCTAGCAGTGGAGACATACAATATCATACATACTGATTGAGAGCAAAGCAATGACCGATTAGAAGTAGAACAAGTTCCTAGATTATATTCTTTTTTTTAATGCACTAACCCGTGCTAAGGACAATTTTAAAATACCTATATAGAGGCTAAAAATTCCACCCATGCCGGGATTCGAACCCGCGACCTCGAGCACGGATAGCCAGAGGTCGCGGGTTCGAATCCCGGCATGGGTGGATTTTTAGCCTCTAAATAGGTTTTTAAAGTTCCTAGATTGTGACATTACGAGTATTTGACATTATTCTAGAGCATTGTACCATATATAGAGTAGATTTAGGGCATGCATCGGAGTTCACAACACAAAACGGATCCGGGTACATGCTCTACGTAAAATCTCCCAATCTCAAGAGAGGGCTACTTAAGGCCATCCGCCTGAGGGTCCGCGCCAACGGCCCACTAAATCAGCCCCCAAAGTGGTAGCAAATTGAATGAAAAACGGCTTCGCCTTAATTGAAATTTGCGACGTAGCAGCCTGATTAATTTGCTCCACGCCTTATCTTCAGGTGGGGCTGCACGGATATATTTATTAGCTCAGGTCAGAATGAGAGGGGGGTATCCTGTCGTATCTTGGTCAGATTTAGGATGATCTTTGCTTAAAATTAGGGACTTGGACGTTGTTAATGTAATTTGGTTCCATCTAGCGAGGTCGGTTGCTGCTGTGATAGTTGAGGGTTAGGACCCAATGTTTAGATGGCATTTGTTAATGACTTGCTATGCTCATACATAATTATATTATAAACGGGTTCTAATAAAAAATCTGCTCTCTGCGGTAGTGTATGACCTGCTTGAGTGTGTGTTCCAATGTAAAAATAATAATCATCCTCATTATCAGGCTATATTAATCCACTGCTGGGCATAGCCTTAAAGCCCTTCTGTTATTCAAAATGAAACACCTAGGAGCGTAAGTAACACAAAAAACCATTCATTATTAAAAGCACGTTTCGCACAAAGCGGAATTAAGCAGAAGACTGACCTTCTCGAAACACCTCAGCTCCGCCAGCAGCACAAAGTTGATGTGGACGAAGCGTGCATCCTCACACGAGCGCGCTTTCCGCCTCAGTCCCGGCTTATTGAAATAATACTTGTAACCCGTATACTCCGAACTCTCAACGTCCACTTTCAAAGCACCTTTGAAGTCCCAGTCACCTCCGCAGCCGTAGCACAGGCCTTTGCTGATGAACCGCTCCCACTTCGGCCACGGCCAGTTCATCGGATCGTGGCGGTTCGACCAGGCTTTCCCGCTGTCTTTGGTCCAGATCATGTGGCCCGCCCCCGCCTGGCCGAGGCGGGGGCGGGCGGGCCATGTTCCGCTGGTCTTTTGAGGCCCTAGGACGGGGGGAGGCCCTCTCAGCTTCCACTTTTCGCTGACACTACTATCAGCTGGCGGTCGCCATCGCCATTTCAAGATCACTCGTCTTTTGGTCCTGCGACGTCAGTTACCGGTCAGTCCTTGTTTGTCTGTGGTTGTGTCTGGTTTGTTTGGAGCACTTTTTCGTTGTCTTCATTTAGTTTGGAGTTGCTGTTTGGGTTTTAGAGTTCTAGAGCCTTATTAATAAAGCGCTTTTATTGCTCTGGAGAACTCATTCTAAGGTACTGTTCGAACCAAAATAGGAACTTGAAGGCGCACTCGAGAGCTATTTCAGAGGTAAAAGTGCTTTAGTAATACGGTCCCAAATTTGTTTGAAAGAGATTGTATCAATGGATTTGTGGCGCGTATCACGCAGTTTTAATTTTAGTAAGTATGTTTCAATTTGATTTAGTACGGTTCATAAGTCATCGTCATCGCCAGGCTATACTAGTCCACTGCTGGACATAGCCCTCCCCTAAAGAGCGCCACGTTGTGCAATCATAGGGGTATCATAATGCCCATAATCCCCACGCTGGGCGTGCTGTTTGGGGATCGCAGTGGAATTGTACTGCAGGGGGCGCTGCTGCCCATCCCCCGGTTTATTCACGGTTCATAAGTACCTTTTATAAACGAATAATTTTGCTTTTCATCCATCCCTTGTGGAGTTAAATTGCTTGAAAATAAGACTCATAAAAAAAATACTAAGACGCAATTTCCCGCTACACTTTTAGACACTAAAGGCTTCCGAATGAATTTCTCTTGGAAACTTCAGAGCTTATAACTCGATACCCCCTTAATCTCGGCTGCTCATTAATTAGTAGCGAGATTGAAAACCTAAACTGAAAGGGAAGTCGCGTCTTTCAGCGAAATCACTAAATCATCGCGCGCGACATGAAACAGACCGAGAGACCGCTAGAGTAAACTTCTGAGAGATGAGACTGGAAAACTATAAAACTCTAATCTCCAAATTTATATAACATATTGACCAAAAACAGATTAGTTCTATATGAAACGGGTCAAATCGCGATTATTTATGAGGTAAAACGTAATTACCGAGACCACGGCAAATGTAACGCTGCCGAAACCTCGGGAAATAAGGTTTTACCTAATAAATAATCGCGATTTGACCCGTTTAATATATAACTATGTATGAGTATCGCGAATCATTAAGAAATACTAATGACAGATTAACATAAGCGTCAGTTATTGTACAGTAAAGTCTAAACTGTACACATACATACGTAACCTCACGCCTGTATCCCAGAGGGGTAGGCCGAGACCAGGGACTGCCACTTGCCACGATCCTGACAGATCACCTTCGCTTCATCAACGTTCATAAGTAGTTGCATGCACGCACGCCGGTTACGGGTACTTTTTGTCTTCCCATTTGCTGATAAAAACTGTCTTTTGCAAAAAATGGCGGTGCGAAATGACCCTGCACTATTCGGTACCTTTGAACTTTCTTTTGTCCGAGCGCGTTAAGCGCTAGAAGGGTTAAAATAAAACTTTCGTAAGTACTACACATTATTTGATTTATTTAACCGGATATACTTCAAACTGTATTCCAAACTATATTACATTTTTTTTAAGTTACGAATCGCTCGTAAGTACATAGGTACATTTCAACAGTAACAACAAGAGCATGTAATATTAATACTATGAATTAAATTAAATAGTAAAATTGTTTATTAAATTTATAATTAAATATTTTTTTTATTTATAGTGTATAAAGTATTTTATTAAGGAATAGTATTTTATACAGGAAATGTGTATGACAGAAAAACTACTTGTTAAGCATGTACTTAAATAATGCAATTATTTTTTGGGAATAAACGGCTTATTGTAATTATTATTATTAAAGTTTTCCATGTCCTGAAGGAAAAAACTGACTCCTAAGGTACCAGGTCCCCTAGTTTAGGAGTCAGAGACTTAACTACCTATTTAACACAAACTGTAATTTTATAAGTGCCTACAGAACTGTATTTACCTTGTTCAATAAATTATTATTATCTCCTAATTCCTGACGTCCTATTCATAGGACTTCACATACAGCTTTCTTAATTCACACCCAATGAACTTCAAGTAGAAGATTTAGAAAAAATACTGTCCTATTTCGGATTTTTTTTGGATAAATGTTTATTTTTAAAAATCTACGTAGTTTTAAGAAATCCGGTGTAATGTTTACCCCCAGGGATTAAGAGGGTATGATAAATGCAGACTTGTTCAATTGTAGTAATATTAGTATGGTAATGGTTATTTCGCACCGAATTCCGGTATGTATCAATCACTTTATTTCAGATAAAACAATCCACAGGTTGTTAGTAAAATAACACATAATATTAAAATCTACATATTTTACGGAGATTTTAAATGAAAATTAAATTTTAAATTTTATATTTAAATCTTATGTATATTACTTTATTATACGAGTACATAATATGAACTAGAGCCTAAATAGGTATGTATGAGCTAGATCAATGATTTAGTGTTTTAAATTATGAACAGTTGTAAAGTTATAGCGAGTTGTATTGCTACTGTAGCAATACAACTCGCAAAATAAAGGAAATCATCGTGAGAAAACCTGAGTATCTGAGGTGCTCAAATACCTGAGCGTCTAAAATTGCCTATCGACGGCAGGCACGCGTAGTAATAAAGCTCATACTCTCTCTCTCTGAGAGAAAGCCTGTGCCTCGCAGTGACGTATATTACCTACACTAAAAAATCTTTATTTCCGAAGCTGAGTATTTTTTTTTATATTTTATACCTGTTCTTTTTCTTCAGGCTATATTATGTAGCCCACTGCTGGACATAGCCCTCCCCTAATGAGCGCCATAGCGCCCTGTCTTCAGCTTGCCGCATCCAGCATCTGCCGGCAGTTTTTCGCAGATCGTCATCCCACCTGGGCGGAGGGCGTCCTACACTACGTTTGCCGAGTCGCGGTCTCCACTCAAGAATACGTTTACTCCGACGGTTGTCGGTTCTTTGCGAGATATGGCCAGCCCACTGCCACTTCAGCTCCCTAATTCTCTGAGCTATGTTGATAACTTTGGTTCTCTGTCGGATGCATTCGTTGCGAATCCTATCCTTCAGAGAAACTCCGAGCATAGCTCTTTCCATAGCTCGCTGAGCTGGTTGGACCAGCTCTCTTTGAACTGGTGGACCAGCCCTTTTGTGAGTGTCCTAACATATTTTATATTTATATTTCATTTATTGTAATTTATTTATAGCACCGTTAAATCATTGCTGGTTTGCCTCGGAGCATTGAAGCTCGAAATCTGCCCATCCTCACTTTCTCAATCTCTCTGAGAGAAGGCCTGTGCTACATAAAATAATTTTTTGTTTTCGCGGGAAAATAGTGACCTCTGTGTGGAGCTTAGCTTCCGTGCCCCACTATGTCGGACGCGGGGTCCCCCGGACCCCAAATCCCCCTCCGACATCGGGAAGCCTATTAATCAAATAACGCCTGTGATTAATTCGAACATCAGCAATTAGCCGAAATCGCCGAAATTAAGAAACAGAACACAGGGAGACGCCAAATTATATATTAAGGCGCTCCGTGGAGCTAACTACCGCTACCAATGGAGAAATAGTAGATTATATACCGAGGGGATAAAGAGCTGTTTTTTTATCACGGGCGCGATATAACCTGCTGCGTGGTATCAGCCTAGAGAATAGCAGTAACCCAAATTCTTCCCGCGGGTCTCGTAAAAGGCGGCTACGGGTCACAAACCAGGGGGTGGGCAGCAGCGCCCCCTGCAGTACAACTGCAATCCCCAATCCGCATGCCCAGCGTGGGGATTATGGGAATTACCCCCAATGATGGCACAACGTTGCGCTCTTTAGGGGAGGGCTATGTCCAGCAATGGATTAGAAACCTGACGACGACGACGATGACTGTAAGATTCACTGTTAAGATTCATAATGTTCATTTTTTCCAAAGACGCGTCATAATAAAAAAAAATGCATAACGCATAGCGCCTTAAACGGGTCTAATTCAAAATTCAAATTCAAATTCAAATAATTTTATTTCAACGTAAAGAATTTACATTCTGTTTGCTGAATGTCAATGTACAATGTAAAGTGTAAGCCGCCGCCTTCGGGCCGTATTGTAGTGGAGAAAAAGGCAGCGGAAAAAAAAACTCCACTCTGACCATCTTTTCTCAAATCATCTTAAAACCAAATACATCAGTTGCCATATGTAAACCTAATAAGATTTCATGATTGCCATTAACAACCCTAAATGCCAAAGCATTAGTCAAATGTCTCACAATAATAGGGGAAAACATAAGTGCTGCGGCCAGACACACGAACAGCACTCGTTCACGAGCATAACGCAGTGCTCAGCCATCATCAGTCTCAACCATTTTGGAGGGAGATAGATGACCCGAACACCACGCTACCATTCGAATGACCTTTAGCAAACGTGCTGTTAAGTTTTCGTCAGTTATATAAGGTATCATTTAGTTATTAATATGCAATCACGTCGTCTGTACACACTTGTATTATAAAATATGTTATACTTAGTTATACTTAACAATAAAATCGCGGTGGAATTGGTTTACTACCACGGATTAGGATCGTTTATATAGTCGTCTATTCTATAATATGCCTTTTTACATAGCGAATTTTTAATGAAAGTTTTAAATTTATTTTCAGACAAGCATAGAACACGTTCTGGAATTTTGTTGTAAAAACAAACGCAGTAACCTACAAATGATGTGCCTACCTTGGCTAATCGGGATTTAGTACAAGCAACCTTGTTTCTATTCCTTGTGTTTATGTTATGAACGTCCCTATTTAATTTAAACATTGTTATATTTTTTCGGACATACATTATATTATCGAATATATATTGGCAAGCTAGTGTAAGAATGCCTATTTCTTTAAAACGCTCCCTTAGCGATTCTCTACTGTTTAAGTTTTAAATAGCTCTTATTGCTCTTTTTTGCAAGACAAATATGGTTTCTATATCTGCTGCCCGTCCCCATAATAACAAACCATACGACATGACACTGTGAAAATAACTAAAATAGACCAGCCTCGCCGTCGACACGTCTGTAAGTTGTCTAATTTTTCTGACTGCAAACGCTGCTGAACTCAACCGACCCGACAGTTTTCCAATATGCTGACCCCATTGCAGTTTTGAGTCTATCGTTATGCCTAAAAAAAGCGTGGACTCTACCAGCTCTAGCCTCTCACCAGATATTTTTAAACTCGTGTCAACATTTTTAACATTGGGTAGTTAGAATTTGATGCATTTTGTCTTTTTTGCATTTAGCATCAGATTGTTTATAGTGATTGTTAATAATCAAGATTATTTAATAAAGTGTTTGTATCACGTGACTTCACACAGTCATTCGTGTCAGGTCATCATAAAAAGTACTAGTCGTAGAGAAGGAAGTTGACCACGTTTTTTTAAACGTCCCAGATTACAGGCCTGCAGAGCACAGGCCTTCTCCCACAGAGAGTATGGGCTTACTTAACGCGCGTGCCCACAGGGGATTGGCAATTCAAATTCAAAATTCAAATTCAAATCAATTTATTTCAACGTAAATAATTCACATTCTGTTTGCTGAATGACAATGTAAAGTGTAAGCCGCCGTCTTCGGGCCGTATTGTAGTGGAGAAAAAGGCAGCGAAAAAAAAACTCCACTCTGACCATCTTTTCTCAAATCACCTTAAAACCAAATACATCAGTTGCCATCTATTAAGATTTCATGATTGCCATTAACAACCCTAAATGGCAAAGCATTAGTCAAATGTCTCACAATTTCAAGCTCTCACGTTTCCTCACGATATTTTTCTTCACAATTAGCGAGTGGTGTTGCTACTAAAACCTCACAAACGGAACGTAAGAAACAAATTCATTGGCGCATTAACGGCCGGGATTCGAACCCACAACCTTCCTGATGAGATAAGATAAGTGTTTTTGCACACAAAAACAGGAACATAAAACGGCACGGTTAGCCGGAGGTCGCGGGTTCGAGTCCCGGCATGGGTGAAATTTTTAGCCTCTAAATAGGTTTTTAATATTTTTTAAATTTGTTCCTTAGCACGGGTTAGTGCATTAAAAATAAAAATAGTGTAATCATGTGGGTACAGTGATATCGTTCCGATGTTAAACCTAACTGCAAAGTAGGTAGTCGGGGCTGTAAGTAATGCAATTTGCTTAAGTCATATGTCGCTGCCTGTACGTAATACAGAGAATATTGTAAAGAGGTTCGAAATTTCACTGATGCCGTGAGTCGCCCATTGGCTCAATTGGTAGAGCGCTGGTACGGATAGCCAGAGGTTGCGGGTTCGAATCCCGGCATGGGTGAAATTTTTAGCCTCTAAATAGGTTTTTAAACTGTTTAATGTGTTTATATTATAGATAGATAGATTTACATTGTGTTGGCTACCCAAAATTTTAAAGAGTTGAAGTTGCCACTACACCCATAGTGTAGAATGCGTAAGACAGCAACAATATTCTACAGTCTCCGGCTTGGAAAACTTCTCCGTCGTCCTCTCGAAGACTTGAAGTCTCAAAGTCGAAGTTTGGAGTTTTTTGTCTACTTTTTTGAAGAAGAAGAAGAAAAACATTTATTATAGCCACAGTACACACGCCACAGTAACAAAACAAACTTAAAACACAAACACTAAAGGTCACGGCGTGTCACTGCCGCTATAAACGGCAACTGACTCAGCCTATGCTGAAGGGCAAGCCTTCAGCGCTGATTTACAGTCAGTGAGTTTTTTGACCCCACTCTCTTTGACATGGTTTTACCTGTAGGGTGTATTATAAGTGCTGTGAAAACCTACTCCATCTACGTATAAAATATATGTCCCAGGTACTACAGAGTGTGAATGGTCATTTCACAAAATGTTTATGTCAGTAAATTATTGATAATGTTTTTTTTTTTCAATAAAATAAATTAATAAATTACTTCTACACAATACAATCACTAGTCCGGTCCCAAACCAGGACACCCTGTGCTATGTTGACCAAGCAAAGACATCACAAACATGAAAATACACCCAGACTGAGGCTTTTTCAACAAAAGCACAGCAACCCCCAACAGATATCGAATCCGCGACCTGCAGCGTGCAGTTTGTAGTGTACCGGCTGGGAACAACACAAAACCCCAGGTCTTGGATGTTTACATGTTTGTGATGTCGTTGTTTCTGGTTCCCATGACACAGGGTATCCTAGTACAGGGCTAGAAGCAATGTAAGTGTGAATGAAATGACATGAAATGAAAAGGTCTTATTCAAAGTAGGTAGCGCAGAAACTGCGGCTTAATGAAAGTTACAATTCCAACTAGTTGCCCATTTCAAAATCTAGTTCTTTTTGGAGAAAAACTGGAAAAAGAATCTCCAAACTTAGTCTTTTCAAAAATAGTGTAATCATGTGGGTACAGTGATATCGTTCCGATGTTAAAATCTAACTGCAAAGTAGGTAGTCGGGCCTATAAGTGATGCAATTTGCTTAAGCCAGATGTCGCTGCCTGTACGTAATACAGAGAATAGTGTAAAGAGGTTCGAAATTTCACTGATGCCGTGAGTCGCCCATTGGCTCAATTGGTAGAGCGCTGGTACGGATAGCCAGAGGTTGCGGGTTCGAATCCCGGCATGGGTGAAATTTTTAGCCTCTAAATAGGTTTTTAAACTTTTCAAAGTCCTTAATTAACAGAGTTTACATAATTATTTTAAAATAGAACTAGTGCATTGTACTGGCTTTAATTTCAGGCATCATTGTCATCCAAATAATCCTTTATGTTTGGCACAAAGTGTTCTTAACACATTTTTTGAACCGCGTTTCAGGCAAGCTTAATTTATCTTCAGGGATTTTATTACAGAAGCGTGTACAATGCCCCATGAAGGATGTATTAACCTTTGCCAGCCTAAATAGTGGGAACGAGAGTTTATGTTTAATTCTAGTATTTACATTGTGTTAGCTACCCAAAGTTTTAAAGTTACTGATATTTTAGCTGACGTACATTGTATAAAATATTTTAAACTTTCGCGACTTGAAAACATTGTTCGGGTCGAAAAAAGTCGCATGGCTTATCATCCGACGTTGTCAGTGTAGTGTGTCGCAACTCTAATAGTGCTTTGTAATGGCTGATTGAGGGTTGTCTGAAATCTTATCAGCCGAAGATGCGAACGTGTACCAGCCATCAGTCTTCTCGTGACCACGATGACTGTAACGTCGTCGAAACGTCGTGGTAAAATAGCAATTAACTACTACGCGATTAAGCCCCGAAAATATTCTAACAATGTACATTGTACAAGTTGAAGTTGCCACTCCACGCATAGGTGTAAAATGCCTAAGACGGCAATAATATTCTGCAGTCTCCGGCACGGAAAACTCCTCCGTCGTCCTCTCGAATGTATTCCGTGAATTAAATAAAACAGACACTTGTATGCCGGCGGAGCGGGTAATTACAGTCTGGAGCCGCGCCAAGGCACATTCGAGCAAGAAGGTCTCTAACTTAAATTGTCTTTCGTTATGTATTGCGTGGGACAGAATGAGCGGGGTGATTGGGCCGCGTGATGTCTGTGTGTACTTAAGTACCCGGCGGCAGCCCAGTGGGTAGAACGGACTCGGATGTAAAAGGCATGTGTTCGATTCCGGGTGCAAGGACTTTGTTTTCAAAGTTACGTACATTTGTGAAGTTATGATGGGTGAAAGGACCGAGTGGTCCCTTCACGCATCTAGAGTGAGTGAAGATGCCGCTGGACGCTGTATAAATCATCTCATTAGATAGATGCAAAGGCCAATGTTTTTTTAAGTACGCGAGAATTTTAAATGCGTGCATACAACGACTAATGAATGTTGATGAAGCAATCTGCTACAAGGGGATTTTGTTACAACCTATTAATTCTTAATATAAAAACAAAAAAAAAATCTACACACAACTACCTACCGTATACGATCCTCATCTCCCGATTATACCAGAAAAACAGCTCAGGAACTGCGTAATCGACGAAACAAAAAACGTGACCCCGATCCTCCATGTTAAGAATACCGATGCAAGGAGGTAGCCTACACACGAAATGCAGGCTTAACCCAACCAGTCCAAAGACTTACACGCCTCCTCCAATACCGCTAAACCGGCCCGCTCCCGTCCCGTCCCATCGCTTAAACACCCGCGCTGCCGGAAATGAACAGATCCGGTCCGCCGCTTCCCAAACGCTCCTCCATAATGGAACCGGTTACAGCCGTTCGCGTAAGCTCTACGGTCGCGTTTAGACTAAGCGAGCAAATGGTTTTGCTCCAAATCATAGTAGAAAGATTACATTTACAGAAAAGTTATTGGTAGACCTAACAGACCAAAAAATATTAAACAGAATATATTACGCAAAAGATGAATTACGATTGGGGACAAATAGTATGACCGTGCAATTTGTAAATACGTTGTGGATTTATACACAAAGATGATTTATGGTACATATGTACTTAAAGTGGAACGTCCAATTAAGAAAGACAAACAAAAATAGTACAGTTACATGTTACTACATTTACTACGTCCCAGTGTTATGTCAGACAATATTTTTTCACAAAATGTTAAAATTTCTCCGAGTCAGAGAGAAATAGTGATGAGAAAAAAATCACTGAATGGTGTATTTTACAAAAAAAAAAGAGTTGCGGACTGTTTCTTTATTAATTTGCTCCAATGTGTATTCTATAACAATCTTAATACAGATCAATCAATCAATCTCAGTTGGAAGAGCGCTGGCACGGATAGCCAGAGGTCGCGGGTTCGGATCCCGGCATGGGTGGAATTTTTAGCCTCTAAATAGGTTTTTAAAATCTTAAGACAACTGTGTCTTAGTTCCAATAAAAACTGTCGTGGTTTTGTGGCAACATTTGCTCGTATGGTGACGACGAACTGGATAAACGCAGAGGATGCCTACCAGCTTGCAGATTGCTGGCAGAGGCTAGATGAGGATGGCAGAGGATAGAAAAAGTGGCGTGCTTGGAGGAGCGTAGCGTTGGCACATTGATGGACCGCGCCAGTAATAAAACAGTCTCAAACCGTGACGGTTGTTTCATTGATATAATCTCATACGGTATATTAAAATCAATGTCCTCGGTTTTTGAGAAGTAGAAGCCAGGAGATCCATAGCACGGGGTAAACCTATTTTGGACTCCTGTCACCTACTACATAATGTAACATGGTAATGTTAAGAGGTAATACTAAGTTTTAAGTGCGTTGTGTACTGGAGAAAATTAAATATATTTGTTTTGTATTTGTATATCAAGTAAGTCAATACAGTGAAAGAAGGCGGGCTGATTGATTAATTGATTTGCTCGGTGTAAACACACCATTATGTCGTGACTGATGAAAAATGCGCCGTTCAGAAGAAGTTGCGAAAATTCGAGGGTTTTTACTACGTGATTAACCTTTCAGCGTGCGATGTGAATTTCTTTGCAGAGTGCGAAAAAAAGACGTTTATTATATTACTTGCAATAATCCATTGATTGATATTAATTCACCTACCAAATGCGGCCTGCTCTGTATCGCCTCATACAAGTTTATCTTCTGAATGGAAAGGTCCTATTTACGTGTAGTGCTTGTCTTTTACACCACAATATTGTTAAACTCTTTTAAAGCACTCAGATTTAATTTATTAAATAAAGTCGCAGACGACGCGGGTCAAGCGTTTTAATGTCAAAAGTCGCTATTTTTAAGTTGTGAAAATTTAGCGCCACAAAACCAAACGCACCTCTGCTGTGCCCCTACAACTCATGGTTCACTATGACAAATCAATTTAATTGTCCTAGAACGTATATTTTAGTTATGGCATAAAATTGTTTCAAGAATTATCTATCAAAGCACTGCAGAGCAAAAAGACATACAAGCGCAGTTTTTAAAATAAAACTATATCTGTCTATCTATAACAAAAAAATAAGTCGCAGGTATTTTAAATATTCAACTGTGACGTGTTTCAGTGAATGCGAATTTAAGTAGATTGGAAAGTTAGGGCGTTATAAAAGATACCTACTATCTTCTATTCTAAACTCATGCAGACATCCCGTGGGATATCCTCTGATTATGTCATTTATCACTTTAAAAAATCCTTTAAAATTAATAAAGATCAAGCCAAATCACTGCAACAAACAAACGACCAGATAGCTGCAAGCGCCGCGGGCAGCGCTTCTCAAACTGTTCAATAATTCAGCGGAATCAATTGGACAGGGCGAGTCGCGCGGCCAACTTTGGCGCCACGCCGGAAGTCACAGAAAGTACAGTACAAGCAGATTGGTTAGCTAAGGTTTCATACTTCACTAGACTGACTCCCAGCTTCATCTTTCTCCCGAATGGAGAAATTCTTCGCCTTTCTCCCGAATGCCCAGTCTATACTATAGATAATTAAATAAGTAAGTAGCTATTCCTGTCTGGGAGAGATCGCTCTCAGCGAAAAGATTGATGAAACCATTATTTAGATTTAAGAAATCACATGGACTGAAATCTGTTCTGGTGGTAAAATTCTTTATTTCACTATTTACGTATGTCTCTGTGTAGGATTATTATAAAACTAGTTAAGATGGATTTTACTCCTTCTCTTCTTCTTCTTCTTCTCGATTCTTCTTCTGAATTTGACAACTGTCTAATGAATTTGGTATAAAAAACCATGCGATCAGTAGTCATTTAGATAAATCAGTACACCCTAGATTCTTTGAAATGAAATGAAATGAAAAGGTTTTATTCAAAGTAGCGCAGATACTGCGGCTTAATGAACGTTACAACTCAAACTAGGTGTCCATTTCAAAATCTGGTTCATTTTGGAGAAAAAATGGACAAAAAATACTCCAGACTTAGTCTTTTCAAATTCCTTAATTAACAGAATTTACACAGATTCTACAAAACTCGTGAATTTTACATGCTTGAATTCCAGACATCATTGTCATCTAAAATCTTTTACTGCATCAAGACCGTATATTTTAGAGGAGTCACCATTCAATTTCTGCTTTTTGTGAATATGGTATGAAAAATCAGGACAAAACTATTATGTGTACGGACTAGCAATGTAAGCTTAATTGTTTCGGTCGGGTATTGGATAAACAAGTGGTAAGTTAGTGAGCTGAGCTATAAGTCACTTTTGCACTTATACTTGAGTAAGTTGAATGATTGATAGGGTGTTAAAGTACTTTTTAAGCTTTTGTGGTTGTTCGAATTTTATGCAAATTGACAACTTTTAAACTATGGATTAGATACGAGTATTACAAAAATTGGGAAGATAAAAAACAACATTTATAGTTCAAAAGTTTATTGAACCATTTGGAAATACTTTCCATCGAAACTTTAACTGTGATGCATTGGAAAGGATCTTCTGAACCTATTATTTTAGTTCAAATAAGTTCTAGCGCAATCCGGTTAAGGGGTAGACAAACGAGTGCGCCGTTGTGGCTAACTTGGAACTGATTTGTCTTTGTTAGTTCTCCTGGTTAAGTAAGATCTAATGGATGCTTCACGTACCTATTCTTTAAGCGATCGATCGTAGAGTGGCCTGCAAGTCTTCTATTTGGCCTGCTCCGTAGACATGTTTTTTATTTAATAAGAAACTAATTTCCAGCTCATATACTTATTTATTTTATTGCAGAGAGTTGTTAATTTGATATCGATTAAGGCAGTTGGAGGAGCATAACATAAGCTGCTAAAATATTTTTAGTGGTCGGTTTTTACTGGACAAGCCTTCTGTCAGAGAAATTAATGATAATACGTCATAGAGAATCTAAAACGATTATATTTCGAGATTGTGTAGGGAAAACTCAAGTTACCATAAAATCTATGCCTATATATACCTACAATAAAATATTTTAACAGTTTCCTCTTATTCGCAATAAGTTACGTTCGTAAATGGCGTCACCTTAAGCAAGCCAACTCAATTCCAACGACTTATTGCACAACGATTTATACAACGATTTATAGGATATCATTTAATTTTTTACGAATCTACCATCAGTTGCGACTCGATCGAGGAAACACTTTTTTATTTATTTGCCCGATTCAATTTACAATCCCTGAAGAGATTGTGTACCTTACTTCTTCTGTCGTGAAAATTTCCGCATTCAAACCTTGCAATTTCTGTGCAAATCATTCGGCTCCAAAACTGTTTGAGTATGGTTTTCGAGAAGAAAAATACAACTTCTGTTCATTATGCAAAGGACGGCCGAGGGAGATATTTGACACCTTTTTTTCGACGTTCGAGAGCAATCGACTCGATTTGAATTAGAATAAGCTGGGGAGGCGAAATATCATCGGCTTTTTCCCATGAAATTTAATGAAGCGAGATTTCGTTTTGTTCGGATTCAACCTGCTCACAAATAACTGTATTTTTTTGGAATATTGGTAATGTTATATAGCATTTATTACTACTTAGCATAGTCTAACATACGAAGCCCTATGCAATTTGAGATAAAGGCTTTTTGGAAATTAAGCGGTCGTGAAAAGAGAGATTATGGGCTTTATCATCAAGCATATCACGCCCAAAGCAGATTGACACTTTCAAACGTTTAGGTTTATAATCCTAAAAGTGGCCAACCCTGATTTATGCCTAACCGCGATACAGACGAGAGTTTGTGTTATATTACGTTTATAATATTATAGGTTCAGTCAATAACCTACAAAAAACATAAGTAGTGTTCATCGTTATAATAGTAACACGATTTTCAAAATTAAAATACTCTTTTGGAAACAAGGAATTTTATATATTATTATAGGTTGTCTGTAAGAGATCACTTTTAGTGATAAGGCCGCCGTCTGTACTCTTACGTTAAAAAATATCTGTGTAATTTCTATTTTATGTTCAATAAAGTGTTCTCTATCTCTATCTATTTATCTATCTATTATTTTTAATGCACTAATCCGTGCAAAGTACAATTCTAAAAACCTATTTAGAGGCTAAAAATTCCACCCATGCCGGGATTCGAACCCGCGACCTCTGGCTATCTATGCCAGCGCTCTTCCAACTGAGCTAATGGGCGATTCACCGGCATCGGTGAAATTTCGAACAAGGAATTGTTCTTTTATTACGGGTACACATTTTTTTTTAGGTACAGGCTTTCTCTCGGAGAGAGTATGGGATTAAACACCACGACTGCTTACCGCGGATTCGTAAAAAAATACTAGCGCTGAGGTACTTAGGTGGATGTTCCCTAATTAGTAAAAAATAGAAAGAAGTTGTACCCGCTGTATATATTTTGTTACAAACCTCTTTTCGGCATGATAGGCTTTTTAGAATTATCGTACTTAGACAAAAATCCCTCCATATCCCATAATATAACTCTTCATTTCACACAGTTAATTTAAACTCTCGTGCTCCGCCTGAAACAACGAAGAACTCTCAAACGCACTGCGAGTAAAGTTGCGATTTAAGTAACCCTCAAGATTGTCCGTAGCCATTTGGCAGTTCGCGTCAAGTTTCCCCGAAGAGGGTAATTAAGTCGGCAGCCTGCTGGCGACTCCATAAATCCTGAACTTTGGGAGCCACTGATCGAAAACGGAAAGCTTATGGGGGCGTAATTAAGTGATCGTTCTGTGTCGTAATTCTGCTGCGTGTAAGCATATGTTTTACATTACTTTATCATTAAAATAAAATAAATGAGGTAAAAATTCATTTCGCGTACCTAATTTAAATACTACTATCAATTTAATTATGTACAATGATGACGAACTGAACTGAAAATGACTGAACTTATTTTTTTTTTTTTTATAAAACCTGATTTCAGGTTACAACATTCATGCCAGCTGTCGCTGCCTGTACGTGATACAGAAAATATTGTAAAGTGATTCGAAATTTCACTGATGCCGGTAGTCGCCCATTAGCTCAGTTGGGAGAGCGCTGGCACCAGCGTACCGTCAGCGCAGATAGGATATCCTCATCTGTGTTTATCTTCAGCACGTCCTTTATAATCACCAGTGGGTCCTGCACGGCGCTGGCACGGTTAGCCAGAGGTCACGGGTTCGAGTCCCGGCATGGGTGGAATTTCTAACCTCTAAATAGGTTTTTAAAATTACCCTTAGCACGGGTTAGTGCATTAAAAATAAAGAATACAACATTCATATTTACATTAAGGAAAAATACTTGTGATAAGTCCGCCGACTCTAGTCTTAGGTTAAGAAGTGTCTGTGTAATTTATATTTTTGCGTACAATAATACATTATCTACCTATTGACATAATTAAACAAAGCATATCACAATATACTCACAGCAGACAACACAATTAAATGTAAGTTACCAAAATAAAACCACTAATAAACAATTAATTAAGAGAATATTGAAAAAAAAATCCCTTTGCTCTTTTGTAATGATACATGTGACATCTGCTTTGATTGTGTGCATGTGAAAAAAAAAATATTTTGGTAGGGAATCTTCTTCTTCTTCAGGCTATACTAGTCCACTGCTGGACATAGCCCTCCCCTAATGAGCGCAAGGTTGTGCCATCATTAGGGGGTAATGCCCATAATCCCCACGCTGGGCATGCGGGTTGGGGATCGCAGTTTGGTAGAATTGTACTGCAGGAGGCGCTGCTGCCCACCCCCCGGTTTGTGTCCCTTAGTCACCTTTTACGACACCCGCGGGAAGAATTTGGGTAGGGAATCTGGATGTTTATTAATCAATTGTTTTAAAAATGGGTGAAAGATTTACATCTAATTCGGCACACAGATATTTCTTGACGTTATTCGTATTATCTCAACTTTTTTCCACTTGCAATGCTTTTAGTAATTGCAGTCAAATCTATATACCTATACCTGGTAAAAAGTCCGGTTAGTTATATTAGTTGTTTATAATACAGATTTGGTTGCACCGATTTTTATAATCGTTGAATTATTGGATTCGTCTCCGCCCAGAATAGCAGGAGAACCTATTGAAACGACAAAAAAAGCACGAATTATAAGGCTTTAATTCGTCTAATTTCTAAAATAATTAGCAAATCACGAGTTTTCATTTTTTTTTCGTGTAAATTGGAAGTTGTTAATCATTTGTGAAGTTATAGGAGCAATACCTATCGTTAACTGTGAAGGAAAGCATCACGAGGAGACCCGAATGTCTTAGTTGTGATCTATGCGTTTGAAATTTCCAATCTGCGGCAAGCACGCGTGGTAATTAAACCTCTCTCCGAGAGAAGGCGTTTAAGTTGCAGTAGGACGTAAATAGGCTGCATATTATTATTTTTTAAATTGAAATTTCCGAGCAAACATTTGATCTGTTTGCGGCTTTCCCGCTATGAAATTGTCAGCTCCCAGCCAAATATTCTTCAGTACCTATCGCACAACGAAGAGCGCAATATGTCCGACAATATTTCGGATATCGCCTCACTTATTGACCAATATACACTGGCTACCACTGCGAAGCAAATTCACCTCTATTTTACTTGTGGTTAAGGTTTTCAACGGCTACTTTGATAGTTTGGTGCTAGAGCTACCTGGACGTGCAGTATTTGTCATGAAAATGTGTTTATTTGAAACCCGGGGCTTTGTCGATGTTTGATCGCATTTCAGGATTCGGTTGTCGAGATTCGAAGTTCGCAAAATGTGTTCTTTTTCTAAGGCTATATAGTTAATTTTATTCAGGAAACAGTCATATAGACAAAGTATAAACATATGTATATTTAGCCGTCAATTGGTAAAACTAGCCGTCAAACTAACTGCTTAGGATGTTCATAAGGCGGCGGCATAAAATTCAAGGGCTTGGTCATTCAGCCTTGTGATTGAACAGACGATTTATAACCTGCCTATAGGTGGCCAGCCATGTCGTTATTACCAGACGGACGTCTGCTGTAGTAGATTCCTCCTCTACTTTGTACTCGAAATAAAATAAAAGTGGCAGGAATGTATTAAATTTTGTTTTACTTACCACATTGGATTGAATTCCATAACAGCAATTTACCATTGCATCATATACAAACGTTTGTACAAACGTCAAAATAGTCAAAACAAACAAAATATTTTCTAACGCTTAAATCGTTTCTAACGTTGCAATTGTTTCCAACGTAGGACTCACACAAAATGTAGTTACATTGTGCGAGGTGAAGTAATCAGCTGTTACATAGACGCCATTTTGCAATTAGGGCTAAACTAAATTGAAACTAAACAACGACTCTTCATTCAGCCTTTTATTAGATGGGTAACTTTCGATCAGCCAAGTCACTAAACGTTTTAGACGATGCTTTATTGTAATAAAGAGGCTAGCCTTGTAATTGGATGCCACGGCCTCATGAGCGGCCTAGGCAGTTAATTCGACAGCTGACTTAACCACTTGGCAGAGACATATTAAAAGACATACAAAATTAGACCTGGAGGTACCTAAATTACCAAAGTGTAAGTAACTGAAAGCTTAGTTTCGCCATTTGTTACGTGAATTTTAAGTAGTAATACGAAGAAGGACATCGTGAGGAAACTTGATTTCTTAAGGTGAGAAAACTTGAGTTTTTAAGGTGTTTACACTATTTTTATTTTTAATGCACTAACCCGTGCTAAGGAACAAATTTAAAAACCTATTTAGAGGCTAAAAATTTCACCCATGCCGGGATTCGAACCCGCAACCTCTGGCTATCCGTACCAGCGCTCTACCAATTGAGCCAATGGGCGACTCACGGCATCAGTGAGTCATCAGTATTGCCTGTACGTAATACAGAGAATATTGTAAAGAGGTTCGAAATTTCACTGATGCCGTGAGTCGCCCATTGGCTCAATTGGTAGAGCGCTGGTACGGATAGCCAGAGGTTGCGGGTTCGAATCCCGGCATGGGTGAAATTTTTAGCCTCTAAATAGGTTTTTAAATTTTTAAGGTGTTCATAAAACTCAGTGTTTGAAATCACAAATTCGCAGGGGGCACGCTCCTGAGGGCAGAATTTCCTATATTGTGCACGTAGGTAGTTTAATATCGAAAATCTGGCCGCTATATCGAAGACTCCCGGTTCAATAAATTTTCAGTAGGAAAATATTCACTTCGGACGAGTCTTGGAAAATCTGTCAAAGCCAGATGACAGACAGAGCTAGTTATCACTTCAAACGTCAAATCAACTGTGAAAACTCAACTCAATCGGGCGACAATATCTTCCCTCCCCTTTCGCAGTTAATTTCAAACGTTATTCCTTTACAATAAAGCTCATAATGGCATAGTCGGTCGAAGTTGTCTTCGAATGACAAGTTTCCTATAGTGTCCGCCCGATGGATGGACGGAAAAGCTTAAATTTACCTCAAGTCGGAATCACTGTTCAATAGTTCTGGGGCGCTTTAAAGATAGTTACGAGAAGACAGTTGGGAGATTTATATAGGGGGACAGCTGTAAAGTTTTAACTATTTAAGGTGCCAATAGGTACAATGTTGCAAAGAGATGGGGTAGTATTAACGGGGAAAAGGAAAGTACATTTGGTTCTCACTTTTAAATACGCATGTACAGCCTGTTAGCTTTGAAAATATACCTCGGGCTCTAGAGTAGGCTTCGGTTTTCGCCGAAAGCACACGAGTTAATACTACTTCCTGCTCTGTCATATTAGTCCCGGTTTCAAAATTAATTGTCATATTAGTTCCGATAATTCTATTACACGAATATATCCGATTCTATCCGATAGTAGCCGAGGTATATTCTAAAAGCTAACAGACTGCACACATTATTGAGTAGCTATTGTCTATTGTAATTATATGTCGATGTGTGTTGAATAATTAAAATCAAATACAACTGGTTCCCTAGGTCACAGGCCGAGCCTAGTGTGGTGACCCCTGGAATGTCTTCCAATATAAGTTTTAGCACGCACCTTAATTCTGGTTTTCGTATTGAAAATTCCTTTTAATAAATTCCTATTATGGTGAAGGAAAAATCGTGAGGAAGCCTTTTCAAACCTCTCAGCACTTGACATTGCCCATTCGCAGTGGACACGAGTGGAATAGTTTATACTCTCTCTCTCTCTAAAAGAAGGCCTGTGTCCTGCAGCGCGACGTTTACTATATAAAAAAAACTGTTTTATAGCAAAAATATTTTGTAACAACAAAATCAAAACAAAAAAAAAAATTCAACGTAAAAAAAATCCATTCTGTTTGCTGAACGCTTGAACCTACTTCACTAACGCTAGCTTAACAGTTTCCAATAATAGAAACCACCAACCCGATTGGCTACGTAGCCAAACTAATGAAAATCGACGCACCGCAGCTAAAATTACTAACTAAGCTAATTATTAGTCAGGGAACTGATTAGTCAGGGGCGTAGACCTAACAGCAGGGGTGTCTAACCGCAAGCCCGCGGGCCGCAAACTGTTTTCGACCCAGCCAATTTGAGGCTGTAATTAAATTGTTTCAATTAGGCGTCACACGTGAGTTATACCGATACTGTAATCTTTGTAGCGTCAGTATGTTTATTTTTCCCAAAAACTATTAAACGTATAAAGTTTAGTTTCCATAGCAGAATTATTTTCGATAAAATTTATTCAAACGTTTTTGATTGTTTTGAAAGTACTGATATCGTTGTAATTTAGTTACAATAATATGTTTGTTTTACCTTAAATGCGAATCTACTCGGCGAAGAAATAGGAAGAGAAATTTCACTTCAAAACAATCGCACTATCCATAGTTTCAAAAAACTATAACAGAACTGGTAAACTAAGGCCGCCATACAAGACTTCTTAATGAGTCTTAAGACTTCTGTACGTAATACAGAGAATATTGTAAAGAGTTTCAAAATTTCACTGATGCCGGTAAGTCGCCCATTAGCTCAGTTGGAAAGAGCGCTGGCACGGATAGCCAGAGGTCGCGGGTTCGAATCCCGGCATGGGTGGAATTTTTAGCCTCTAAATAGGTTTTAAAAAAGACTTCTTAAGTTTCATAATATAAAACCATTCAAATTGACTACTGTGTGAAAAATATAGTTAACCGCTACTTAACCCCTATTTTTTATCAAATAGGGTCCCATTTCGCCTAACACAGTAAAAACCTTTGTAGCAAGGCTGGAAACCTAACCTGGTTCTTAGTTTTTTTGTATTTTACTTAATATTTTGTAGTAAAATCTGACATGAAAGGGGAAGCACAGTTGTCAGACAAATTAATCTTATACAATTAACAATGTTGCAACAATGTTTGATTTTAATACCTAAATGGTCTCGACATCTATCTGCCGGTGTGGTCTGAGGTAGCCCTCTTGGGCTACCTCAGACAGAAAACTCTCGACTGAATTGGGGGAGGCCTTTGCCCAGCAGTGGGACACAAACATAGAGGCTACGTAAAAAAAACTTACTACCAGCTTTGTTGAACGAATTATGAGTCCGTAAAAAACTACATAATCATTTATTTCTTTGTTGCTCTCTAGACAGTTGGTAAAGAACCCCTGCACAGTCTGCTACTTTATGCTAATCCATTCGCCTATATAACAAGCCATTGTGACTCCGCGGGGGATCCGTCGATCCGTCTCTCTTGATAATTTGTATACGGATCGATGCATCCTGTCTGTCCTATACAGGGTATTGCTAAAGATAAGTTATATATTAAACGGGTCTAATAGCTATCTTTAAGGCACGTGGAATCTAGAGCTAAGTAAATACAAATCACGCGCCTTGTCACCGGACTTGTCCGCGGGCGTAGTGAGTGTTGTGTGTCGGCCCGCTGGGAAAAACTAAAACTGACTACTCACAATAATCGACTGTACTCGCCACTTCAGTCCGGCCGTGACCAAGGCAACTGCGACGCTACCGAAACTTCGGGAATTAAGGTGATTAGTTTACCTAATAAATAATAGCAATTAGACCTGTTTATATATACGTATTGTTGGAGCCCTACGTCACTGAGCGGTGCCCCGCGCCCCGCAGGCCAAAACCGGCCGGACAACTTGCGAGCGGGACGGCGGGCAGCGCCGCGGCATGCGGCACTTCACACCATCCGACGTGTCGATACACACTAATTTTGAATTTTCTTCTTTTTCCAATTAAACCATCAATTTATACAGTCCACTAGCTTATTTATCTCGATATCAAGACCCTGAGCTAACACGTATAACTATGTAAAGATAAGTTACGTCAGCTGCCTTCTTGTTCACTGAATTAATTGTTTTACTGAGTAATTTCTAGTCATAGCTATAAGTCATTTCTACGGTAATTTGTAATCTTCGGTAAGTCCGGTGGAGTAAGTCGCATACTCGTACCTAAGCTAATGGCATCGGTGTTGGTAAAAATGGTTTAATTTTGTTTCATTTGTACATAGATGGTTGTAAAAAATATGCTTCACAAGCAATTCCCCTCTTGTGCAGTTCCCATTTCCTATTACGAAATTTAGAAAAACCTTCTAAGTTTTTATTTCTAAAGTTTTAAAAGGATAAGTGGTTAAGATCGTCGGACGTGGAATTAGATTACTTTAGAACAACAATTTTCTTAAGGGTAACGTCAGGTAAGTCAAAACAAACCGTTTGTACATAGACTCAGGCATGCTCAACATATGAGCATCATATTGTGGGCAATTTGATAGGTACCTGAAACAAGGAAAAAAAAAACGTTAATGACATAATTATGACATTAATTTATTTATGTATTTATCGTGGCTGTGTGGTGTCGGCCTAACAATAGCACCATCCCAAATTCTTCCCGCGCAAATTCTTCCCGCGGGTGTCGTAAAAGGCGACTAAGGAATATAAACCGGGGGGTGGGCAGCAGCGCCCTCAGCAGTACAATTCCACCAAACTGCGATCCCCAACCCGCATGCCCAGCGTGGGGATTATGGGCATTACCTCCCAATGATGGCACAACCTTGCGCTCATTATGGGAGGGCTATGTCCAGTAGTGGACTAATATAGCCTGAAGAAGTATGTATCGTACGGCTTTTTATTGGATGGCATTGGCTTTATAACTAAATACAATGGGTTTATAATTCATCCTTATAATATGTAAAATTTGGTCATATATTTTAGATCAAAATTTACATATCATTGCAAATAAGATTTAGGACCTTAACTATTTCACTCTAACTCTAAAGAATTTAGCCCGATACCGCTGTTAGGCAAAGGCGTCCCCTTTAGATTTCCACTCCTCCTTGTTTCTAGCCAATTCTTCCCACCCATGCAAATATTTGGTTAGGTCGTCACACCATCTCCGTCTTAGGACATTTATTACTAGAGATAAATTAATCATAACTACCGCTGCCAACACAATGAAATATAGATGTTCTAAAATTATTATTAAGACGCGCCTGTCAGTTTAGGTACCCTATGTCAGCAATTCCTAAAGTGAGTTTTGTGGAACCCAAGAGTTCCGTGGAAAAGTCACTGGGGTTCACATTCGACCCTGAGTTTGTCCATATATTGTCATTAGACGCTATCATGATATCATCAGACAAATGATATCATGAGTCGTTAGAGGACTTAAGCTAAGCTTTCACTATAATATTATGCAACAGTAATATTGCAACACATGCAATATTACTTACCTATCTGTTGTGTAATTGTGTAATGTAGTGTATGAAATAAGATTTTTTTGGGCTATTTTTATTTTAAATAATTTCGGGTAAATGTGATGATACAGTGGCAGTACATAGATATTCTTGAATTAAAGTAGAATTTTTAATTTGTTATTTTATAATGGGGTTCTACAAAATAAAAGTGGTAATACGAGTACATCTTCTATATTATAAAAATGAATCTCGAGATCAGCTGAACCGATTTCGCTAATTCTTTTTTTAGAATATTCCTTGTAGTACGAGGATGGTTCTTACGGAGAGGAAAATTAAAAAATAATAAAGAATCGACTGTTAGGCGGTACGAAGTTTGCTGGGGCAGCTAGGGTTTTATAATAATTATGTGCTCTGGCGTACAATAAAGAATATCCTTATCTTATCTTAATAAATGGCCTTAAACGTTTAAGAACCACTGCCCTTTGTTACTCGGAATGACACGAAAGTTCTAACAGTCACGCGTCTAGATAGATTCGATATAACATAACATTACATTCAGATACAGGCTCATACATTGTTTCTGGCCCCACACTAGGATACCCTGTGTCTTGTTTTTTTTTGTCCCCAGCCGGGGTTTGAACCCGGGACCTCTCGGATGGTAGGCAGATGCGCTACCGCTGCGCTACAGAGGTCTTCGGAATATAAAGATTATATACACATATAGGCTGTTACATGCACATATGTTAAGTAGATGAATAGAGTTCTTATAAATATCACTACATAAGAATAAAATCTACAGATTTCTTCATTTCCCAACAAGTTACTATTAGTCAATTTTGCGGTCGCTTCGGACGGACAACACGGGTACTTTATTAAATAATTAAGATATCATTAAAATAAATAGTAACTTTTTTCGAACTAAAACTTTCTTAAGCACAACACATTGTAGACTTTTAGTCCGGATCTACTTACGGGTGTTTTTATATCGGAAGAGTCCGACCAAATTAAGGTCTGCGAATCGGAGCGAAACCTGGTCGGACTCTTCCGATATAACAACACCCGTAAGTAGATCCGGACTATAAGTCCACAATGTGTTGTGCTTACGAAAGTTTTAGTTCGAAAAAAGTTACTATTTATTTTAATAATATCTTAATTATTTAATAAAGTACCCGTGTTGTCCGTCCGAAGCGACCGCAAAATTGACCAAGAATAATTATTTTACTCTTCGACAAGAATAATGATAAGCGGAATCCTCTTACTGAGGAGCTCTGTATAATTTAGTGTCTTCGTAGGACGGAGGGCGAGAGTCTGTTGGAGCTTGAAGAACGAATTTTTCGGTTCCGCTCGATTATATTGTGCATAACGAAACGCTGACTATAGCCTCATCATCATCATCATCATCATCAACCCATTATGTCCCCACCGAAGGGCACGGGTCTCTTCCCTGAGGAAGGTATAGGCCGACATTATTCGATTGATTGAATTTGGAGTAGGAAAATGTCCAGCCCATTAATGTCCCAAAGGTCCTCTTTTAGAGAGAGAGAGAGAGATATTACAACGCCTCCTCTGGATTAGCAATATCGAAGGTTCAGACATATGAGATGTTTCGGTTATGTTAACAAGTGACTCGGGTTTCCTCACGATGTTTTCCTCCACATCTAACGCTTGGTGGCGCTACTACAAATTCACAAAAGTGGTACATACTTCGCAAACAAAGCAACTGCACCTTCCGGAATTCGAGCCCAGAACCTCTCGCTTATGAACCAAATTGTCGACCACATTACCACGGCTGCGGCACTCAATATAGGTACTCGTATCACACACATTTTAGTGGCTGGGCCTGTGTAGTGTGCCAAAATAAACAGCCCCGCAAGTATTCCGCGGAATGTTTGCCGAAGGAATTTTGAATCGAAACTTCTGGAAGATTATTATGTTGACTCTAAGGCGGAAGTTTGCCTAATGGAAACTATTTCGTAAAATATCGCCCTCAAATATTGAGCGATAGATATTGATGCTACACGGAATTGTGTTTAGCGCCTGAGCGTAGCGACAGCCACGTTTGGGACGAGTGTGACGGCGCGCTGTGAAATTCTGCTAATAACATTTTGGCAGGCGCTTTGATCTGTTTTATTAAGAAATGGACTTCAGGGCATTTATGTTCTATGATGTGTGCTATAAATACCGATTAACGTTTCAGGTACTTTGACTTGTAACTACTGTGTAATTCTCTGTAAGACTTATTTATTTGATTATGTACCTACCGAGTGTAATAATTTTGTAACGTAGTAAAGAAAGTTTATCCTTATTCTTTAATGGCAACTCATACCTACACTAAGATGATTTGGTGTCTAGGACATATTTTCGCCGTCAGATGTCGCTGCCTGTACGTAATACAGAGAATATTGTAAAGAGGTTCGAAATTTCACTGATGCCGTGAGTCGCCCATTGGCTCAATTGGTAGAGCGCTGGTACGGATAGCCAGAGGTTGCGGGTTCGAATCCCGGCATGGGTGAAATTTTTAGCCTCTAAATAGGTTTTTAAAATATTTTCGCCGGTATAAGCCTCTCTAGCGCAAAAAAATTCAATATCAACGAAAATGAAATACTGATTTCCTCAAATAAATGCCTCTAATTTCTAGACTAAAGTTCACAAATTACTAAAAGGTTATTTTGCCATTTTATTACTTTTCAGTGGGGATTTTTATCAACTTGTTGCTAAAAATTCCCACCGCTAAATAATGCCAACACATTACTTTTCGGTGGGGATTTTAAAAATGTTGTTAGAAATTCCACGAATCAACTTGTTGGTTGATGAAAAACTCCACAAAATCCCACCGGTCATCTGACAGCGGGGAAAATTTACTTGGTAAATACTTTTATTATCACTGCTAAATCCAAAGGAAATTGGCTATTTCCAATTCGAGAAGACGTAGAAGCAGACAAATTCGTGTCGCGTTTTCTAAGTTACGTACATTACTAGCAATACCACTCGAAACTATGAAGGAAAACATCGTGAAGAAACCTGCGTGCCTAAGGTGTACAAATACCGTATTTTAAACTTTCGCGACTTGTACACATAGAACACCAGGTGTGTACAAAGTCGATTGCAGTTGCGGTAGTTCTTATATCGGACAAACTAAGCGGACCATTACTGAAAGAGTCAAGGAACATATCGCAGCTGTCAAAAACCGCCAGGTGGAAAAGTCAGCGATAGCGGAACATCTGCTTGAATCAGGATCAAACCACTGGATAGAATTACACAAACCATCGTTACTTTCCAACGGTCGCCATTATTATAGCCGAATTGTGCGTGAAGCGGTTGAAATTAAGAAAGACAACATTTTTAATCGGGAATGTGGTTTCAAACTGTCGCAAACGTGGGATCCGGTCATCAAGATGTGTTCGAGTGGAAAAAAGTCGCATGGCTTATCGTCCGACATTGTTAGTGTAGTGTGTCGCAACCCTAATAATTATAGTGCTTTGTGATGGCTGATTGAGGGTAGTCTGAAACCTCATCAGCCGAAGATGCGAACGGGTGCCAGCCATCAGTCTTCTCGTGACCACGATGACTGTAACGTCATCGAAACGTCGAGGTAAAATAGCAGTAAATTACTACGCGATTACACGAGTGGAAATTAAGCTCATAATATCTCTTTCTGAGAGAAGCCCTGTGCCCTGCAGTGGGACGTTTATAAGCTACATAAGAAAAAAAAATGTCGCAATGAAAATAGCCTCCGTCCTCTTCACGAGTCTGTCCGAGACAGCTTGACAGGAAAAAGGCTCGGAGCCTAGATTAAAGACGCTAGCTAGACAAATCTTTTGAACCCTTTAATGTGTATTTGATGTAAGCATTACGGTTGTATTTCCATGTTTTTGATATACTTGAGTGGTTACTATAGCACAGAGTAACCTAGTTTAAGTCTAGGGCAAGTGATTTTGTTGTGTGGAAATTACATACAGCATACATTGCTTCTGGCCCCACACTAGGATACCCTGTGTCCTGGGAACGAGAAACAACGACATCACAAACATGTAAACATCCAAGACCTTGGCTTTTTTTTGTCCCCAGCCGGGATTCGAACCCGGGACCTCTTGCATAGACGGCAAATGCGCTACCGCTACGCCACAGAGGTCGTCATTATTATTGTTAAAAAGACAATATTTAACAGAAATCTTTCAGGAATAGCGCATTTAAAAACCGATCCTGTATATAAGATATGTCCTATCTTTTATATTGAACAAAAACTAAGGGTCTTATAAAAACGCGATACCTCTAAAATACTCCTCAGAGGGAGTTACACAGTCTGTGGTTGCGTTTTTCCGTTTAGCACAGACAATTTTATCTGCCTCTGAGAGATGTTTT
Organism: Yponomeuta sedellus; assembly: GCA_934045075.1. Taxonomy (NCBI): domain Eukaryota; kingdom Metazoa; phylum Arthropoda; class Insecta; order Lepidoptera; family Yponomeutidae; genus Yponomeuta; species Yponomeuta sedellus. The sequence continues at coordinate 21,075,750 of OW203739.1, forward strand.
AAGAAATGTTGCTTTTTAAATACAGCCGCCGAAATACAAGGCGGGTTAGTGACAAAAGCCATTTAATAGTAATTTGATAGTACCTATCTATGTGTTCATTGTTTCCGGTTAGTCCAAAAGTAGTTGTTTCAGCAATCGCACATTTTTAGGGTTCCGTAGCTCAAAAGAAAACCCTTATAGGATCACTTTCTTGTCCGTCCGTTCTTCTGAAGTTGCGAAAATTCTTACAGCTAAGCACAAAAAGTTACGATATCCCGCAAAAAACTTATATTTCAACATTCAAGAGAATCCATAATTCATAAAATACTTCCCGTTGACCTAGAACTCTTAAATTTGGCAAATAAAACAGTCCTAATACAGAAAAAAAATCTGAAAACGTTAGACTGAAAAGTATTTCTAAGCAAATAATAAAAAGAAATTGCCCGCAGTGTGAGACGAGCAACCGACGACGCGAGCTCCGTCTCTGCTCACCATGATTAAGCTCTGCGAATCGGAGCGAAACCTGGTCAAACTCTTCCAATGTAACAACACCCGTAAGTAGATCCGGACTAAAAGTCTACAATGTGTGGTGCTTACGAAAGTTTTAGTTCATAAAAAAGTCTTGTTGATGTCTGGGAAAAGCTCGAAAAAAAAACTCGATACCTAAACAACGAGTATTTAAAATATGTTAGTTCCTACCTACAAATTTGTACGGAGTTACGTTACTATGTATAAGCATCATGAGTCATTAAAATAAGAAATACAAAAGGACTTTGACCATTTTGGGCTATACGTGGACAGAATATAAGAGAAAAATCGAAAAAACCCCTGATTATAAATTTTGTATAGAATCAGGCGTTACTTTGCGGAAATCCATAATCCTTGCATTTGGAAGCCTGAGGATGCCTCGTGTTAGAGGCGAAACGCGTCGCGTGTTTTCTCACACAAGTATTAGTGTTGGTGGTGGAGTGTTCGTGTCTTGCTTCTGCTTGAAAAAGTGGGAGGGAGGGCGGTGCATTAGCTAACCGCATGGTGCTTGTGGGATTTTTGGCGGAATTTAGCAAAGTAATTTTAACTTTTTAATGCCCTGATAATAATTAATTTCAAAATGAATATTTTTGCCTATCTCGTTGTATTAATCGACATTTTAAACAGTTACAAACTAATAAGAATTTTATCTGAAATCCAGTCTTTATTCTGTCAACCAGCCTAGATTTTTATTTCGGTGTTGAAATTTAAAGAATTTAATTAGTCACAAATTGAACAGAAAACAATTTGGAGTCTCTAATGCAACGCGTTTTAGTATTATTTGCGTAAAAAGTAATGTACACTAATGCAACGGCATTACAATACTTGCTAGATGTGTCGTATTCAACTACTGGTGTAATAAAATGTCTTTAGTCTTTATTCTCAGCACGTCCACCTACGTTATAAAGACGGGTGAAGCAATGCCTCACCGTGTCCAATATTTCATTAAACGCAGTATTAACTTGCTGCAACTAAATCGCGCGCAGTCAAATATCGTCTGCGGCTGCACGGGCGAGCACTGAAACTTATGCGCCAATTTCGGACGCTGTAAATCAGAGAGGGAAGCCGATAGCACTGACCGCCAGTGTACGCCGCGATAAATTCAGACGTTATCAGTTAGGTCGGGAATCTCTTATTGGACACGTAGAACACTGGTCTGTGTAGGGGTACCGTTTGCTCATGACTATTAATTAACAAAAAAAACATTGGACCTGATCTAAGTTTTTTTTTTGTATAATAATACCAGACGAGTGCGAGTCGGACTCGACCGTCGCGGGTTCCGTACAAATTTGTAGGTGCTTTAGTATTGTATATATATTAGGAATCATTTTTGGTTATGATTTAACAGATTTTTAATTTACTCTCGACAACTCCACTAAATATTTAGATAGACAGAGAACACTTTATTGTACATAAAAAGGAAATTACACAGTAATATATCTTAACCTAAGAGCACAGACGCCGGCCTTATCAGTAAAAGTTATCTCTTCCAGACAAATTATTTGTCAACGTTAAGGATGGGTACGTCTTTCCGTTAATCAACATATACCCTAAAAGACACACAAAAAACGAGGCAATAAACTCTCCACCAACATTCGCTTTTCTGGCCCAAAAAAACAATGCAATAAACCGTCTGCCAATCTTCGCTTCTCTGGCCGAAGAGAAAACTTTTTTTTTCACTGAAATTGTTTCCACGAAGACCCCCGTCAAGCGCAGACCAATAAACTCTAACTCGAAAACCTGTCAACAGTTAATCGAACAAATAAATAAATCTTCCGCTTGTCGCTACAAAGGGCGGCCCGAAAACATCCCAGTAATGAGTCCTCACTAAGTGTCACTTCAGGAGTAAGGGCTGGGCAAGAAGACAGTGTCTTCTTGAGTGAGGCTACAGTAAAAAAGAAATACACGTGCATATATAACTAACACAAGGGGCAGATAAAGCACCCGGAACGGGCGTGCGTGCATGCAACGACTTATGAAGGTTGATGAAGCGACAGTGATCTGTCAGGATCTTGGCAAATGGTAGTCCCTGGTCTCTGCCTACCCATCTGGGTTACAAGCGTGAGGTTATGTTATGTTGTTCTGAATGTTTCGTTATGCCGGGCAAAATTGACTATTTCACAAGACAACTCAAATACTGATAAACGCTTCATATGTCATACAATAAGGCGTTACGTGAGAGAGTGACGTCATAGTCTAAGGCTACGATAATCTAAGTCTACGAAATAATAACATAACATAACCCAAGTCATGTTAAATATGTTACACAACTAACTTATGGGCAGCTTGATAACTTCTGACAGTAAAGCCTACCACTCCATCAAACCGGACTTGGCCCCCGTGGTGGAGATTGGTCCTACCTCGCTGCGATGCAGGAATTGATACGTGCCCCAACAGTGGGGACATACAGAACGTTGATACCATATCATACATAAACTAACGGCAGGCACAGACTATCGTTTGGCATAGCTACGATGCTGATCACATCCCAGATGTGGAAGAGATCCGTTCTCCCCAAGGAAGGAGTATCTCGGCTCGATCTATACATATATATCAGCATCGCGAATCCCAAACTAACTTAAATTTATTTTTATAAGTAGAATTGCTAGCCTCTAAATAGGTTTTTAAAATTGTCCTTAGCACGGGTTAGTGCATTAAAAAGAATATAATCATGTGGGTACAGCGATTTCTGCTGCAAAGTAGGTACTCGGGGCTGCAAGTGATGCAAATTACTTCAGCCAGATGTCGCTGCCTGTACGTAATACAGAGGATGTTGTAAAGAGGTTCGAAATTTCACTGATGCCGGTGAGTCGCCCATTGGCTCAGTTGGAAAGAGCGCTGGCACGGATAGCCGAGGTCGCGGGTTCGAGTCCCGGCATGGGTGGAATTTTTAGCCTCTAAATAGGTTTTTAAAATTGTCCTTAGCACTTATAACTTAAATTGTATCTTGGGGCGCAGTGCTCCATGCGAGGGGGTCAGGAATATATTAGTTCCTTAGCCCATTAGGTATTAGTTCCTTAATAAAATGAAATAAAAATAAAGGTCACTAAATAAAGAAAATACCGTCTTTATATCCCCAATTGGAGATGGAAGGAAAGAAAAACGGTGAACAAACGAGGCGCCTGATCCGGAGCGAGCCGAGCGACAACCTTAACAAATTGCTACCGATTCGGGCAAAAACTTGCTGAAATCGGGGGCAGAGGACACCGTGACGAGTTAACGAAGCTTAATAAATGAATTTTATTTAGTTAGAATATAGGTGACGACGAACGTAAATTATAATTAATCTCCACAACTTTAGAAGACACGAACGCTAGCTTCGTTGCATGTTAATCCTATAATTAAAAATTATGGCAATATCTCGCACACTCATCAAAATCAATGACCGAAGATAAGCTTATTACATGCTTAAAATTTGACATAAATTCATCTTGGTTATTTTTTTTTTTGCAAAGTTGTACACAATAATTTGGAAATAGCGTTTAAACAATAAGGCACTTGTGTAGTTTCCGTGACCGGAGCTTAATTTCCGTCGCGATGAAACCGAGCCTGGAAGAGAATCAGTAAAAAAAACTCCGCTGGAGAAACGGTTTATTAGGTTAGTTATCGGTTACTTTACTTTCTAGTTCGTTGATAGGTTTGCACACGCGTTTTCGGGGATTATCCTTTTTTACGTCTTTTCTTCACTGTCATACAGGAATGGTCAGCAAAATAGCGCTGCAAAATGGAAAATGGAAGCGCTCGTGAATTGTCGGAGTGGAAGTTGAACCGAGTGATTGGAATAAATCGTTTGAGTTAAGCAACAACAGGCGCGGTTAGGTACAGGATGGGTGACCGTCCGTAGCGTTTGACATTGCCAATTCGCGGTAGACTCGCATGATTAGCCCATACTTTCTCTCTACCTCAGGGAAAAGGCTTTCTTATTTTTATAAAAAATAAAAAAGCCTAGGGCCTCTAGGCCCTAAATACGCTACTTCAGTTTCGGTAGCTAAGCAAGTTCCAATAAATGACGTGCAAACTGGCAAGCGTTGACGTATGAGAATACCTTAAGCGCACAGTTTTCCTTCATAGCTAGAATCCACAAATGTAACCATGAAAACATAGTCATTGGCAAACGCGGTATCAAACCCACGACCTCTCGAAGCGAAGCAAGCGGGCCACGGTACCACGTACTTTATGTAACCTTTGCGTCCTACTGCAGGGTACAGGCCTTCTCTCAGAGAGAGAGAGAGAGAGAGGGCTTAATTATCACGCGTGCCCACCGCGGATTGGTAATTTCAAGCACTAAGGTAGTTGAACACCACAGACACTCAGGTTTCCTCGCGATGTTTTCCATCACGGTCAGCGAGTTCAATCTATTCTAACAATATTTTATCCCGACGCCGACGCAAGAGCGCCGTCGATACAACTAAAAAATAACGACGGGAAAAATCCATTTCGGCCGAAAAAAAATACGACCCCATCCCATTCTGTAATAGTGGCCATTTACAAGAATCTTCTGGGCGTGAAACGGACGCTCTAACCCTGGATCTTCTGGCAGTCCAGCTGTCTTCCTAAATAGTAGGCGTAAAGAGGTCACCGGTTCATCTCTAAAAAGCAAGCCTGTCGTAATGCCAAGCCCGCAGTCCGTCTGCTTATACAAATGTGTATCTTTTGCCTTTTTAGTGCCGACATTAAGACGACTTATGGGCGTGATTACTGCCCACAGAAACACTCTGATCGTCCTGACAACCACAGTTCCTTCTCTATCAAGGAGTAAATTACCTATCTGGCCATCTAATTAGCCCATGAAAGACGCCCACTGTTGGGCATGGGCGCCCTCACCTAACCGATCTATGGGTGTTATTACTGCCCAGAGAAGCACTCCGATTGACCTGCCAACCACATGTTCTTCTCTATCAAGGAGTAGACGATTTATCTGTCCAACTGATCAGCCCGTGAAAGACGCCCAGTGGGCATGCCTCCTCATATAGACGATCCCTTGCCAATCTTGTCTATTGTTCTCCTGGCGGTCCGGCAGACGGGAAGTAGTCGGTGGACGGCCACATAATGGTGGCCAAAACTGGGCCGCGTTGTACAAAACTACATAATAGCGTATTATGAGAACTCGATGTGCGCTGCGTAGCAGACTTTCCACTTGATTTATAATTTTTTAATGCACTAACTCGTGCTAAGGACAGAGCAAAAACCTATTTACAGGCTAAAAATTTCACGCATGCCGGGATTCAAACCTCTGGCTATCCGTGCCAGCGACTCACCGGCATCAGTGAAATTTCAAACCTCTTTTTAGCCTCTTTTAGCCTCTGAATAGGTTTTTTAAGTATTTCCACTTGTTAATCAGTAAATTGATAGGCTATGTAATGCACCAAATTGTCATGGTAAGCCCTGAATTGTATTTCTATGAAATGTAGCCGTAGTAGAAGATAAGATAAGAATATTCTGCTGCAGACTGTCATTGCATGACAGCCGGCACCAAAGTCTTAACGTGCCTTGCGAAGCACGGAAGCGCTAGGAAAAAATGTGAGACGCCTCACTATAAGAAACACCTAACCTTAGTCCACTCCGGTCTCTTGATGTCCCCGGTAACTTGAGGGACTTTTTGCACGGGGTACTTTTAGTCCTTCGTGTGCGTTATTCGATACAATTTATAAGAGATCTAGGTATATCGACGGACAAAAAAGTACCCGGGCGTTAGACCCACGTCTGCGCAGGCCTTTAAACAAACATAAACTCACGCCTGTGTCCCGAACAGGTAGGCAAAGATCAGGGACTATAATTTGTTACGATCTTGATAGATCTCTTTCGCTGCATTAATGAAAAATATTTTGGATATAGATTGTGGTGCTAACAATCGCGTTTTAGCTCACAATGTTTACCTCTGAATACTGAGATTACACAAGCCACTCTGCAGATCTATATTCAGGCGGTAATCTGTCCGTAATCAAAGCCGGAACGCAAGTTACGTTCACGGTCGCTGGCGCAAGTGATAAGATTTGCGGGTGCTGTAAGGTAGCGTCTTCATTGTACTGGACTCGGCTGAGAACAAGCCAGACAAGGATATAAGATGGCAGAAAACATTTTGAGTCTGTCACCTTCGAAAGAAAATTGTTATACAACTTGCTTTACTTTAAAGAAGCTGAAAACTAATCTCCACGTTATTAATTGGCCATTCTACGAATTTGGTTTAAAGTTTAGCTTAATTTATTCAAAAACAGCAAAGCTACACAGAACAACAGAGAGTTTCTCCTTTTTCATGTAAGTTCACGCTTGACTTACTTGACTTAAGTTCCTATGTCCCCTGGATGGGGCAAAGGGCATCCACAATGATTCGCCATCCCTCACGGTCTTGAGCTTCGCGTTTCGTTTCGCTCCACGTCTTGCCGATAGTCGCCGCCTCTGCGATGATCGTCCGTCGCCAGGATTGCTTAGGGCGGCCACGTTTACGTTTTCCTTGGGGATTCCAGTCGAAGGCTTGCCTCGGGATGTGGTCGGGGTCCCTTCACGCAAGTTCCCAAATTCCCAAGTTCACGCAATTGTGCAAAATTCAACGAACTAATAGGTATCGGAAATAAAAATTATTCAGATGAAAGTAAATAATTGCAATTAGACCCGTCGAAGGTTTGACATACACATATGAGCATCGAGAGCCTTTAAAAAAACAATTTCCACGATCCCTACTTATCCCAAAAGTAGTCACATTAGTGTTCGCCGCTTAAATTGCACGCAATTCTAAAGATTTACCGCACTTGCAGTTTTAATGGTGGCCTCCGCATTACGCGCCCGCGCCCGCCCTCGTTTCCGCTTCCGCTTTCGCTCGACACTGAGGCCGCGGCCGGAGGAAGTAGCTGCGAGGAATAGCGCGCGGGAAATAGCGCGGAAGTAGGCGGGGAGGGAACACGGTAGAAGGAGCGCAGGTGCCCTCTTACAGAGTAACACTATGTGGTCATTGAGTAACACAGATTTCACGAACTTTTAAGGGCTGCTCAAAAGATTGTTAGATATTAAACGGGTCAAATCGCGATTATTTATTAGGCAAAACTAATCAACTGTAATTAGACCCGTTCAGTATAGTATAAAACTTTGAATGACCATCGCGAGTCAATAAGAAATATTTTTATAGGATAAATAAAACACACCAACGCAGCCGTTAGAAAGCATAGAAAATTTTAAAAACCTATTTAGAGGCTAAAAAATTCCACCCAAGCCGGGATTCGAACCCGCCTCTGACTACCCGTGCCAGCGCTCTTTTCAACTGCGCTTACGGGCGACTCACCGGCACCAGTGAAATTTCGAACCTCTACAATATTCTATGTATTATAGAAAATATTAATAAATTATATCTACTGCCTAGAAAATCTTCTTTTTTTTTGGTCCCTTTACTCCCCCGTGGAGTCTATGGCTAGGGATGGTAGCTCCAGCGAAGTTACTACCTTCTCCTTCGCCTAGAAATTGTGGCCAAGAAACAAATACTGTGGACGGATTTCCGCCAAAAACGGCAATCTTTTGCAAGAATCGCCGAAAGTGACGGATAGACATTGATCAAACCGAAATAAGTACTCTTAAAAAAGGGTAAAGAACGAAATACAGCACCGCAATGGGGGTCCATACATGCTTCATTTACTGCAGTAGTATTTATAGGGGTTATGTATGGCGTTGCGGACTGAAAGAGGATGTAGTGTCTAGAATTGAGAAAAGAACGTTGCGTTGGTTTGGACATGTGGAGAGGATGAAGGAAGAAAGACTGACGAAACAAAATATACATTGCGAATGTGAGTGGAAGGACTGGTAAGGGACGTCCCAGACGGACTTACATCGACCAAATAGGGGATGTATTAGCAAAGGGAAAGTAACCGGAACCGGCGTGCGTGCATGCAACGACTTATAAACGTTGATGAAGCGAAGGTGATCTGTCAGGATCGTGGCAAGTGGCAGTCCCTGGTCTCTGCCTATCCCTCTGTGATACAGGCGTGAGGTTATGTATGTATGTATGTATGTATGTATGTATGTATGGCGTAGAACGCATTGTGACTAGGTGGAGCGATGACATTCGCAAGTCGGTGGGCAGTGACTGGAAGAGGAGAGCCTATGTCCAGCAGTGGAATGACATTGGCTGATTATGATGGTATCAACCCTTGTATGTCGCCACTGCCGGGGCACGGGTCTCTTCCAGCATCGCAGGAAGGTTAGGTCATACTCCGCCACGGGGGCCAAGTAAGGGTTGGCGGAGGATTGTAAGACAGTGGCTGGCCTTACTGTCAGAAGTTATCAAGCAGCCCATAAGGCCTCTGACATGGCTTAATGACTGCCATTACATGACAGCCGACACCAACGGCTTAGCGTGCCTTGTGAAGCACGGAAGCGCTCGGAAAAATGCCACTAGCGGTAGTCACGGCACGGTCACCCATCCTGCTCCTGACCGAGCCAATTCAAGTGATTGATTCCATTTATTCGGTTCAACTAGGCCACGAGCGCTTCTGATTAATACGATGATGATGATTAATATAGAGGTAAGACCACCACCGCCACAGGGTTGGTCTGTATGATCCCTTACCCGTTTTTAAGAGCTACAGTAATCCTAGCAGTCATTTCGCTAGCGTAAGCTGACCTAAATCATGTAAAAAGGACCTGGAAAGGCACTACCAACTTCTGCACCCCCAAGTAGGTGTAAGACGTAAGCGGTGCAGCGGATTTGTTTTATTATCCGACATCGAGAGCAAAGGTGTGTTATGTTAGTCGCAAGTGTGTGTGTTTGGTTTTTTTTTATCACCTAGCGACCAAACGGACCGCGTTGGGAAAATAAGGTGTAAAATTAAAGGAATGAACGGCGTAATTGTCGCTAACCCGTCACAGTTATTTATTTATTATTTCAACTCTTTATTGCAAGAAGCGTTCTTTTTCAGTAAACCTGTGTTGTTGAAGAGGCTGGCAAAGGGTTGTGCAAGAAAAAAGGTGAAATAAAATAATAGATTTACATAAACTTAGAGAAATACATTAATTAGAGATACAGGAAGGGGGGAGGGGAAATTAAACAGTGGAAAGTGAATCTACTTGCAACCGTGTTACTATCAATAAAGTTTTTATTTATTTATTACATATTTTAAACTTTCGCGACTTGTACACATAGTTAGAATATTTTTGGGGCAATAAATTAGCAATAAATTACTACGCGATTAAGCCCCGAAAATATTCTAACTATATTTATTTATTTTTACAGAAATGGTGACGAACCTACAAAAAACGATAATACATGAAAAAGGTACGCTCAGCTCGCATATTGTTTGTAACAGTCGCAAAAAGCTTCATATAAAAAGAAGGTATTATAAAAACCAGAGAAAATAGTATTCTAAAAAGAGCTAATTTTGCATTGAATATATATATATATATATAATATGTATCTATAATGTGTAAGGTTTTCTTTTTCCTTTTTTTTTGCACGCCTGCCAAGTTTTCGTTATACCTCCTGCGGTTGACTGGTAGAAAATGCTTATGGCATTAAGTTCGCCGCATTGCACAATTTTATGGTGCAATAAAATATTAATAATAATATTATTTTTTAATACAATAACCCGTTTTGAGAACAATTTTAAAAAACCTATTTAGAGAGGCTATGGCTGAGTCACCCTTTAGCTCAGTTGGAAACAGCGCTGGCACGGATAGCCAGAGGTCACGGGTTCGAATTCCGGCATGGGTGGAATTTTTAGCCTCTAAATAGGTTTTTAAAATATTTATGATGTTCACTTTTTCCAAAGAAGCGTTAAAACAAATGATTTTTAGATAGCACCGCCGAGCGCCTTAAGCAAGGCCTATAAAAGTTAAACGTTAAACCTTAGTCATCTATGTTACCAACTCCTTTAGTTATGTAAATAGATAAAACGTTTTGCAGTGAAGTTTTTTGTTTTTTTAACAGGTAAGTTTGCTTTTTCACCGCTGTTTAGCTGTCTGCGATCGTGAAAGCTATTCCGCTTTCCACGTTTTATTCAGTGGCTTGGTGAGTCAGATGGCTTGAGAAAAATCGCAGGAAGTGACTTGGGATTTAGTAAAAATTAATTTTAGTTTTAGTCGTCTACGTCAAACTTGTGTTGCATATAGTCTAGTTAGACTAGACTATAGTTATCGTGGTTCGAAAAATAATCAAGTGTTTCATGTAGCCTATACGCTCCACTGCAGGGCACAGGCCTTTTTTCCGAGAAAGAGTAGGTGCTTAATTACTACGAGTGTCCACCGTGGATCGGCAATTTTAAGCACTGAGTTATACGAACACCCCATTTTCTCAGGTTTCCGCACGATGTTAATACAATTACTAACGATAGTCAAATTATTAAATCATTTTTTTTGTATAATCCGAGAATAATCTGTCATAATAACTGCAATCATATTTATAAAACGGTGGTAGCTCAGTGGGTAGAACCATGGACTCGCAAGCGAGAGCCCCTGGCCCTGGTTCGATCCCGAGTGCGGGCATGTACATTTGCGAATTTGTATTCGTAATACCATACGCTAACGGTGAAGGAAAACATCGTGAGGAAACCCGCGGCTTGGTTGGCTCCGCACGTATTGACTAGTCTGTCCTGTGGGCTAGGCCGATTAAGCTGTCATAATGGTATAGGTGCTGGGCAAGCCTACACCATCTATAAAACCATGTCCCAGTCACTACAGCTACGGAGTGGTCCCTTCACCCATCTAGTGTGAGTGAAGATGCCACTGGACGCTGTATAAATCATCTCATTAAGTAGATGCAAAAGGCCAATATTATAGTTCAACACCATCAACTTGCTTCGTACAGTAACATAACTGTTTAATGTGACTACTAGTATTATTATTATTATTCATCATCATCAACCCATTATGTCCCCACCTTGGGGCACGGGTCTCTTCCCTGAGGAAGGTATAGGCCATACTCCACGAGGGCCAAGTCCGGATTGGTGGAGGCTTGCAAGACTAATGGCTGGTCTTACGGTCAGAAGTTTTCAAGCCGCCCTAAAGCCATTATTTTTATTAAATTCTTCATCATGCCAGTAAATATTCTATTATTGGCAGGCCTAATACTAAATACCTAGTATGTTACTGTCGCCAACTAAGAGGTGACGTGGAGAAGGTGGAGGTAGTGCAAAACATCTTTTAAAACCATACTCGAAGTATACTTCTGATAGAACATCGCAGGCGACGGTAAAGCCCTTCTCTCATAGTGAGACATCGAGATTAAATTGATCATAATTGAAAAGAAGAAATAATTTATCTAATTTTTATTAAATAACTTAATATTCACATACAGGCAAATATATTGCTTCTGTCCCAACACTAGGATACCTGTGGCGTGGAAACCAGAAACAGCGACATCACAAACATGTAAACATTCAATATCTGGGTTTTTTTGTCCCCAACCAGGGTTCAAACCCGGGCCCTCTCGCATGGTAAGCAGATGCACTACCGCTGCGCCACAGAGAGGAAGCGGTAAAGTTAGCTATCAAAAGTAGTCACGTGTGTTAAATAAACAACACAGTGTATCGATAGTTACATTAACAATAGAGCCAAAGGTCGTGACGTCACTTTCCGTCCCATAATGGTGCCGCGACACAACGCTGAGTGAAGCTAATATTTGTCACTTGCTTTTGTCAAACAATGATTTTCTGGTCGTTCCACCATTTCATAGACAAAATTTTATAAATAAAGTACTGTACAAATTCTGGGGCAACCGAGTCTATTGACAATTAATTCGATTTAGTCCAAAAACTGCAATCAAGGTCTAAGAAAACGGAGACAGTAACTGTGTTGCACGCACCAAGTCGAGGGTACAGAAAAAACGGTACCTATTGTAAATTCGAAAATGCATTAAAAATTAAGCCCTAGAAAAACTGCTTACATATGCTATTAGCGGTTACATCATACTGTAATTAATTCAAAGTACAATACAATATAGATCGATCCGTAACTGAATTATGTGCAAAAATAATGACAAAACCGGTAAGGTGAGAAACATTGTTAATTTATGCTTATGAGTATAACATAGAATAAAAAAAAAATTTAGATGCTTTTCAAAATTAAGTTTTCAAATTTTTTAAAAACAAACAAAATTAATCGTCACCGACTGACTAGAGTCAGTTTGGTCAATGTCCAGAAAAATGTGCCAAAAAAAGTGTTTACTTCAAAAACGTAACACTAATATCAATGTTTACAATGTTGTATCCCAACCTCACCCCCAATCAGGTGCACAACACGCCGTCCTGCAATCAATAAGTCGATAAGCGTCGTAGCCTGCATGCTCTGTAGATGAAACATCTATAACGCAAGGAGATCAGAAGCAACATCCCTCGGGCAAAAGGTCATTTGGTGGTAGTTACGTCAAAGATTAATACACATACATACTTAACCTCACGCTTGTATCCTAGAAGGGTAGACAGAGATCAGGGACTGCCACTTGCCACGATCCTGACAGATCACCATCGCTTCATCAACGTTCATAAGTCGTTGAATGCACGCACGCCGGTTCCGGGTACTTTTTATCTTCCCCTTTGCTAATACATGCCCTATTTGGTCCCTAGATTAATACAATGATATGTAAACTGAACCACAAAGTAAATAAGTATCGTTTTTCTCGTATCGTCCTTTTTGTAAACTTGGAAGATGCAGAACGCTATTTCAGGGTTAACTCGGGGGACGTCTTCGTGAACCGATTATGGCGATATTTAAAAAAAAATATGTGATACTTTCCGAGATTTTATCTCTCTGTCTCTCTCTTTCTTTCACGTAAGATTTTATGATATTTTGCTCAACTGCACCCTCCCACAATTTTTCAGGTTCGCTCAAGCAAAAAAAATATTGTTTATTCCACATGAACCTCTAAACACTTGCACCGATTTGAAAAATTTTACCTTGTTAATAGATTTAAGCTGTCAGATTTTTTTTATAATAACATTTATTTAAACCTTGAAATAAAACATATTTCTGAATAAACAATGAACAATCAATAAACAATAAACAATCTTGAACACGATTCTCCCATTAGTATTTCAGCGAGTTTTCACTAAAAACAACCAGCACTAAGCGAGAGAGGGCCAAAAACAATTAAAAAAAACAACACAAACTAAGGCCATAATTCGCGGGAACAATGGCCGCCACCGGAAGTCTATCGTGCGCGTCGCCGGAAATGAGTTGTAGCGCGCGAACTAAGAACCGCCGACTGCTGTACTTCCCTCGGTGGGTAATGTTTTCGTACCTACGTGGAAATAATATTACTCTACTTCCGGCCTAGGAGTAAATAACGAATCTAAAATTTTAAATGTTTAACACATTTTAAACCTTCGCTACTTGAACTCATTATTAGAATATTTTCGGGAATCTGGTTTCAGATTGTCGCAAACGTGTGATCCGGTCATCAAGAAGTGTTCGAGTCGAAAAAAGTCGCATGGCTTATCGTCCGACATTGTCAGTGTAGTGTGTCGCAACCCTAATAGTGTTTTGTGATGGCTGATTGAGGGTAGTCTGAAACCTTATCAGCTGAAGATGCGAGCGGGCACCAGCCATCAGTCTTCTCGTGACCACAATGACTGTAAAGTCGTCGAAACGTCGTCGAGGTAAAATATCAATAAATTACTTCGCGATTAAGCCCCGAAAATATTCCAATAATGAAAATGTTTATTTGTAATAAAAGGGTTTAGAGTGTTAGTCATTTTAACCTTAGCCTAGAGCAGCAACCATACATATTTTCTAGTTTCAAAATTGGGATATCCACCCTGTCCTTGATCAGTCTAAGAAGATACTTAAAAGGCTGACACACCAGCCTAAGCCCTTACCTGACGATATTAATAAGACTGATAAAGAAAATGATAAGGTGCTGTAATTTAATAAATAAAAAAGACAAAGTGCAGTGGCCAAGGATCACACCAGTTGCCAAGTGCCGATCGATCAGGTCGATTGGCACTAGATGGCCTGAAATAGAAGCCACCGTCTGAAATGGAATTCTGTTGGTAAGGGTAAGCATAGATGCTCCTATAGGAATCAAAAGACAAAGAAGAAGAATTAAGTGAAAAATTAAAAAAAAACTTTTGGTTACTCGGGAGTGGCCTGAGGTAGAAAACTGTGGACTGAAATGGGAGTTTTCTGCTGTCTAACCAGCAAAAAGACACAAACTGAGACTACATAAAAGTTGGTGGCGAAAGTCTTTACCTAGCATTGGCACAGAGAAGACGCTGGGTGAAACCAGTAGTATATTGGTATATGTCGCGGATTTGACATCGGTAACTAGAAGCACATATCAAATACGAGGCACTAAAGAGCCAAGAGTCCAAACCCTCAGTCAAATTTCAGTCTACCCTCAGCGAAATTGAACCGAAAGCCTCAATTAATAGTTGCAATTCAATAAATCGATGGGGTATTATACCCGAATCGGTGAGCTTACGATGGCCTTGAATTGGATACTATTTGTATGGCCGTTGAAGCGACCAGTAGTGGAGTCAATGCTAGCAGATTTTGGAATAATTTAGAAGGTCTACATGGATATACGTTCTGTCCGGTGATCGTGGACTTAAAGTGACAAGACTAAACCCAATCGCACAAATGTAGAGATAATTTGAAATAGTATAGACGCTATATACTCGTTAGTACACCAGCACTGGTAATGGCCACGCTCAGCTGAACATTCGTGCTAATTATATTTCTAAAAATTGATCTGATCATTGCTTTAGTCTCTGCTAACAGCTAAGCTGTTGGGATAATGAATTTTCCCGTAATGAATAAGTATCCCGAAATTCACTTTCCACATGTAGATGATTCACCTCTACATTGGTAGCCGGGTCATCTATCTGTCATCTATCTCCCTCCAAAAGTTGGTTGAGACTGATGATGGCAGACCTCTGCGTTATGCTCGTGAACGATTGCTGTCCGTGTGTCTGGCCACAGCACTTTGCTTTTGATTTTGTAAAACAATTAACTACATAATGCTTTGGCATTTAAAATTATTGATGGCAATCATGGAATCATATCTTACGTATAGATCGCAACTGATGTATTATGTTTAAGTAAGATCTTGATAGAAGATGGTCAGAGTGGATTTTTTTCTCCCGCTGCCTTTTTCCCACTACTACACTAAGGTAAAACGTTTTACATTTCACACAGCCGCTCCCTGAAGGCAGCGGCTTACATTTTACATTGACATTCAGCAAACAGAATGTAACTTCTTTCCGTTGAAATAATATGGATTTGATTTGATTGGGCAGTCAAAGGTATCTTTCTGTGTGTTATTGGAGATGCGAGGGTTCAATAGTGCGGGGCAGTGTAATTGGTCTAGGGACGGAACCCTTTGATTTACTGCCAGATGTAATTGCTAAGCAATTCTGGTGGCTCGTGCTTTCTAGTCCTGTTTCGATGGATTTAATTTGTTTTTGGAATAGTTTGGTTTTGACTGTTGGACCTGTTTCAATCTTTTTGGTTTTAGTATTTTCTGTTACTTGCGTGCTTTGTATACCCTTAGCAAAACGCTCAGTCAGTTCTGTGGCCACTTGGATTTCACAAGCTCCACGTTATTTTCTGTTTATTGTCACTTTAATAGATGTTTTCTTTCTAATATTAGTACCTATATTGTGTTCCATTTATATAACATTACACCCATAAGAACAATATTCTATTCTATATTTTATTTCTTTTTGTGATATGTTGTTGTTGTTTAAAATGTCATGTTGGTTTGAATGTCTGCTAGTTAAAGCTATATTGAAATCTTACACACTTACACCCATAAACTCACATCTGGATTCCGGAGGGGTAGGAAAACAGATTAGATCTCTTTCGCTTCATCAAGAGAATTTAGTCGTTGTATACACGGACGCCGATTCGGAGTACTTTGCTCTTTGTTACTACGTCCTCTATTTGGTTGAATTATGTCCGCCTGGGATGTCTTTTACTGGACTTTCCATCCACATTCGCTCGATGTATTTTTTCATCACTATTTCTTCTTTCAGCCTCTCCATATGCTCAAACTAACGTAATATTCCTTTCTCAATGACAGTACTACATCCTCTTTTAGTCCACAACGTTCTCGAATCTTAGAATCAAAAATCTCCATGTGATATTTAAAACGCTTTTTAAGTTTGCAGGTGCTGTTTTATAACGTCATAGCGTCATACCCTATCTATGTAATTTGCTTGATCCGATTTTCAATTTCCTGTAGCTAAGTACGATACAATCAAATTGCACAGCTGTCGTTAGACAGTTACAAATGTGTGAAATTGCAGCGATAATACTCGCAACATCGTGAGAAAAACTGGAGTACTGGAATTTGGAAATCATAATTCGCGGTGGCACACGAGGTAAATAAGTCTACAAACTAAATAAATAAAATAATAAAATCTTCATCAACTGTTGGTGAGACATTAAACTAAGTATCTATATTTAAACAATCTCAGGATCACTGGTTATCATATTAGGTAAACAATATTTAGCTATACATATTTTTCCTGCGGCCCCACACTAGGAAAGCCTGTACCGTGGGTACCATACTAAAAGTAAGCATAAAATGACTCTAACAATATGAAAATTGTAGTTTGTTCATCTTATAGTAAAAATACTCGTTCTTTCTCTAAAAGAAAGCCTGTGCCCTACAGTTTGGCCAGCACAAGGCTCTTGTACAAGTACTTAATTGTATTCAACAAGATTAATTTCGATCTTCGAGAGCCGGTAAGGGACGTCCCAGGCGGCCATAAGTCGATGAAATAGGGAATGTTTTAGCAAAGGGGAAGATAAAAAGTCCCCGAAACGAACGTACTTGCATGCAGCGACTTATGAACGTTGATGAAGCGAAGGTGATCTGTCAGGATCATGACAAGTGGCAGTCCCTGGTCTCTGCCTACCCCTCTGGGATACAGGCGTGAGGTTATGTTATGTAATTTTGACCTTACACTTCTCTAAACGACCAAAGTAAAAAAGAATCTGATAGCTGTTAACAGTTCGGAAATCTGGAGGGTAGAGAACCCAACTGATAAATAATATGATTTTTACACATTTCCACGACCCGATTGATCGACGGCCTACCCATCCTTTGGTTCTGCATTCCGGCACGTCCCCCCGTGCGTGTTCAGACTCCAGCTGTACTCCGGTACAGCTGTAGACGCTGTCTAATGATCCAGAAGTAATTCCGGGAATGTTTGCCAAGAGATTAGAGCGTGTACTCAGGATTACAGGCTTGATGAATGGCGCCTTCGCCGTGAAGTGGTGAGGCAGAAGGTTGTTCTAAAAAGCTTGAAAATGTGTGCTTTAAAGTCAATGATCAAGAAGTCCTGATTGTATGGCTGTGGTGATTACTTAGAATATAATGGTGTCTGCACGATTTATGTTGTAATCTATGAAATTGAAATTGTCTCTGTAATGACATTGTTTGACTGAGTTTGATTTTTTGACTTCAGTGACATTGTTTGTTTGATTGACATTGACATTCAGCGACATTTTCTCTTCAGTGACGATTTATGTTGTAATCTATGAAATTGACATTGTCTCTTTTGTGACATTGTTTGACTGAGTTTGATTGTTTGACTTCAGTGACATTGTTTGTTTGATTGACATTGACATTCAGCGACATTTTCTCTTCAGTGACGATTTATGTTGTAATCTATGAAATTGACATTGTCTCTTTAGCCCACTAATCCCCTGTTTCTCACAGAACTCTCTCTCTGTTAACTTAGTCTTAAGATATATCTCTGATTTTTCTTTCATACGCATTTTAGTCAACTGACAGCTGTTAACGGTAGATAAACAGACTGTTAGTGTTCAAAATAACAGGAGTAAGCTGACAGCATGGTTTAGGCACTGCGCTGTTCTATTCCATGGTTAGAGATACGTAGATGTATTTTAGACGGATCTAATCGCGATTATTTATTAGTTTAACCGTAATTACCTAATAAATAATCGCGATTCGTCGTCAGGCTATACTAGTCCACTGCTGGACATAGCCCTCCCCTAAAGAGCGCCACGTTGTGCTATCATAGGGGGTTATGCCCATAATCCCCACGCTGGGCATGCGGGTTGGGGATCGCAGTTCGGTGGAATTGTACTGCAGGGGGCGCTGCTCCCTACCCCCCGGTTTGTGATTTCGCTATTAGACCCGTTTAAATAACTATGTATGAGTACCGGGAATGATTAAGAAATACTAGAGACAAGTATATTCACACTGAATTTTTTTGGGTTTGAAAGCCGCGGTTATTTAATTAGTAATTAAAAATTGGCGTCTATTTAGACTACATATTACAGTATAGACGTAAAGAAGTCAACTTTGGCATTTAGGATTGTTAATGGCAATCATGAAATCTTATTAGGTTTACATATGGCAAATGATGTATTTGGTTTTAAGATGATTTGAGAAAAGATGGTCGGAGTGGTTTTTTTTTTCCGCTGCCTTTTTCTCCACTACAATACGGCCCGAAGGCGGCGGCTTATATTTTACATTGTACATTGACATTCAGCAAACAGAATTTAAATTCTTTACGTTGAAATAAATTGATTTGAATTTTGAATTCAAATAAAAAAAATGGTTGATATATATCTAAAAAACCAAACTAGCGTATTCGATAGCTATTGTTAAGCCATGTTCATTTTGCTATAGCTTTAGTAACAGCAAATAGTTGTCACTGAATACTCTTTAAACAGAGCACCGACTTTCAGAATATTTTTTTCGCTTTCACTATCTATTTTTCTTGCATGCAAATAATATTGTTATATTGACTGACAGTCGTCCGCTCAATGTATCTCGACGAAAGTTTGTACGCACATGTTTTATGTTTTAATTTAATTTCACCTTCTCCTAAGATACAGGTTTTTCGCCTAGTTTAGGAGACAGGATGCAATGACAAGAATATTGTACAATAGATTTAGCACCAAACGATTGTCGTCATTTATTTACATGTAAAATATTTGTATTTTTTATATAAATAAATATTTGTATTTATTATTTCCTAAATATCACTATTAACCTAAATAAATATTACCATTGTACGAAGGGCTTCCGAATACACACACACACATACATACGCGCGCGCACGCACGCACACACACACACACACACACACACGCACACACATACACACATTATTGCATACAACATAATAATGAAACTAATCATTTCATTCATTTTTAATCACTAGGTCTTTTTGAAATGTCCTAGCTCTAGCAAGTTTCTCTGTTTTTGCTTTGTATAAAATTTATAACTCTTTGTTTTCCTTTTTTGTATGGTACATTGTTTAGCACTAATTTGCACCTGATTGTTACACTTAGTTAAGGGAAGACACTTGCTCTTGACGCACAGGTTATCCTAGTTCGAGAGCAAGGGCTTCATAAATAACTGTGGCAAATTGAATTTGTCAATAAAGATATTTCTATTTCTATTTAAAATAAACAATTTTATTATATTATTATTTATTATTATTAATATAAAATTACTAGCTGACTCGGCTAAAGTTTTTTTTACCATATTAATTAGCCTACGACCTATTCTCAAAACTAGCAAAAATACACGAAAAAATGCATAAAAAGCAGTGAAGTCGTTTCGAAGGAGGTCGATAACAACACGGTGACACGAGATTTTTATGCATTATCCAATACCTAAAAATCTCGTGTCACAGTCTTAAGCCAGGTTTTCACGGTCTTAATACGCTCGGACTGAGTGCCCTATCCGAGTAAATCTATCTCTTTTACTCATAAGAAAAAAAAAATTACTATCAATAGTTTTCACAAGATTTAAATGGTTAAACTGAGTATTTTACTAAACCTTCTGTGAGTATCATGGTTCTGTGTTTATTTCGGCGTAGAATGTTTAGTTTAGATTTATTTAGTTTTACCGAAATTTGTATCCGCGATGTGTTTATTACATAGAATACAACTAGATCTTTACTAAGATACATTAAATCTCAATCGCTCGCGATGATCATACCAAGTTATACATTAGACGGGAATTAAGGTAATAACGTTTTACCTAAAAACAATCGCGGTTAGACCCTTTTAATATTTACGTTCTTTTGATTAAGGAGGAATTGTCAAGTATGTTTCTTAGTCCATTCCTTCTTCACGACATTTTAGATCCGGTAATAGTCTTCTAAAATACTTCGCGATTGACTTTGTTTATGGAATTTGCCCCAATTTTAGTTTACAAATAAAATCTTCATAACTCCCCAAGAAATGGAATAAACCAGCACGCAGACTAAACTATGATCATAGATACTTCCATCACTCATTAGTCTATATTAAAGTATGGTGGCGCCCGCTCTTTTGTCAGGTGTTAAGATTTCAATATAATGTGATTATTTTACAAAGATCTGAAATAATAATAAGGCAGCCTATATACGACCACTGTAGGGTTTAGGGCATCTCTTAGAGAGAGAGAGAGTATGGAGCTAATCACCTCTCGTGCCCACAGCGGATTCAGCGGAGAAGGTATGTGATACTCAAATTTCCTCAAGCTGTTTTCCTTTACGTAGAGATCGCTCATAGAGCATATAAAACTACAACACGTTAATACGAAGTTAAGTTTGGGATTCCCATTTCCCATTTGGTCTGATAAAAGAGCAGGAACTACAAGATTCAAGTTTTAATACAGTTCATATATGGCATGCTTTAATTTACTGGACTGAATTTCAATCAATAGAAGGAGATGAATTGAATGTAAGGGTTATGAGCAAGTGGTGGCACTACAACAGACCCCAGCCCATATTACCTTCTTTGGGTTCAATTTGTCATCAAGATTCTGGTGCACTAAAAAGCCATTCATTTACTATTAACAGCTGCCAGTTGACCAAAGTGCATGCAAAAAAACCATCTAACAGCAAAAACAGTAGATTAACAGATAGTGTACGAGAAACTGGGAGTTAATCATGTGGGGAAAGAATTTCTTTCACCAATTTCTCAATTTAAACAGAAACTAGAAGCCCTCGGCATTGTTTATTTGCGGGCAGGCACTTCTGGCTGTGACGGCATAGCTGACAACTTCACTTTGGAGATGAGACAGCGTTTTGAAATTGACGGAGTGGTTGGCTCATTTCGTTTCCTTCGAGTGTCTTGTTACTGTGGGCAAAGCCGTATTCATTGCTAATTTTGTAAATAAAAATAAACCGAGGCAACATTAGCATTTCTTAATGATTCGCGATACTCATACATAGTTATATGTTACAAGTCACGCGCCTTATCACCGGATCGGTCCGTTGAAGCAGTGAGTGTTGTGTGTCGGCCAGCTGCGAAAAAATAATATTGACTACCCACAATAATTGACTGTACTCGCCACTTGAGTCTACCCGAAACCACGGCAACTGTAACGCTGCCGAAACGTCGGGAAATAAGGCAATTACGTTTTACCTAATGAATAATTGCGATTTGACCCGTTTAATATATAACGAGGCCACATTGCCAAAAAGTAAACGAAATGAATTTATTCTGAAATGTATCAACCACGTAGGTCATGTTACTTCAATCTCATCATTATCATCAACCCATTATGTTCCCACCGAGGGGCACGGGTCTCTTCCCTGAGGAAGGTATAGTCCATATTCCACCACGGGGGCCAACTCCGAGTTGGTGGAGGCTTGCAAGACTAGTGACTGGTCTTACTATCAAAAGTTATCAAGCCGCCCTAAGGCCTCTGTCTTGGCTTATCTAACGACTGCCATATATCGACACCAATGCACCAATTGCTTAACCTGCCTTGCCAAGCACGGAACCGCTCGGAAAAATCGTATCTTCAGTCTCAAACTATTTTATTAAATCCGAGGAAAGGTGTATTCGAGCTATTCAAAAAATTATGCAGAGTGTATGCAGCGACTAATAAATGTTGATGAAGTGAAGGTGATCTGTCGGGATCGTGGCAAGTGGCAGTCACTGGTCTCTGCCTACACCTCTGGATTACAGGCGTGACGTTATGATAATTATATGATGAAGTAAAAGTGGTTTGATAGGAACGTAGCAAGTGTCAAGCTACGTTTAAGTTTTAAGGCAAGTGAGTAACTCTGGACCTCTCCGGGATACAAGCGTATTATATGTTTATAAATGTATTCCGTCTGTTTACACAACCGATAAAGCATGCAATAGGTGTCACAAAAAGGTCTTAATTATAACTTTACCATAAAGTCGATTTTCAGGATCAAGTTTTGAAACGTACCTGTAACAAAGAAAATGATCATTAGAACACTGAAGAATAGAATTAAAAAATATATTTTCTCTTGTAGACTTTTTGAGATGACGAAGACAGACTTTTTGAGATTACAGACGACGATAATATCGTTAAAAGTGATATATTCAAAGATGAAGATAAGAAAATATTTATTGCCCCATCAAAAACAACTTAAACAAAATAAGACTTAAACTTAGGTTGTGGTATTACAAAATTAGGCAAAAAGTAGTGGCTCAGCTGGTGCTGGCCCGGGTTTTCAGCCACTGCCTTCTCTCTAAGACGTCGTACGAGAGTAATGTTATTAAATCGGTGTGTTTTGAGGAATTGTGTTGTTTTTTAAATGAAGCTGATCGCTTTTATCGATAAGATCGCCAATTGTATACGGAAAAACTTAGATAATGTAAGCCTTTTAATGTATTTAGTTTTCTGGTGTGTACATAAAAAGTTCTAACCTTATCTAATCTGATTATGTTTTAATCCAAAGTATCCAAACTGCGACATCATGAACGTTTCATTTATTAAATGTTTACGACTTTTCCTAGTAAAATTTCTACCACAGACTATTCTAGTGAGCGTGTTGTGTTTTTTTTAATAAGGCTATGAATGTTTTTATTCAAAGAAGCACAGAAACTACGACAAAATTAACATTTCAATCTATTTTTCTGCAACAGAGAGCTCTAGGGTAAGAAGATAGAGAAAAGAAAGTAAGCAGTTGACGTAATCTGTAGTTACGTCATTCCTTAAACACAGACAATTCAAACTGAATGAATGCATGAAAATCCTTTATTGCACTAAAAACATAATTTGTACAAAGGCGAGCTTAATACTAGGTAGTATTTAGTATTAAAGTATATAGTATTAAACTGCCTTTGAGAAGCGTCTTAAGAAATCATGTTTTTCTAAATAAAACCACGAGACTTTCGTAACAAACCCTGCGCACCACCTCAGATGCCCGTATGAATGCCATGTGAGAGGTCCCGGGTTCGATCCCCGGCTGGGGACAAAAAAAACCCCAGGTCTTGGATGTTTACATGTCTGTGATGTCGTTGTTTCTGTCCCACGACACAGCGTAGCCTAGTGTGGGGCCAGAGGCAATGTATGTGCCAGTATGTAAGTGTTAGTGAAAATGGCGTCTCTTCCAGATGTTCTAAGAACCGTCTTAAGAAAAAATGTTTTCTGAGTTGCCACAAAAAAAGAATGTTTTTATTAATAACTAGTATCAAAATCAGTGGACCTCCTCAAATACCCGTATGAACATGGCGTCTCTTCCAGAAATTTCAGAGGATCATTTATACGGCTCAGGCTGACGTGGCGCGTATGCCCGCGGCATGCAGAATGGAGACCTCATGGTTTTAAATCCGCTCACATTTATTTCTGAGTATGGTTCATATTTCACTAAGTGGATGTGAGATTCCGCTTGACAAACGTCCCAGGGTTTCCTGTCAGCCTAAACCTTAGAATGAGGTAAAAAAGAAAATAAATTACGTTACATTAACTTTCGCCTGGCAGAGAAAAAGGGGTTGCCATTGGCACTCACACTTTGGCCTTTGAATCTACGTAATGAGATGATTTATAGATAAATAGTTAGATAGATAGATAGACAGATATATAGACAGATAGATAAACAGATAGATAAATAGATAGATTTATACATGGATAGAGAACATTTATTGTACATAAAAAAGGAAATTACACAGATATATCATAGGCTAAGAGTTGGCGGCCTTATCACGAACAGTAATCTCTACGGATACTTCTACTTCTGCTAAAATTTAAAACTTCTATATAAATGTAAAAGTGGGATATACCAACAATATTACTACGGGGAACACTTTGAAATTGCCAAAAAATCTCAGTAGATATCGCGATTATTTTATTAGGTAAAACGTAATTACCTTCTTTCCCGACGTTGGATTACCCCGCTTAATATATAACGCATTTAATATATATCTTCCGCGGCCTCAGTGGCGCAGCAATTTGGCACACTGACTGTAAAACCGAATTTAAAAACCTATTTAGAGGCTAAAAATTTCACCCGTGCCGGGATTCGAACCCGCAACCTCTGGCTATCCGTGCCAGCGCTCTACCAATTGAGCCAATGGGCGACTCACCGGCATCAGTGAAATTTCGAACCTCTTTACACTATTCTCTGTATTACGTACAGAGTTTGTCCTTAGGGTTAGTGTATTAAAAATAAAAATAGTGTAAAACCGAAGTTTTCGGGTTCGATCCCCGGCCGGGTCAAACTGGGAAACGAACTTTTCTAGTCTGTCTCGGGTCTTGGATGTTATCTATGTATTTATTGCATGAAATCTAAGGTCGAGTTAGCAACTGTAATACAATTCATTTAGTTATACTTAGTATATAGGGCTAACAAGTTCTGTGTAATATGTCCATGATTATTTATTTATTTAACTATGTATGAGTATCGCGAATCATTAGGAAATCTCAGTATTTTAGTCGCATTTTTTTTCAAATAAGATACATCAACTCTATTTTTTGATCATGTGTAAAATGAAATCAATCAAAAAGCTTTTATTTAAGCAGCACCGTAACTGCGACTTAGTGTACTTTAAAAGCTAAACTGTAATAGGTGTCAATTTCAAAATCTTTATGTCATTTTGGAGCTCCAATGGACAAAAAGCTAAGGTTGGAGTTTTTGCCGACTTTAATGAACAAATTCTACAATTATTACAAAACATAGAACTCATGCATTGTACTAGCTTTAATTCCAAACATCATTGTCATGTAAATAATCCTTTATGTCATAGTAGCGCTTTTGGCACAAAGTGTACTTTACACGTTTTTTGAACAGCGGTTCAGGCAAGTTTATTATATGTTTAGGGATCTCTTTTGAGAAACGTATACTTTTTACGTCTCTTCTTAAAAGTAATAGTCTACATTGATTTTGTTTCTAATTGCAAATTACATAACGGCTCTCAAAACACCCAGATTTCACAGTGTATACGGGGTATATATCTATGTAGATTTGTTTACAGCCTGTATAAGTTTTAAAAACCTATTTAGAGGCTAAAAATTCCACCCATGCCGGGACTCGCATCCGCGACCTCTGACTAACCACGCCAGAGGTCGCGGGTTCAAGTCCCGGCATGGCTGAAATTTTTAGCCTCTAAATAGGCCATTAAAATTGTCCTTAGCACGGGTTAGTGCATTAAAAAGAATATAAGCCTGTATAAGTCCAAAACTAAATGGCAAAGTAGGGAACCGTGTTGTATCCGAGCAGTGACTCCGTAATTTTTCGGTTTCGAGACCGCGCTAATCCGGGTTCGATTCTCGCGGGAAACTTTGTACGGACAAGTTTTGTTTCGTATGCTACTATACCGGAAGTTTGTTTCTCCTCTGTTGACGGCCTTAGTTGGGCCATCAACAAAGCAGGTGTATGGGCTTTATTAACACGCGTGCCCACCGCGAATCGGCTATTTCATGCTCTGAGATAGTTGAACACCCTAGACACTAAAGTTTCTTCACGACGTTTTCCTTTAGACTAGAACTTCACAAATGTACGTAACTTAGAAAACAGTGTCATTGGTACGCCGAGATTCGAATCCAAGACCTCTCGATTAAGAAGCAGATAACATAACATTTACATACAGGCACATACATTGCTTCTGGCCCTACACTAGGGTACCCTGTGTGTGGTAACCAGAAACAACGACATCACACACATGTAAACATCCAAGACAGGGGTTTTTTTGTGTTCCCGGCCGGGGTTCGAACCCGGGACCTCTTGCATGGCAGGCAGATGCGCTATCTCTGCGCCAAAGAGGCCGTCTGTGGCACAGATATGTTCTACCGCTCTGCTATCACTCACCGTGGTGGTAGCATAATTGAGTACAGTCAATACAGTCAGTCAGTCGGCTACTATTGGATAGAATCGGATATATTCGTGTAATAGAAATATCGGAACTAATACGACACTAAACTTTACATAACTTTTCAAAATAGTGAAGAAAAGTTTTATATAGAGCAGGAAGTAGTACGAGTATTACACTCGTTTGTTTCGGCGAAAACCGAAGCCTACTCTAGAGCCCGAGGTATATTCTAAATGCAAACAGACTGTAAACGTTTTCTTTTGTCTCCTCTCTCTTTCTCTTAACATATTTCCTTCTCACTTCATTTTAAACCACACATTTTCATACACCTTTCTGTCTTTGTTCACGCTCCGCAGCGTTGTTCAGTCTTATTTATATCATTTTGCCTTAAAATATCCTCCAAAAACCGCTCTTCAACATTCATAACGGAGTGTTTCTCTTTCAGTTTTTTTTGTTTAACCCTTCGCCGGCCACTCTCGCCGGATTCCGAGGCCGGCCATTTGTCTACAGACGACGCGGTATGTGCATTAGACACGCGACGAGAGCCTGCCCGCTGGAGGGTTGCTTTTATTTTCTGAGAGAAAAATCTGTTATACGGAGACATTGCTGCAGTGGAATGCAAAGCTGCGAGGATTGGCTAAAGAAAGTTTAGAGTTCAAAATTACAATCTAGATAAAAAAAATACTGAAACTGCGGCTTAATGAACGTTACAATTCACACTAGGTGTCCATTTTAATTAAACGTATCTATTCTAGAAGAACTTCAGATAAAGACGAGGCTCTCCACAATCTGCACCCAACGCATCCTGAAGTTTTTCCGACATACCGTCCGACGCGGGCCTGGAGTATGTTATCATCACCGGTCGAGCGAACGGGAAACGAAGCAGAGGACGACCACCAACGCGTTGGTCAGATATAATAACTAACGCTTCGGGAAGGACCCTACAACTTCCTTGTATATATTAGAAGTAGCATTATTTGTTAAATGTAATGCAGACATTTTTAAACCGATTTCCAATGTAAGTAACAGAGTACAACGTGATACGAGTAGAGTTAGTGTTCGCAGGGCAAATACTGCTCTACTCCAAAAAAGTATATTCTGCATGGGGGCTACAATTTATAATAAAATACCTAGAGATCTAAGAGAACTTGACATACAT
Source organism: Yponomeuta sedellus (assembly GCA_934045075.1). Lineage (NCBI taxonomy): Eukaryota > Metazoa > Arthropoda > Insecta > Lepidoptera > Yponomeutidae > Yponomeuta > Yponomeuta sedellus. The sequence goes on from OW203739.1 coordinate 21,103,381, forward strand.
TTGTTTAAATATAACTTGAAAAACATCTTACTTGACAAATGTTATTATAGTGTGATAGAATTTTTGACTGAAAGACATTGACTCACGATCTAACTTGACTTTAACACAGATAATTTTAGCTTAATTAATATTAATTACCTAATTTAATTCTCTTTGACATGATTATGTATAATTTTATAGATTATTGTAAATAATGTGTCTCAGAAAACTTAAGACAAGTCCATTCCTACAAGGCGCTCTCTCACCGGAAAAAAATGTATGTCTAAAATGGCAAAGCATAAAATGTACCATCTTTTAATACGCATGTTTGACAAATAAAAATCTTTTATCTTTACAAGCAGCCACATCTGGCGCGTAATAGAATCCGATGGAGAGAGCTGGTGGCAGAATCTGCCCTTAGTCACGTCCCTCAGCTAAGAGGAAACGACGAAGAAGAAGAAGATTTTAAAATCTAAATCATTTTGGAAGGTATTGTAATCCTATTAATATTATAAACGGAAAAGTTTGTTAGTATGGATGGATGGATGGACGTTGGTTACTCTTTCACGTATAAACTATTGAATGGATTTTAAGGAACCTTTACAATAATACAGATACATCAGAATAACACATAGGCTTATACTATTTTTATTTTTAATGCACTAACCCGTGCTAAGGACAAATTTAAAAACCTATTTAGAGGCTAAATATAATCATGTTGGGTACAGTGATATCGTTCCGATGTAAAACCTAACTGCAAAGTAGGTAGTCGGGGCTGTAAGTGATGCAATTTGCTTAAGCCAGATGTCGCTGCCTGTACGTAATACAGAGAATAGTGTAAAGAGGTTCGAAATTTCCCTGATGCCGGTGAGTCGCGCATTCGCTCAATTGGTAGAGCGCGAAGATGGGTGAAATTTTTAGCCTCTAAATAGGTTTTTAAACACATAGGCTACAATTTATAGAAATATTGTGTGAATTGTCCAAAATAAGACGATAAGTGTCAAGTTAGTAGGAAAAAATCTACCGTCTGCCAGCTATTAGGCAGACGAAGTCGCGGGCACCAGCTAGTACATAGAAAACTAAGTCATTGGTACATGTCCGCACTGAGAATCGAACTTGGATCTCCCGCTTCCATGTCCAATGTTCTACCCATTGGGCTACCGCCGTTCTAAAACTATTGCAGTTAAAAAAAGATATTATAACAAAGATTTATTAATTAAGTTTGTTTTTATTGTTTATTGTGCTAGTTTTTATGGCGAAGTTTTGTGCGAATTTTCAGATTATGTAATGCCTCTTATTAATTAATGAATAAAGTTTTATGTAACAAAGTCACGTCAGGTAGTTAATGGACTTTTTCTCAGCTGTGCAGTTACCAAGCAGCTTTGTAAGTAAGGCATGCAAGGAAACGCAACCAGAAACAAATAAGCGGCAAACAATACAATTGGCGAAGAAAGGCAATGAAATGCAACCCGGCATCGCCATGGAAACGGAATCACGAATTTCCAATTCGTAAGCGTAAACAGACAGAAGGTGCAATTTTGTACATGTGGGAAGAAATTTAATAATAATAAAACTTTATTTCAGACAGTCATGGCGCCGGTTGTCATGTATTGGCAGTCGTTAAGCCATGTCAGGGGCCTTATGGGCGGCTAGATAACTTCTGACAGCAAGGCCCGCCAATGTCTTACAATCCTGCACTAACCCGGACTTGGCCTCCGTGGTGGAGTATGGCCTAACCTTTCTGCGAGAAAGGTTCTCCAGCAATAGGGGCATACAAATGGTTGATGTCCTCAACTGGAAGAAATGAAACGAAATGAAAAAGCCTCGGTAGAGCAGCTGTCAGCTGACTGTAAAACCTAAGGTCTTGGGTTCGATCCCCAGCCGGGTTAAACTAGGAAACGAACGTATCTAGTTTGTCTCGGGTCTTGGATGTCTAAGAAATGAAATGAAAAGGTTTTATTCAAAGTAGCACAGAAACTGCGGCTTAATGAACATTACAAATCAAACAAGGTGTCCATTTCAAAATTCAGATCATTTTGGAGAAAAAAATTGCCAAAAAAACTCCAAACTTAGTCTTTTCAAAAGTCCTTAATTAACATAGTTTACATAATTATTATAAAACATAGAACTCACACATTGTACTGGCTTTAATTCCAGACCTCATTGTCATCTAAATAATCCTTTATGTTATAGTAGCCCTTTTGGCACAAAGTTTGCTTAACATGTTTTTTGAACCGCGATTCAGGCAAGCTTAATATATCTTCAGGGATTTTATTATAGAAGCGTATACAATGCCCCATGAAGGATGTATTAACCTTTGACAGCCTAAATAGTGGGAACAAAAGATTATGTTTATTTCTAGTATTTACATTGTGTTGGCTACCTAAAGTTTTAAAGTAACTGATATTTTTCCTAACGTACATAATTTTTTCATATATATACTGACTGGCATCTGTCAGGATGTTAGTTTCTTTAAAGAAATCTCTTAAAGAATCTCTACTACCCAGACTTTAAATGATCGACGATGATGAAGAAGACTAGACCTCAGACGCAGCAGACTAGGCGACAACGGTGGACGCAAGGTAGAAAAGTGATACTTCTGCATCTAGCTGCAATGGTTAGAACACACGCGCGGCTAAAAGGCAGGCTATAACTCTACAAGTGTGTACGCCCCCTAACGGCGGCGTCGCATACTGAGCAGGCTACGTGAAATCTCGATCCAAATACTGCAATGTTTGGTTCTAGTCTATCTGAACAGGTACGGAAACGGTATTGTTGGAGGATTCAATCTGATTTAAACGACGTTGATAGGAACAAAACTATAGCCCTGGGATTCTCAAAGGGGTTTCAAACACCTAGAGGTTCTTCAGTTAATCGTTGGTGTAAGATTTATTGCATGTAATATGTGCACATGAACTAGTTGGTTACTTATAATCCTATCCCTATAACGACTGACACCGATTTGAATATCACTAGGATACCATTGTTTGTTGTAATGTGCGACACTTGGAGAAAATATACCGAGCAACACGTCTAGAGCTGTTTAAATTTTGATGAAAAAATATGTATGGTTTTTCTTTTGGTTTCAAATTTCTGTTCAAATTCAAATTCAAATAATTTTATTTGAACGTAAAGAATTTACATTCTGTTTGCTGAATGTCAATGTACAATGTAAAATGTAAGCCGCCGCCTTCGGGCCGTAATGTAGTGGAGAAAAAGGCATCGGAAAAAAAAACTCCACTCTGACCATCTTTTCTCAAATCATCTTAAAACCAAATACATCAGTTGCCATATGTAAACCTAATAAGATTTCATGATTGCCATTAACAACCCTAAATGCCAAAGCATTAGTCAAATGTCTCACAATAATAGGGGAAAATATAAGTGCTGCGGCCAGACACACGAACAGCACTCGTTCACGAGCATAACGCTGTGCTCAGCCATCATCAGTGTCAACCATTTTGGAGGGAGATAAATGACCCAAACACCACGCTACCATTCGAATTACCTTTAGCAAACTTGCAGTTAAGTTTTTGTCCGTGATATAATGTGTCATATAGTTATTACGCTAACGGTGAAGGAAAACATCGTGAGGAAACCCGCTGCTTGGTTGGCTCCGCACGTATTGACTAGTCTTTCCTGTGGGCTAGGCCGACTAAGCTGTCAGGGTGGTATAGGTGCTGGGCAAGCCTACACCATCTATAAAACCATGTCCCAGGCACTACAGCGTCGGAGTGGTCCCTTCACCCATCTAGTGTGAGTGAAGATACCACTGGACGCTGTATAAATCATCTCATTGAGTAGATGCAAAAAGGCCAATATATATAGTTATTAATATGCAATCACGTCGTCTGTACACACTTGTATTATAAAATATGCTATACTTAGTTATACTTAACAATAAAATCGCGGTGAAATTGGTTTACTGCCAGTTATTATTATAACAGCTATGTGACCATCTGTCACTGACGTATCACTGAAGGACATATCCCTGTGCTCGGAGAGAGTATGGGCTTAATCACCACGCGTGCCCACCGCGGATTGGCATCTTAAAGTTCTGTTTGTGTATAATATGAATAACTTAGACACTCAGGTTTCACACATTACATTTATCTATGGTCATAATAAATTAAATTGTATTGTATTATTAATTAAATTGTAATGTAATTTAATTGTATTGTATATATTAAATTGTAATCTGAGACTTTCAATACTCAGAATACCCCACAAAGCTAACTGTCTCAAAGCTGGTTTTATGGTGACGTTGTCTAAACTGAAAACCCTAAAGTTTATCCGTGTCTCCCGTCTCAAGTAGCGAAAGTGCAAAGTATTCGACAAACTGTCACAGGGTATTTGACACAAACCGAACAATCCGAAAGCTGTCTATAGGACTACCCACATTACCATAGGCCGAGGATTATTTGAGATTGAAATCATGCCGCCCGCGTCGCTTCTTGTAAAGTGGACAGATCCCATAACTTCAAAATGGCTGCGACCGGTGCGGTGTCCCGCTAAAAAGCAGGCGAGTCCACAAACACGGGCCTTCGTTAAGCCTGTTGGCAGGCCACGGCTTATACGGGGCTGCCGTGGTTTTATTCACTAAATACCTCTACGTAACACCAGAAGGGTTTGTTTGAATAATTCTGCGCGGTAGCAGGTTGGTTTGTACGGAGCTGATCTGTAGGGCTCCAGCCAGCGACTGTTCCTTTACCTTCGGCTATCGGTATTTCTGCAGATGCACGTGAAGGCACGTTAAGCCGTTGGTGTCGGCTGCCATGTAATGGCAGTCAGTCGTTAAGCCATGTCATAGGAGTTATGGGTGGCTTGATAACTTCTGACAGTAAGGGCCGCCAATGTCTTACAATCCTCCATCAACCCGGACTTGATCCCTTGGTGGAGTATGGCCTAACCTTTCTGCGATGCAGGAAGTGACCCGTGCCCCAGCAGTGGGGATACACAAGAGTTGATATCGATTATTATTATTTATTTGTATCACTGGACTGTGGAAGAGATCCGTTCTATATGAGACGAAAGAGAAGGGAAAAACTTGGCTGGGGCTACCATCTCTAGCCATGAACATTGACAAATGGAAAGCCCTTGTGTCAGCCCCAGACTCCACGGAGAAGTAAAGAGATTAAAGAAGAAGAAGAAGAACAATTTGTATAATTATTTCTTCTTCTTCTTCTTCAGGCTATATTAGTCCACTGCTGGTCATAGCCCTCCCCTAATGAGCGCCATAGCGCAAGGTTGTGCCATCATTGGGGGGTAATGCCCACAATCTCCGTGCGACTTTTTTTCACTCGAACACTGCTGGACATAGCCCTCCCCTAAAGAGCGCCACGTTGTGCTATCATAGGGGGTAATGCCCACAATCCCCACGCTGGGCATGCGGGTTGGGGATCGCAGTTTGGATCGCATGATCTGCGATCCAAATAACAATTTATATTTACCAAATAACAACTTTAAGAAGAGATTTAGAAACGAAATTAGCCCGTGCCCTTGACCTCACAGCCACGAACCGAGATTGTTTTAAATGACACGTTCATTTTCCCTTAATCTGTGTCTCAACAATCAGCAGCGGAGCCGCGCGTGCCCTATCTCTGGCAGCCCCCGCTGCGGCAAGCGCGATGTTATTGTTTGCTACGTGCTGCCGCGGTTAATAGGGTATACTTACTTGCGTTTTAGGCCTTCGCGTTCGTAAAGTCTTTGTGTGTGAGCGGTGGATATTAAAGCCTGCGGGGCGTTTCGCGGCTATGGCACGCGGACGGAAATTACTTTAAGATAATAACTTAAATTTTCTTAAATTTTTATGTACAATGAAGTGTTCTCTATCTATCTATCTATCAATCAATCTACTTAAGGAAATGAATTTGATTTAAGAATAGAATAATAATACCTTTACAAATTCGTGTTAATCTCAATGAAATGGTAAATCTTGTATACAATTTACTTCTAATTAAATTGACTGGTTAAAAAACGAACATTGACAAAAAACGAACCGTGGCGACGCCGTGCAAAAGACCCTTTTCAATCGTGATAAAGAGTTGATGCATAATTCTTAATTCTAATGGTTTCTACCGAAAAGACTGCTATCTGCACCGATCCATATCTTCTAATAAACACAATTATCTACTAGGCTAAGATTACAAACAAACAAACAAACAAACAAAACAAACAAACAAACAAACAAACAAACAAACAAACAAACAAACAAACAAACAAACAAACAAACAAACAAACAAACAAACAAACAAACAAACAAACGAACGAACGAACAAATAAACAAACAAACTAAATACCTAGTTTCGCCTACAAAAAATGTAGATTGTTTTAAATATATTTCTATGCCAAAGCTGAATATGTTAGAGTTTTAAGAACTATAAAAAATAATTGGAAAAACGTAGGTACTGCTAAAGTAACTTAAAATTTTAATGCCAACACTCTCCAACAAGCTATGTTTTTCTAATATCGGTTGCTTATGACCAACCCCCGATTTCTGTACATTACAGGCTATAGATGTTTGACGGTCGTTTTTTTTTTCTTATGAACTTTGGCAAAAAAATAACTTTCCACAGTCTATTAACAGCTTGTTATCGTATTAGAAGTAGCGAATTGCCTCTTCAATAAAACATGTTCATCGCATTTGCTCGGTTCAATTCCAAGATCAGGCAAGCGAGTTTTCAAAAATCTTTACACAGTCTCACGTTCCCAAACTAAACCGAAGCCTGCGAGATCGGGAAATCGTCCGCTAAACTGCGCTCAGAGCCCGCGCATTACGGTAATGGCGTCAAATTGACGATTTCAATTACACGTGGGGCGTTCACCGCTCGGCTGACCGCGCGGTCAAGTTAAACTGCAACTCCCAAACTAACTAGTCTGCAACTGCGATTAGTGGATTAGAGTCGGGAAATATAAAGTTGGTGTTCGGAGGTAGGTTATTTTTTACATAACTGTCTAAATCAACCACTTTCAGAATTCTCAAAAATCTATGTAAATATATGTTCCTTATATGTATTCAATTGTATAAGCATAATTTTAGGTATCTTTCTATATTATTGCTTAAATAAACTTTATATCATAGGTTATATCTTAATTATAAGTAATTATACTCTCGCACTCTTTTTTCTTATATTTATTTATATTGGGTATCAATATATTTTCTATGTAATTATTTATGTACATACACGTACCGACTGTATTTTTCATGCAATCTACTCTATCCAAAGATTGTATGGAAAGGACCGCTCTTAGCAATAAGACTGCCAATTGTAAAACATTATTTAGATTTAAGAAATCATGGTTGCATTCTTTTTTCAGGTTGTGCAATAAAGTGTTCTCTATGTTTATAACTATACGAGTAGTAGTTACCTATAAATAGCCCCATTTTCGTTATGGAGAGTTTTATCATCTGTAATTTCCTCAGTGTGGGATCGGGGTGAAAATGTCAGGCAACTATCCGACCTTGCTGTCCATTTGTGAAGATTTATTGTCAACGAGCCGGAGTTTAGTGTAAAATTGGGGTTCAGGTCAGACTAAGCCGCTTTTGGGACGAGGTTTGTTGGGTAAGGTACCTAAAGTTTGCGTTGGCACTATGTATTGTCGCGGTCAGAAAAGGTTTATCACCTTAAGGTTTATTGCACACACGTACATACATCTGAGTCACAAGGTGAATAGGTGGTGGTATAGGTTGACATAAAAATAATGTGTCCAAACCTTCCATTCAGTTTGGGATGCATTCATCCAGAAACCCTGCATAAGAAAATTGAAAATTCAGTCATTAAGCTGAAAGTTGGCTTAATAATTTGTTACCAATAATTCTAATGTTGCTTAAATTTGCTTAAATTTGATACGTCTTTCAAGTTATGTTTAAATCAATTTATAAAATATTTTAGAAACCTATTTAGAGGCTCAAAACTACACCCATGCCGGGATTCGTACCCGCGACCTCTGGCTATCCGTGCCAGCGCTCTTTCCAACTGAGCTAATGAGCGACTCACCGGCATCAGTGAAATTTCGAACCTCCTTACAATATTCTCTGTATTACGTATAATATAAAAATAAAATATTGCTATTTATTCGAAAAACTATAGGACTATTTCTTAAGAAGACAAATTTTGTGTTTTTTGTAAGACTGTTTGTTTTCGTCTAAATAAATAAATAAAAAAAAAATATTTTAATAAAGGTGTGTGCAATTTGAACAGATATATTAAACACGCAATACACATTTATGCACGGTGTAATCTGGGTGCTTTGAGAACTGTGGTTACGTAATTGGTAATTAAAAATGGCATCTACTAAGACTATTACTTTTAAAAATTACCGTGAATAAAATAACGACTAGACAAATATAGAATAAAATAGAACAGAAAATATATGTTTGTCTTCAAACGGAATATTGTGACTCACTGTAGAGTTTCGAGTAGAGAAATTTAGTTAATAAAATGCTCGAACAATTAGAACTGCCTGGCTATCAGAACAATAGTATCAGAACAACAGAATTCTGATTCTGTTCTGATAGACAGGCGGTGCTCTGTTAGTCTGATAGACGCAATAACCCGCAATAATTCGCGGAACGCATCCACCGGCTGTCTGGCTGGCTACTAATGCCCCTCATAGATTCTAGTTTGTATCGAGGTATTTTCGAGAAGTGTCTTTTTACAAAAAACAACCTAGCGTATTCCATAGCTAGTTAGGCATGTTTATTTTGCTACGGCTATCAAACCACCCTTAATTCATGGTGTACGGACACGTGCACCAATATGTATGCACTGCAGTACGTTGTCAAAGTCAGTCAATAAAATACAGTGAGTAAAATAATTAGACAAAAAATCCACGGGTTAGTCTCGCAGTTAGCACTAAATTTAAAGAAAATGGAATCTAATTTTGATTATGTTCATTGGTATACTTCATTGTTAAAATTGGTATTAATTTATGGGGGATACTGTCAGATTATTAAAAAGTCTTATATTTGAAGATATTTACAGTGAGTTATTTACAGCCTCAAAGAAGTTGACCACAAATAGCTTCATTAATTTCTGGCGTATCGTAAAAAAATAAGTCTACGTTATTGCTTATTGAATTAAATTAAATCACGAACCGTGAATTAAGGTAATTACGAGTGCCTTCACCTTATAATGCAGTTTCAGAGTCTTTCAAAGAAACTTCTTTTAAAATTAATTATTAAACGCTGGATTTAGGAAAATCGACAAAACGAACAGCACAACCATAAATCGCGTCCCGAATAAGCCGAAAATAATTAGTGCCTAGCCAGATAAGCGGTTAACCAGCCGGTTGTATCCGGATCGCACCGGATAACGGCGGATTCAATTACACTATTACCGGCGCGGATAACCGGCTTCCACCGGTTTAGTAACACCCATTACTGGCTAGTTTAGGCTAGGCGATTGATTCTGATGGGCTGTGAAGTGCAGTGTAACTTTTAGGATAATTTCTAGATAGAAATTTAATGGGAATTTAAGTACAGTTGATTCGCTGGATGATCTGTCTGAACTTTCTGTGGTGGTTGGATAAGGGTTTAGTGATAAGACCGCTGTTTGTACTCTTAGGTTAAGAAATATCTGTGTAATTTCCATTTTTATGTACAATAGAGTATTCTCTATCTATCTATATAACACTTACACCAGTTTTTGTACAAATAACACCCTAAACTTTACCAGCTACAGTCTAAGATCCTGCTGGCCTGCAAAACAGGGTATTATTCAATGTACAGATTATCCCGAGAACCCCCGGCGGTGTTCAGGTTTCATAATCGGGCTATCCGTTAACAGGTACACCCAATTGTACCTGGATATCAACCCTTGTATGTCCCCACTGCTGGGGCACGGGACTCTTCCTGTATCGCAGGAAGGTTAGGCCATACTCCACGGGGACCACGTCCGGGTTGGTGGAGGATTGTAAGACAGTAGCGGGCCTTATTGTCAGAAGTTATCAAACCGGGCATAAGGCCTCTGACATGGCTTACCGACTGTCATTACATGACATCCGGCACCAGCGGCTTACCGTGCCTTCTGAAAAATGCCACTAGCGGCAGTCACGGTACGGTCATCCATCAATCAAATCAATTTATTTCAAAGTTGACGGCCTCGGTGGCGCAGTGGTTTGGCACGCTCTCTGTAAAACGGAAGGTCTCGGGTTCGATCCCCGGCCGGGTCAAACTAGGAAACAAACTTTTCTAGTTTGTCTCGGGTCTTGGATGTTATCTATGTATTTATTGTATTAAATCTATCGTCTAGTTAGCACCTATAACACAAGTCATTTAGTTGTACTTAGTCTAGGGCTAACAAGATCTCTGTAATATAATATGTCCATGAATTTTTTTTTGTCCATGAAAGTAAAGAATTTAAAGTAAAGACTTGCATTTACATTCTGTTTGCTAATGTTAAAATTTAAGTCGCTGCCTTCGGGCCGTATTGTAGTGGAGAAAAAGGCAGCGACAAAAAAACTCCACTCTGACCATCTTTTCTCAAGTCATCTTAAACCAAATACGTCAGTTGCCATACGTATACGTATACCAAATAAGATTTAATGATTGCCATTAACAACCCTAAACGCCAAAGCATCCTGCACCTGACCGCGCCTGTTGTTGCTTAACTCAAGTGATTGATTCCAATCACTCGTTTGGGCTAGGCCACGAGCGCTTCAATAGTACCTTCGATATGAATAAGATAATAGTTTATTTTTCTGTCCACAAATTACATTCGTATACAAAATAGCATTGGATAAATGATACAATACAGCAGAATGTACTATTTGTGGAAAGACTGGAGCCTAAACTAGATCAAGAGATCTGTATCTTAGGTTTCCAGGCCTTCCGGTCTACAAAAGAACGGTATCATATTCGACGCGTCATCAGCATAAGCTATACAATATTAAACGTTTGTATAAAAAATTACAGATGTTTGTAAAACTTATATAAAAAAGTAAGATGTATGTATGTAAGTGTGCTCAGCCATACGACCGGAGTCTTGGGTTCTGGTTTCAGCCACTGAGCAGAGAGTGTGTGAAAGGTGTGACGAGTGTATATTTGTGAATGATGGCAGTGATGTGTGTGGTAAGTAGGTACTAGGTACTACAGTACTAACTACTTTCAATACCACACTCTGGGAAGTCCAAAGATAGACAATCCCAGACCAACGCTTGAGCAAATAAAGAACAAAACTACCCGCTAACTTGAGACCGCGAAGGGGAGTGTCGCAGACTCATCCATCGTGCCAGTCGATGTGATAGCTCTCCTAGTAAAGACTTTTGACCTTATGTGTGGTGACCTCTAAGTCTGTTAGGGCAGTCAGGCGAGAGGGAGCTCCAGAATTGATATACGCTAGGACTCGATAGAGTTTCGAATGTCTGAATTAGTCATTTCTGGGGACGTTAACCTTTGATCAGACGTTATTTGAAGTAGACTCTTTCATAGGAAAATAAGAGTTAAATAATACATTTCATTGATTGATTTCGCTGTAATGTGATTATAATATATAAAGAAGATTCTATCTATCCATGTACTACATATATGAGCGAGCTTACGAAAGTCATAGTTCGAAAATTAATTCTTTACGTTGAAATAAATTTCTGAATGTCCTGAAATTGGAAAATCTACTCCATTTGTAGAGACAAGTAGAAAGAAATAGATTCTTAGTATGTTTTGACGATTTGCGATTTTTATGCAAATTCTATACATTTAAGGGGTCTAATCACGGCTGCCTGCAATAGTCCCATTACTTATAATTAAATTCTTTATTGCAAAAAACATATCATTTGCGGTACAAAGGTGAACTTAATGCTAAGTAGCATTTTCTTCCAGTCAAACCTTGAGTTAAATTTCGGGAATTATGTTTAACCTGCGGCTACTGCTGTGTTAGAAATCAACCCACAAGAACGTATTATAGGGTATCCTACATCTCAATTCAGATATTGGTTTATTGGTATTGATACAAAAAAAATTAAGCAGGGATAAAAAGTTGGAATACAATTTAAAGTAAAAGATAATACTCGTATAAATATGATATCCGTCGTTCCTTAATTTATTCATTTGTTTGTTTGTTTGTTTGTTTGTTTGTTTGTTTGTTTGTTTGTTTGTTTGTTTGTTTGTTTGTTTGTTTGTTTGTTTGTTTGTTTGTTTGTTTGTTTGTTTGTTTGTTTGTTTGTTTATTTAAAAAACATCAATATGAGCTTACAGTTTCCCAAAGCGCCCTTATTGCTAAATACACATTAAAGCTATAAAATAACTTTTATAACTAAGATCAAATCAGCCTAGAGAGCCTTCTCCTGGGCTGACTAGGAACTACGATAGTTCCTACAGTGTCATTTCACTGCAAGACTGCAACACATAAACTATAAATTCCATCATCTCGTGATAGAGCTATTAACTACTCCGCCCCTGACGTGTCCGGGGATCCGGGTTTACAGGTTAATCCCCGGATTTGTCCGGTTTATTCCGGTTTAGGGCTGTGATGGAATCGATGACACGGATTGAGGTATCGGGGGGATTTGATTCGGTTGTTTTGGAGGCGATTAGTTGTGTTTTAGAGGCCCGATCATATTGATTTTGCTGTGCTTACCAATAGCACCTGTTAAGCACCGTATGGTGCCCTAATTTTCTGTTTTAATAATAGGTAAATATTTTATTTATAAATCCGAGTTTGATCAATAATGTTTACAAGACAATTAATAACAAGAACAGACAGAGAACTAAATTTGAAAACTGACATAAGTAAAAAAAGACAATATATACAAAAAGTCAAAATAAAATAATAAAAAAGTTCTGTCCCAAACAGCACTTATATGGCGCGAAATTGATCGATTATTTTATATTTTGCAAAGAAAATATAATTAATAAATAATATTAAATTACAATCACATAACATAACTCACGCCTGTATCCCAGAGGGGTAGATAGAGACCGGGAACTACTACTTGCTAGAATTCTGACAGATCACCTCCGCTTCATCAACGTTCATTAGTCGTTGCATGACGCACGCCGGTTCCGGGTACTTCGTATCTTTTCCTTTGCTAATACATTTCCGATTTGGTCGAAGTATATAAATTACTTGAGTGATATATTTTTTTATTTTAGTGATTATTTACTAGCAAAAATCTTTAGCCTTAGCATTTACGTGACAAGATGATTAATACAGCGTCCAGCGGCACCTTCACTCACACTAAATTGGTGAAGGGACCACACAATTTTATTTTAATTAAATTTTTGACACAATTTTTTTTATACAGTCACCATCATCAGCCATTCGACGCGTACTTCAGAAAATATACCTCCCTCATAGTTTTCCAAGCCTTCAGGTCTTGTGCCATCTGCATCCAGAGACTCCTCACCATCGTAACCAGGTCGTTAGACGGAGCAGACTAAGCATAAGTATTTACTTATCTATGGAATTCACCAATCCGGACTTGACCCCCGTGTTGGGGTACGGCCTATACCTTCCACATGGAAGAGACCCGTGTCCCTCGGTGAGGACATAAAGAGTTGATGATGATGATGGAATTCAAATGGAAGAACTCAAAAAAATAAATGTTAGCTTTAACTTGAACTTTAAGTATCAGTAACCTTGTTATGCTTTTTTCCATCCTAAGCCGCATCTATTCTCATTTACCAAAGCGAATTTCTCAGATTCAAAACCATCACTGACAGCAACAAATTAAGAAATTCCAGGAACAAGGCGTCTCGTTACGAACGCCTGTGGAATGCGTCGCGGCAAAAGCGCAGCGCGGCGAGTCGGCACGCGCGGTGCAGGCGCACAAACGCATTGCTAGCTACTTCGTTGCTGCCGAGTTACATATAAGTACTTTTGCACGTGTGTGGAGCTGAGGAATGTTGAATACTGAAGCCGGAACTGGGATTAGCATGAAGCATAATATCTACAGCGATGTGGGTTCGAAAGCATATACTTGAAGACCCCGTGTTCAAGTATCTCTCCACTAACAATCTAACTTAATAAATTACCCTACTATGCAATCATGATATTATTTATAAAATCATATTGCATATGACTTTCTGTATCACGCTATCTTGTACTGTAAGTGATTAGCAGAGGGAATGTAAAGTCGCGTAAAAACCAGCGTTCAGATTCGGTAAAAATCGGCTTTTGAGATTTCGATAAAGTCGCATCGAGTATCGACCGATAGAATGCGAAGCCGCCATGTTGTCCCAGGATAATTCTCTCGTAATAATCGGCTTATATTTGAAAAATACCGTGGAAACGACAACATTCTTCGGGGAAGTCGGTAGTCACTTCAGTGAGTCCAGGATTTTGTGACTGTATGTCTTGTCGTCTTTATTACGGAATATTTTAAGAATACACATAGGTACAGTAGATGGTACCTGTGGGTACCTCCCACCTTCTCCACGTCACCTGTTGGTTGGCTAGGATAAAATACTATTTAGTATTAAGCCCGCCAATTGTACAATCTTTACAGGTACAATAAAGAATTTAATAATAATAATAATGGTTTAATTCTTCTTAGACATTTTCAACTTTATACTATTCAACATAAACTTTGTTTTTTTATGAAAATCCTAATCGTCAAATTCAATTCACATACGCTAAAATCAAACAGTTTAAAGAATGATTATTTATTCGGAAATGTACCTGAAATTAAACACAATGCCCGCACTGGGGATCGAACCTGGGTCCCTCGCTTGCGAGTCCATTGTTCTACCCACTGGGCTACTACCGCCGGTCAAGTCAAGCCCTAACCGAAATAAACTTGTGTGTTAAAGTGAATATACGTTTTACTTTTCAAGCGTCGTAATATTATCGCAGCTGGAAACACAAAAAATGTTTATTGAGAGACTTCTCGATACGACCGGCCCGTTTTCCGGCTGCCCGCATAAATCCGCAACTAATGAGTGATTTTACTGAAGATTGGCCTTTACAGCTCATTAAAATAAGGTCTTTATTGGCAACCGGAGAGCCTGCGCTTTTCGGTCCCGTATTTGAGAAGCTTTGTTGGCCGTCAATAGTTGTCGTCCACTGTTTGTTCGTTAAATTTAAACGGAGCTCCGTTTCCATTTTATATTTGCGTTTACCATTAAAGTCTGTATTAAAAGAGTTATACTTGATTGGCACTGCCTTTAATTTTGTCGCGAACGTGTCGCGTGCTATATTACCTACTGTGCGTTTTTATTGTTACTTTTTATATGAGAAATGCGTTTACCTTCTCTTGACCTCTATTTAGATAGATAGAGAACACTTTATCGTACATAAAAAAATGTACGAATTAATTATTTAGCCCTAAGGTCAAGATGAGGTATAGGATGGACCAAGATATTTTTTATAGCACATGAAAACAAAACATACAATGCTGCGGACTTAATGCCATAAGCATTTTCTACCAGTGAACCGCAATACGTAAAATAAAGATGGTTCCTAGCCGGGCAAATTTATATTCATGAATCATCAACTTTAAGATATTTATTTATTGCTATTCTCACAACAAATGCGAGTACAGCAAACTAATCTAACACTCGCGTAGAAATCCCAAGAGGCACGTTTTTGCTATTTCAGTTCAACGTTCTCATGTTTAATTTAATAACAGTATTAATCACACCAGCCAATATTTACCCGCGGAGTTAGCTAGAGGGCTGCAGTACCGAACAAACGGGTGGTGCGTAAGCCAGGGTTGTCACAACACAACTTCCCCGGGACCCGCTTTAATTGCCGGCCCATTGTTGCAATTAATACAAATTTGTAACGAAAATATGCTGCTCAATACTAAGGCTTAAACGCACCATAAGAGTTAATGTTAGTAATTGGTTTCAGTAATTTTGTTAAAAAAATATATTTCGATTTAGTCTCTCAAAAATGTAGTCATCTTTTATTTGTTTTAAAGTCATACCAGCTGTGCCCCGCGGTTATACCAGCAGTTTATCGATTTTTCCGTGCATGGGAACAAGATATTTACCCGCACTAAAACGTAGCCTATGTGCTAATCCAAGGTGTCAGCTAATTCCATACCAAATTTGATTAAAATCGCTCAAGCCGTTTAGGCGTGAAGATGTAAAAAACATACACAATCGCAAACTTTTGCCTTAATAATAATTAGTGTGAAGTGATGATGTGATGCGATATATTAAACTAGACCCGTAAAATCGCGATTATTTATTAGGTAAAACGGAATTACCTTAATTCCACGTTTCGGCAGCGTTGCAGTTACTGTGGTCACGGGTAGACTGAACTAAATATAACTATGTGTGAGTATAGCAAACATTAAGAAATACTATTTGTTTTATGTTTGTACAATAATAATTCGAGAGGTTGAGGATTCGATTGCGAGGCTTCAGTCTGGGTGTGGTTCCATGCTTACAAGTTCTTGCCTGCTTACCATAGAACAGAGTATCCTAGTTTGGGACCGGGGCCGGTGGAAGTTATTATTATTACTTTACACTACATTGTATAAAAATGCTCTAATGTCCACCTTAATCATTTAGAAAATTAAACCTAACTTAGCACTAAATCTTATTTATCTATCTATCTCAGCTAACACTTTTTCGTACTGAATAATCGATATCAACCTTTATATGTCGCCACTGCTGGGGTACGAACTCCGTTCTGCATCGCAGGAAGGTTAGGCCATACATCACTACGGGGCCAAGACCGGGTTGGTGGAGGGTTGGTAAGGCAGCGGCGGCGGGCCTTACTGTCAGAAGTTATCAAGCCACTCACAAGACCTCTATCATGGCTTAACGACTGCCATTCATGACAGCCGCCACCAACGGCTCAAATTGCCTTGCAAAGCGCTGAAACACTCGCTAAAAAAATGCCACTAGCGGTAGTCACGGGTTGGTCACCCATCCTGCACCTGACCACGCCTGTTGTTGCTTAACTCAAGTGATTGATTCGAATCACTCGGTTCGACTAGGCAACGAGCGCTATTGAATATATTGAAAACACAAAAGAAAATTTTGCGGTGTGGCATCGTCTATCACTAATCAATAATCTTTAGCACACAAACAGCATACGTAAAAAACTCGAAACAAAGAAATAACTCTTTGATTCACCAAAACAGGTTGACTTCCAGAGAGCCAATTCTCAATTCATTAGCAAATAATTCGTATACGACTCTAAGGCTTATGACCTGAATTCTACATAAAAAGTCGAGCGACAGCCAAAATCTGCTTTCTGAACGCCATGCTTCATTGAATTCGAATGTGAAAATAGATGTCTAATGACTTTGTCAAAGTCGGTGATTTATATTGTAACATGTTAATTATTATTGAATAAAAAAAGACTTCTGAAAATTAATCAATCAATGATTCTGTCGAGTTATCTATACTATTTTTATGCTACAAATGTCTAGTTCTTCGAATATTTGGCGTCTACGCTTTCAATTCGCATGGGCGAGAATCGGCTACCTGGAGACCGATTCTCGCCAATTACATTTACATTTATCGCATAAAAATAAGATAAGTTGACTCGGCAGCGTCATTAGACAGTTATTTTCTCATTCGAATTCAATCTAGCACGGCGATCAGAATACAGATTTTGGCAGTCGCTCGACTTTTTACGTAGAATTCCAAGTCAGAAGCATTAGAGTCGTGTACGACTTATTTGCTAATGATGTGAGAATTGGCTTCCTGGTCGGAGCGTATCTTTGCGGTCGGCCAGCCGAGAATCAACCACCCCCGAGGGTCGGGACCGCCAGTTTGAGTAACTCTGTGTTAAATGTCAATTAGTGTTATATTATTTTCACTGAATTAAGGCGTGTTAACTAGGCTCGAACTTGGTAACCGTGTCATATCTTGACCTTTTTAATCAGCTGTTAGCTCACTTGCAACAGAGAATATTTAGGTTTCTGGCCGTTTGTTTGTGAGCCTTTATAGTTTCGATACCCTCACTGTGTCGATCGAAACGAACCCGGTCCTCTGCCTTAAGTTCTAACTCTTCCGCAAGGAACAGCGATAGAAAGACAGGGAGCTTCGAGACGAACGACAAAGGGAACATTAAAAAGGCGTAATGACACTTTTCTAGTAAAACAGAGGTCGTAGGTTCGATTCCTGCTGGATACCGCCGTACGTGATTCGTAGAACTATTCGATTTCATACTTAGTCTGGGTGTTTATTCATGTTTGTGATGTCTGGGTCCGCTTACTATATATAGCACTGGGTTTAGAGTCCCTTGAAGTTGAGAAAAAAATCAAACCTCTAAGTTAATGTAAAAAAAAGTTAAAGCCATTTGTGCCGCATAAAACATAATTATATTTCGGCACTCAAGGGAATCCAACGTCATAGGGTACTCCCCATTGATCTAGATGTATGTAATTTTGCTACGCCTTATCAATATCAACTCTTGTATGTCCCCACTTCTGAGGCACGGGTCTCTTCCTGCATCGCAGGAAGGTTAGGAAATACTCCACCTCGGGGGCCAAGACCGGGATGATGGAGTTTTAAGGCAGTGGCGGGCCTTACCGTCAGAAGTTATCAATCCATAAGACCTCTGACAAGGCTTAACGACTGCGACTATTATGAAAAACAATACATTGGTATATAAATTAGTTCTTGAAGTTCGGGAAATGCTCGGAAAAATCGCGAAATTCGTATCCTAAACTATTTATAATGCGCAAGAGCCTAGAAATGTGTATTTTCAGACTAGACAATAGCTCAACTAAATTGACACACACAATCTCACGCCTGTATCCCAAAAGGGTAGGCAGAGACCAGGGACTGCCACTTGCCACGATCCTGACAGATCACCTTCGCTTCATCAACGTTCATAAGTCGTTGCATGCACCCACACAAGTTTAGAGTACTTTTTATCTTCCCTTTTTCTAATACATCCCCTATTTGGTCGATGAATGTCCGCCTGGGACGTCCCTTACCAGCTCTTCCACTCACATTCGCAATATATGTTTCTTTCGTCAATCTTTCTTCCGTCATCCTCTCCACATGTCCAAACTAACGCAACTAAATTGAATGTATGTAATGTACTATATTATATAATAATATAACATTGTATTAATCTTCATTGATCTGGTAGCGCCATATGTTAAGCGTTTGGGTCCGTCAATATTAGCTGTAGCCTTAATTAATTAACAGTGGGCGTTTTCATTTCCTGGATATTCGTCAGTATTGATGATATTGAATTCATAATTAAAACTGTTTTTATACGGATTTATGCTCGTTTATTACAATTTTCATCCGGGACCACGGCACTTGAAAAAGTGTCGAAACGTCGGAAAATTGTAAAAATGTAATAAACGAGCATAAATCCGTATAAAAACAGTTTTAATTATGTCTACTGCTCGTGTTAACCTCAACCTTAGAAAATACTATATTGAATACAAAATCGAATCAAGTACGAATTTCGGTATGACAAAATGGATTTCACAAAAAGGTTGGTGAAAATATTATTTTAACGTTACCAAGTTAACTTTCAGCACAAATATACTAATAAATAATAAAATACTCAGATCACTGATCCGGTTTAGCCTCTAGTCTTTCCACAAAAATTATACTATCTCATCTACTTTGTAAAAATATGCTGTACTTGATTTCTAGATTGACAAAATAAACCTATTTGTATTGTATTTGTATCCCAAACACGATCCTAACAACAACAAAATCGCATAGAAAAAGCTTCCTGTATCGCAGTTTCCCGTGACATCAACCAAAAGTCTGGTAACCTCGCCACGAAAGCAGTAACATGAAACTAGAGGTCACCAGTGTTAAACTAGATCTAGGGATAAGTTGGCGGGATATTACTACCTCTACCGGTTATGAGTTTACGCAGAAGGAAATAATCTCTCATTACTGCCCTGTGTTATTGAGTTTCCGTAATCAGAAACGTTCGTGGCATTGTGGAACCGAGTGATTGGAACCAATCTCTTGAGTTAAGCAACAACAGGCACGGTCGGGTGATGGATTGGTGGCCATCTCGAGACTACCGCTGGTGGCATTTTTACCGAGCGCTTCCGTGCTTCGCAAGGCAAGCTAAGCCGTTTGTGCCGGTTGTCATGTAATGGCAGTGGTTAAGCCATGTCAGAGGCCATAAGGGGGACTTGATAACTTCTGACAGTAAGGCCCGCCACTGTCTTACAATCCTTCAGCAACCCGGACTTGGCCCCCGTGGTTGGCTGTCGCTCGACTTTTTATGTAGAATTCAGGTCATAAGCCTTAGAGTCGTATACGAATTATTTGCTAATGAATTGAGAATTGGCTCTCTGGAAGTCGACCTGTTTTGGTGAATCAAAGAGTTATTTCTTTGTTTCGAGTTTTTTACGTATGCTGTTTGTGTGCTAAAGATTATTGATTAGTGATAGACGATGCCACACCGCAAAATTTTCTTTTGTGTTTTAAATATATTTAAAAGCGCTCGTTGCCTAGTCGAACCGAGTGATTCGAATCAATCACTTGAGTTAAGCAACAACAGGCGTGGTCAGGTGCAGGATGGGTGACCGACCCGTGACTACCGCTAGTGGCATTTTTTTTAGCGAGTGTTTCAGCGCTTTGCAAGGCAAATTGAGCCGTTGGTGGCGGCTGTCATGTAATGGCAGTCGTTAAGCCATGTTAGAGGCCGTATGGGTGGTTGATAACTTCAGACAGTAAGGCCCTCCACTGTCTTACAATCCTTCAGCAACCCGGACTTGGCCCCCGTGGTGGAGTATGGTCTAACCCTCCTGTGATGCAGGACGTGTCCCGTGCCCCAGTAAAACAGACAAAAAATTAAGTAAGTGAATGCGGAATTAAGTTAATGATACCATAGATCGTTTATAGCCATGCCATTGTTATTGATAGCGTGGTCATGAGATGCCAAACTTTTTAAAACAGTCTTAATCCAATTTAATACGTATTATTTTGAATAACAACATCAATGCTGTCACTTTGTTTTTTATCATGACAAAAAAGCGCCAAAATACTAAATTCGATGCGTTCATTCATCGAGTACGACCACTCAACGTGATTACGAGCTAACAGAATTACGACAAAATACAGAAAAAACACGAGAAAATACCCGTATACCTAAAGCTAAGGCTAAAATAACAGAGTATTCTCTTTAGAAATCTATATTTAAGGATGGGATAATAACAATACAGTCACTAATGGTAGAAGTAAATTAATTAAATGTTTTGGTCCTGTTTTCGCCAAAGTGATCTAGATTTTTATATAGACACGTAGTTTAACTAATAACGTTCGTTAGGTCGCAGTTTCTGCGCTTCTTTAATTTTTCTTTAACATCGTAAAGTTTTGCTACGTTTTGAATTGCTTACTGTCTTCATTTCTAAATTATTTAAAATGTCACGTTATTTCATAAGGGCAAAAAAACGGGATCAAGTCACTGTTTACAAATTTACAAGATAGGAAAAGCGTAATTTTAGAACTTAGATTTGGTTAAAACTATTACTACAGTTCACTTTTAAAATCCGCAAACTTTTTTTAATATTTTGTGCAGTGAGAACAGGGACGAACGGAAAATCAGCGCTGTGATGATACATCCACTCACACCACTAAGCTGGGCCCTATCCTTTGTCTCCATTTGTCTCCCTATTTTGTCTCCACACATTTGTCTCCATATTTTGTTATAGTATTTACATGTCCTCGAATTTGTGTGTGATAAATAATATTTTTTTTTTTATTTCAATTCAATTTTAATTCAATTTCAATATCTATAAATTTTGGTGCCTTCTCACAAAATTAAATAAAAAACTTTTTTACTGTAGAATTTTTTTTTACTGTAGAGTGTCAACCGGAATAGAATACCCTGCTCGCCCTCTACCACATTAGGCGAAAGCAATCGCAAAAATTAACGCCTCCGAATATCACGCCGCAATCTCGCAAAAGATTCGAAACTCGGGGATCCCCGAGGCGCGACAGAGACGATGTGAGGCGTCAATACATACATAACCACACGCCTGTATCCCAGAGGGGTAGGTAGAGACCAGTGTCAGCCACTTGCCACGATCCTGACAGATCACCTTCGCTTCATCAACGTTCATAAGTCGCTGCATGCACGCACGCCGGTTCCGGGATACTTTTATCTTCCCCTTTGCTACTACATCCCGTATTTGGTCGATGTATGTCCGCCGTTATTACTGAACACATATCATTGGATGTGCATGTCACTATTAGTTCCCTACAGACGCTCATTGATCATTGAAAACTTTATACACTTTGTACATCATACATAAAACTAAATATATTTTGTTAAATGTCAGCATATTATGTATCATAAACATAAGAATATTCTATATTGTACACTAAAAGAAAACAAAAAATACAAAATAAATGCAAATGTACATAGGACAATTGGCGGCCTAAGCAAATTGAAAAGGGACGTTTTGCGAATGGGACGTTTTGCGAACGGGACGTTTATGAGCCTTGGGACATTTTGCGAACGGGACCTTTTGCGTCTAAATGGCTCATTGTGGCCCAGCACCAGACGTACAGGGCTTAGTAAATACCTCCGTAGTTCTGTCCATAACTTTCGAATTGTCTGTCGTTTCTTTCAAATTCTTTTTAAGTTTTATAGGTCCAGAAGTTACACTTGTTTCTGTTATGTTTACATTTTAAATTACCAATAATACTCACTACAATTAAATATGAACGCTGTGTGATCCTTTACTTGGTAACCTTATAAGGCTGAAACTGTAAGATCTTAATTAAGTAAAAGTGTTTTACAAGGGGGCTTTGGCTTAGAAAAAAACAACCATAACAACATACCCACATAGCAATTTGGAACTTTCCTGAGTCATTAATTCAACATTCAACCGCTTCGCAACAAAAATAAAAGGGCTTATGCTGCGGTATCAAAGTCCTGCTCTCGGTATAATTACACATTTCAATGTAACAAAGAAGTGATATACTATCTAAAACACAGAGTTCGCTGTTGGCGATTAGTTTATTTCGCAAATAAGCAAAAATACTGTCAAAGTACAATTTGAATTTTCATTGAGTGAGGTATTAAAATAATAAGGAGCGTGCAATGATCCCCGCAGCTGTGCTTGCTTAGGGACTCCCCATAAATCTACTCCACTGGCGTATTACCAAGCTTACCGCTCAGAAAATAACCTTCTTAAAACTGCGCTCGCCCTTCGCAAAATGCTAGGAAATTAGGCGCATTAACAGCGGAACGAAGTTCAATCGCAGCCGCGTAGTAAAGTTAGAAGATTAACGGTTAAGGCTGTTCGAATTTAGGAGGCTAAAATATCCGGAAAAACATTGGGTACTCTACTGAATACTTCAATTAACTTAGTGAAAATTTGCGCGGTAGCATTTTCGTCATTAGTGACGCTTTCTATTTGCCCGACAGCGAAATGTGAGGAGGGTTGTGTATTTCGGGCTTATGTATGTACGTTACTATAGTATTTTTGACAAGAGATTTCCGCAAGCGCTGAGGTATGTTAGCACTTGAAATATTCAGGTTTCCTCAAGATGTTTTCCTTCACAGGAACATAGGTACATAACTAAGAAAAGTACCTACATGCCGATTTGAATCCTCTCGATTGAGAAGCCGCCGTTCTACCACCTTTTTATTTTTGATTAATAAAAAGCGTCAATAAACTATCATCCAATAATACAACTAAATATATAAATAAAGGATTCGACTCTTGGATTCTGACCTGTTTTACTCGGACCTTGACATAACATAACCTGATTATATTACTTTTGTTGTATTAACCCGTGCTAAGGACAATTATACAAATCTATTCAGATACTAAAAAGTCTACCTATGCCGGGCCTCGAACCCGTAAATAATACAGACAATATGTAAAGGGGTTCGAAATTTCACTGATGCCGGTACTTGCCCATTGACTCAGTTGGGAGAGCGCTGGCACGGTTAGCCAGATGTCGCGGGTTCGAGTCCCGGCATGGGTGATTTGTTTTGCCTCTAAATAGGTTTTAAAAATAACGTAGCCTGCTCCTTTATTGAAGTCTTTAAAAACAACACATGTGGGTGTTTCGATAGGCAATGATAGGGCGGGTAGTCGTATATAAGACTAGGCCAGTTAAATTTTCTAATTCAGAAGGCGAGACAAAATACATGGTTTTTCTTCTACTTCCTATGTATCTCCATTAATGGAAGTTGACCGTCAGCTTCTGATACTCATCTTTGTTTCTTGCCAAGTCAAACAGATCTTCAACATTAGCTACATCAATGCATTCAGTAATTTTTCTGAGCCACGACTTCCTTCTTCTGATTTGGATTTATCTAGTTATTTTGTTTCTGTGACGTGTCTTGTTGGTATATGTATAAATGTCTTTCTATCTTTTTTCTTTTTCTTTCTTCTCCCAATGGAGGTGTCCTTCCCTAAATCTTACCCATTATAATAACTTGAATTCGGTACCAATCGTGTCACAAAACACGACCTAAAATTTTATTCATTTTATAGTTAAAATTAATTTATTAAAAATATGTTATCTACCGAAAACTGGCTCCCATCTACTGAGCTTGAAAACTCTAAAGCCTCTAATCAAGAATTTGTCAGAGACATTTTTGCAGCTGGTTTTATTGCTTTTCATAGTTACAAATCTTTTTATTCCATTGATTTCTTGGTCTGCGTAGAGCTTTGAACGCTAAGCGAGCAATTCAACGAAATTAATCTTATCGCGGAGTTTGCACTTTCGATCCTGGTCCGATTTACCACAGCTTCATTAGAAATAGGAATCTTCTAAACGTTCTTTTAGGTACCTAACAGCTTACAGCCGTTTTCATGGATTTTTGTCGTTAGCACGGCTAGTATAAGATAGTTGGTATTTATAACGATTCCATATTGTATGTATTGTCCAGCATGGATTACATGGTCGAAGACCCGCGTTTCTTGGGGCTAAAATGTCAAATTAGTGCAATTCGTTTACATAGTGGGAGGTCGCGACTTTAAACCTTTAAAGCGTGCGACTAGCGCTGTCGTACCTATGCTGGTCCCAAACTAGAATACTACTAGTTGCTATAGTAACCATGTGATATTATAACATAATGCTAACGTATCTGTGGGAATTACTGAGGAATTGGCAGAATATACTTTAGGGACACAATTTTTATTTTTTTATATGATTGGCAAGCCTGCGATTTGTGTCTTCAATAAATAAAATAAACGGCAATCTTGATTAAAGTCCTCAATTCAATTCAATACGATTCAATCCTTCTACAAAGCACAATTCCTAAAATAAATATCTCTACAGCAAATTACCCACAAATAAATAAACTCAAAGATTGTCTCATTAAATATGTATGAAAACTACGGAGGCTTATTTAAACAATAACCAATGTCAATTTCACAATTTTATACATGCGGCAACAATTTAAACAACGAATTTCTGTTCGCTAGAGCACTAGAGTTAGAGCACCTATTACCTAGAGGTTTCTACGACTCGACGTGGCGATTACCTAGAGGTTTCTACGAATAGTTTCTACGGCATCTGATGCCGGTATTCCAGCAAACTTGACCCACTTACCGCAACAGCCAAGAACATAGCAATGATCAAGATGACAAATTGCGACCCTAACCTACCTCTTCTGCTTTGAGCCAAAAGTCCCCTTCTCATGTTAATTATCTCGCGCGAGGTAAGCCGCGAATTCAATAAGCCCCACTTAACCCTTGCCTAGCTAGACCGAGACTAGAGGCACATTAATCAAACGCTACTCCAATAACCCTTTGCTGCACAGTGCCATTCATAAGCAAATTCCGAGCGCGCTGTCACACTAATCATCCATCTTGGGACAACGATAAATAGGGTTAACTATCCGAATTGAGTTAGGAACCGTTACTTGGGTTTCGGGTACGGCTCGGATACTGTTAAAGAAAACGTCGTGATGAAACCTGAGTGGATTTAGATAGATAGATAGATAACACTTTATTGCACAACCAGAAAAATATTACAACCGTGATTCTTAAATCAAAGTAATGTTATACAGTTGGCGATCTTATCGATCTCTTCCAGACAACCTTTGGATGGAGTGGATTGCATGAAGAATATAGTCGGTACGTGGTGCATGTACATAAATAATTAAATCGAAAACAATATATTGCTAACAAACAGCAAAAGAGTGCGAGAATATAATTACTTATAATTACCTACGATCTAATGCACATAATATTTAAATAATAATATACATAGATACCTAATGGATTTAATACTAAGGCACGACAGCGCTTGAAATCGCCAATTCTCGGTAATAATAAATAATATTTTTTTTTATTTTAAAAATCCAAAAATTGCATGTAATAATTACAGGAATGGTTGGGTGCTAAATCTATTGTACAATATTTTTGACAATGCATCCTACTAAACCGGGCGAAAAACCTGAATCTTACGAAAAGCACTAGTGAGTGGTAATACTCACTAAAAGATGACTCTAAGCGATGTTACCTCCAATTCTATAACATTACATAGATTACATGACTGCTGTATGGTGTCGGCCTTGAGAATAGCACCAACCCAATTCTTCCCGCGGGTGGGCAGCAGCGCCCCTTGCAGTACAAATCCACCGCACTGCGATCCCCAACCCGCATGCCCAGAGTGGGGATTATAGGCATTACCCCCTATAGATAGTGATAGCCCAACGTGGCGCTCTTTAGGGGAGGGCTGTGTCCAGCAGTGGACTAGTATAGCCTGACGACGACGACGGCGACGGTTGTTACGAGTGACCCCCTACCGAACTGAATGACGTTTCACGTTAAACACTACATACTGGATGTAGTGGCGTTACGTCCAATGCAAAACCGACCAATCCCGTTCCTCCCTCGCTGGCTGTCACGATGACAAAAGCGCCTGGAGCACTGCGCTGTCAAAAGGCACTGTCAAGCGTGACAGCGCGTTGTGACAGCGTGACGTCACCTTATCACATGCGGGCCTGCGCGGCCGATTGATGGGTTAGCAACGCCAAGTTAAAATGCACCGTAACGCCTTTGAGTAGGGTGTGAAACCGTTGAAAAGCGTGACTGAAGGGTTAAAAGGTGAAGATGGTTATTGTGATAAACTGCTTTTGGTGCTCGTGGGGAATGTGGCTTTAGGCCTTTAATTAAACTAACAGTATCTACATTCTTTTAGGTCGAGCCTTAAGAAAAGAGGAAAACAAGATACTCGAGAGAGATTTATCCAGATCGTGGCAAGTGGCAAAGCCTGGTTTCTGCCTACCCCTCTGGGATACAAAGTGTTGGCGACAGACTTTTTATGTTTTAGTTTCTCTTTTCATAGATCGTTTTTAGACAAATTGTCAGTGTTAAATTTAGTTACACTTGTTCCAGTTCTTATTATGTTTATTATGTCAGTGTCTAATATAAATAAAGAGTTATAGTGCCTATTGCGGATCCATAGTTTTATTAATTTTAGAAAAGTAATGTAACGGCAGCTACACGGTGCTCAACACAGACCAGGCGTGAGTTTATGAAATGTAATATGGAAATATATTACTTTCATATGAATGAGCTTGTTGTGTCTGAAGTGTTTGAATACCTTAGCGCTAGAAATTGCCAATTCGCGGTGTGCAGGTGTGGCAATCAATCCTATACTGTCTCTCTGAGAGGAGTCCTGTTTATCAACCACATAAAAAAAATTAAGAAAGAAAACAAATTCATAAGCAATTCCTGATTTTGGTTTATTTTTAATAAAACATTACTACAATATTGCAAATATGGATTTAACTAACAGATTTGCAGGAGTTTTACAGGAGTTGTAGGTGGGTTTAAATAAAACGTTTGAGGACTCGTTGTATCATCATCATCATCGGATGTTTTATCAGATCTTCATCTTGTAGCATATCGCTCCCCATAAGATGAAGTGATCAACAAACCAACGAAACGATGTATAAGACAACTTAGCGGGTCGACTGATGATGAAATCAGCTCTTGTACGTCCCCACTTGCTGTGTGGTGTCGGCCTAGAGAATAGCACCAACCCAATTCTTCCCGCCGGTGTCGCAAAAGGCGACTAAGAGACACAAACCGGGGGGTGGGCAGCAGCGCCTCCGCAATACAATTGCACCGAACTGCGATCCCCAACCCGCATGCCCAGCGTGGGGATTATGGGCATTACTCCCTATGATAGCACAACGTAGCGCTCTTTAGGGGAGGGCTATGTCCAGCAGTGGACTAGTATAGCCTGACGACGACGACGACGACGTCCCCACTGCTGGGGCACGGGTATCTTCCTGCAGGAAGATTAGGCCATACTCCACGACTGGGGCCAAGTCCGGGTTGGTGGAGTATTGTAAGACAGTGGCGGGCCTTACTGTCAGGAGTTATCAAGCCGCACATAAGGCTTCTGACATGGCTTACTACTGCCATTACATGACAGGGTCGACGAAAAATGCTTTCAAATAAAATGACACATCGAATTCAATCCAGCGCAAAAGTGAGGTTCAGTGCAATTCCGATAAATTAACCAACATTACAATCACGACCCGCATCGGGATCGAACCATGGACCGCGCCCGCGTCCGCCGCACCATAAATTGCCTTATCGAAAATTGAATATGAAATCTGCATAGCGACCGCACGGTACACTCTGTACCAAACAAAAGTTGCATAGACGTAAGCGTTAAAACAACAAAAATATCGCGGTTAGTAGAATACGAATTTTACAAGGTATAAACTGTAAACTGTTACAGTAACAATGCCACTCGCTAACGGTAAAGAAAATTTCGTGAGGAAACCTGAGTGGCTGAGTTTGCCAATCCGCGGTGGGCACGCTTGATAATTATGCCAATAAGCGTGATAACTGTGCCCTGCTTAACAAGGAGTTGGTCAACTGTTGTTTATGAACCGTTTGAACTATGTTGGTATAATGTCCGGAAAATATCTTGAACAAACTTTGACGTCGCAAGGAAGTTTTTCGGGTAACATTGGCTGGGGACGTGCGCCAATGAATCCATAACTGATAAGATAATTCACGATTGGAGACGAGGAACTGCTTAAAGCAGCGCAGGAAATAAGACTACAATTTGTGGTTTATTACGATAATTCCAGGTACATTGCGTTGCAGAGTTTATTATCTGTGAGCAAATTGACTGAGAAATTATCTTCTCTTCTCACAGTAAAGCATGAATGCATGCTTTACGAAACAGGCCCCAGCTAGCTAGACCGGCGGTCTGAGACAACATGCTGGTACCAGCTGGGTGAGGATGGCAGAGGACAGAAAAGAAGTGGTTGCACTGTGTTTATTTCAGAAGTGTAAAATTTTCCCAGCTAGTGCCTGAATTCCTAGCGGATTTCAAACTTAATCTCAGCAGTGTAGAGTTCATTTTTCCCTCTTTCCCGCAGTGGTCGGGGTTCATCTATTGATTTTAGAGCTTTAGAGGTCTATTTTGAAGCCGTAACTTTTTACGGTAACCGACATCAGTGCTATTCGTTATTTTTACGGGAATTTGGTGTTTATGTCAGCTCGAAAGTCAATTCAAAAGCGATAAACATCGTGAGGAAACCTGAGAGTCTAAGGTGTTCAAATATCTCAGCGCTTGAAATTGCCAATTTGCGTAGGGCACGCGTTTTAATTAAGCCCGTACTCTCTCTTACAGAGAAGGCCTGTGCCCCGCAGTGGGACGTTTAAAGGCTACAAAAATGGCTATAAAAACAGGTGTTTTTAACACAATCACTTGGCCTGGTGCCAAACTAGGACACCTTGTACTGTGGAAACCAGGCAAGGAGGTCACAAACATTTTGAGAACCTATTTAGAGGCTGAAATTTCCAGCGCTCTTTCCAACTGAGCTAATGGGCGACTCACCGGCATCAGTGAAATTTCGAACCTCTTTACAATATTCTCTGTATTACGTCACAAACATGAAAATACATTCAGACTGAGGCCCCTTATACAAATGTACCACACCCCCAGTGGGTATCGAACCCACGATATGAAATTTTTGTGAGCAATGAAGTATCAATAAGCAATAAGGCCGCCAATTGTACTATGTATATTTGCAATTGTTTTGTATTTGTTGTTTTTCCAGTGTACAATAAAGAATATTCTTATCTTATCTTATCTTATCAATATGTTTCTTATATATTGTATAACTATTATATTATTAAAACATTATCGGGGCTTGATTGCATAAAAATTTATTGCCATTTTACCTCGACGCTTCGACAACGTTAGAGCCATCGTGATCACGAGAAGACTGATGGCTGGTGCCCGTTCGCATCTTCAGCTGATAAGATTTTAGACCATCCTCAATCAGCCATCACAAAACACTATTAGGGATGCGTAGTCTTCTGTAACGTCGTCGAAACGTCGAGGTAAAATAGCAATAAATTGCTACGCGATTAAGCCCCGAAAATGTTCTAATAATGTGTTCAAGTCGCGAAAGTTTAAAATGTGTTACTATTATATTATACTAAATATTATACTAATATATCAATCTTGGTGGAGTATGGCCAAACCTTCCTGCGATGCAGGAAGAGACCCGTGCCCCAGCAGTGGGTACATACAAGGGTTGATATCGAAGGCAATCTGACCTATGTCCAGTACAGTCGACAGCACGTCAATCTTCACATTTTAGTTGCAAAGTCGCCCGTAACGCAACGGAGTAGAGTGCATGGGTGTATACCATGATGTGCTGTCCACTGTACATGAAATATCTTTGCTGAAATAATTTTGTAATGGCATTTTGTATTCATTCTTAGTATAGAATGGTTTGGAGATGAGCTGTTTTAGGATTTTACAGAAGTCTTTTTCATTTGTGACGACCTCTGTGGCGCTGCGGTAGCGCATCTCTCTGCTATGCAAGAGGTCCTGGGTTCTAACCCCGCCTGGGGACAAAAAACCCTAGGTCTTGGATGTTTCCATGTTTGTGATGTCGTAGTTTCTGGTTCCCACGACACAGGGTATCCTAGTGTGGGGCCAGAAGCAATGTATGTGCTTGCATGTAAATGTATGTATTACTCTTTCTGAGTGGCTCGAACCTCGAAGTCACTATTAAATGTGTGTAAGCCATACAAGGTATAACCATAAACTACTATTAGACCTTCCAATATAACCACAGATTGCTCTTTATCAGAAGATCATCTCCACGATCGAACGCTAAAGCAGCTTACAACTTACTGTCAACACACAAATCAACACCCAATACAAACAAAACTGAAGGCAACCGGAATCGCATTCCCATCCGTGTCTAATACTCCGTTAATCCCGCCGTCAGTCCGTCTGTGTCAGCGTGCCTTCACCATATTTAGACAATGCTCCACTAAGCTGTGAGGCTAGCACGCACTTCAATGTCAAAGGAAAAAAATCACTTAAAAAAAATTACTTGATGTACATAAAAGCTCACGTGTGTCTGTTGTCTGAAAGAAATTACTTTTAGTAATAAGGCCGCCAATTGTATTGAACTATGTTATTGTTTAAGTCTCTTATGTGATTTTTGGTGTACATGCAATAAAGAGTTTTCTATCTAAAAAGAATATATAATTATCTATCACATTAGACACATCACGTAACACACTAAACACTCAGGTTTCCTCACGATGTTCAATAATTTAACCGTCATATAAGTCCATTTAGTTTTTGACAAAACTATGTCAAATGCAATGCAGTCTTACCATCCTCCAGCAATCCGAACTTGGTCCCCTAGGTGGAGTATGGCCTAACCTTTCTGCGATGCAGGAAGAGACCCGTGCCCCAGCAGTGGGGACATACAACGGTTGATATCGTCGAAAGCGTGCTAGCCACACTGACTGAGCCATATGGACAAACTAGTAGGAAGCTTAAAGCTAACATCACTTGCACTCGAGTTTTTGGAATTCAGTACACCATAACCTCCTTACCCAAGACTCACACTTATGACGCCCACTATAAGAACTATTTTGGTGTCGACGACTGGTTCTAACTGAGGTATATCAGTGACGTGACTATTGGCTATTGGAACGTGTGAACCTGTATGTGGCACCGTTGAGTTAACATTGAAATGCTAGTATTTGGGTTGAGTGACTGATCGATTGATTTTAAGTGGTTAAGTGCTGTCTTGCTAGGGGTCAAAAGTTTACGGTAGTGCATGACGCTTGTTTTTGTTTGTTTATTAAAGTTAATTGAAAAACGAAAACATTGCCTGGCTAACTCAAAATGGTTTATTGCACTAAAAGTATATGTAGTACTATAGAGAGAGAGCCAGTTTCTGAATTGAGATTTAAGTACATAGTGAACTGTAGTGCTCTCTTCGAATATTCTAGAAAACGTTACTTAAGTATTTAACTAGTTCAAATCTCAGTTTAGGAACAGCTAAGCGTCGCATTGCTAATTCTTTATGATAAAGTGCTTTAAATTTAAGAAAAACAGTTTAAAGGTTTCTTTCCGCCAAAGAAATAAATATATAAATATATATATATTGTATTTAAAAATAACAGAACCAGAAATTTTATAAAAATATAGTACAATTGGCGGCCTTGTTACTAAAACCATTTTTTTTTCCAGGCGGCCATAAACGGAGACAAGAAAGAAATTAAAGACGGGTAGTCGGGGCATTTAAGAAATATTGAAATTAAGAAATACTAATTTGACAATTTATATGAACTAACTGAAACCATACATAAATAATATTTATTTTGTTTAATAAACTGTAGGTACATCATCTGGAGTATAATTAAGGTATTTTTTTCCAGATGTCCTTAAATTAGGCTAGACCTGTATCTTAAGCAACCATTTAAAATAATTGCTTTTTCTAATTGAATTTTGAAAAAAAACATAACCTTACGCCTGCATTCCTGAGGGGTAGGCAGAGACCAGGGATCGCCACTTGCCACGATCCTGACATTTTGCAAACTTAAATATAAATCAGTATGTTAAGAAAACAAGTTTATCTTAGTAATTTCTTCGTTCGTTATCGTTATAAAACCTTGTATGTCCCCACTGCTGGGGCACGGGTCTCTTGCTGCATTGCAGGAAGGTTAGGCCTTACTCCACCACGGGGGTCATGTCCGGGTTGGTGGAGGATTGTAAGACAGTGGCGGGCCTTACTGTCAGATGTTATTAATCCGCCCATAAGCTCTCTGACATGGCTTAATGACTGCCGTTACATGACAGCCGCCACAAATTAATTAATCAACTAAGTAATTTCTTATCCCTTAAAATATAAATTAAATTTAGTTAACTACGGCGCATTGAGCAGATAAAGCAGTTCATAGCTGGTGACCAAATTCAGTATTGTGACGCCTAAATAGACTGCACAACCAATTTTCCTCGTTTCTAATTCGCATTCAGCTCCGGGGGAAAAGTCCATTCAATCAATTCACCCTCGCGCGCCCTTATTTTGATGAATAGCGTATACATTGGCCGAAGCCGATAAATCGTCCGGACCTGTAGATCGACCTTGGGCCGGTCGACGGCCTGGAACGAGCTTGGACAGGACAAAAGGTCTCATTCACCGAATTACTTAAGGTTTGACCTCCTTGACCGCCTTGAGAGACGATGGGCGGGACACCTGGAGAGGCGGGAAGATGGCAGGTGGACCAGGGATCCAATCCTCACTTCATTAGCAAACAATTCGTATAGATCTTTTAATGCTTCTTCTGACTATGATATGTAGTCCACTGCTGGACATAGCCCTCCCCTAATGAGCGCCATAGCGCCCTGTCTTCAGCTTGCCGCAGCTTCTTACTGTATATCAATTTACTTACTAAAAGGGACGGGCTGAAAACCAGCGCCGAGACTACGCATGCAGTCACGGCAGTAAAGCTGAGCCCATTCCTTTTTACCACAAACATGTGAATGAGACAATATTTTTGTTATTTTTTGTGTGGTAAATAAAACTTTTTTCACTTTCACTTTCACTTCTTAAGGCTTATGACTTGAATTCTACATAAAAAGTCGAGCGACAACCAAAATCTGTACTCTGATCGCCATGCAGATTGAATTCGAATGAGAAAATATATGTCTAATTACTCTGTCGGGTTATCTTATTTTAATGCGACAAATGTCTAAGCCTTTTGCGTTTTGCGTCTACGCCTTTTGTGTTTTGCGTCTACGCCTTCAATTCGGATGGGCGAGAGTTGGCTCCCAGGACATAGATGGAAAGGCGGCTGAGAACCGAACGGTGGTTAGGGCACCAACACCCGATGGTCGAACGATGTGTCGAGTCTGTTGGGTATTTGTGACGATTAGAGAAAGAAAGAGAGAGAGAAACATTTAATTGCATGTACAGTCACACACACAAAACATCTAACAAATATGAAACAGACTTATCGGAGAACAATCAAAGGGTAAGGTAGTAAAGACAATTTAAACAGTTTTGTCGCGGTGTGTTTCCGTTGCTGCAAAAGGCAGCTGACTCAGCATTTTGCTGAGGGTGTGAGCCCTCAGCGCTGGTTTTCAGTCAGTACCTGATCAGTACTCTCACGAGTGTCCCAGTGCGCGCGTCGGTATGTTGCAATTTAAATAAATATTGGTAGTACTTATGTATATTATAATTTATATATTATAAAATATACATAAACAATAAAATAAAAAACGAACAATATGATGCGATCCCATACCTAGTCATTTGATTAGTCAAGTTAGTAATGGCGGCGAGAAGTTTGGACAGGAAGGATAGGGAAGTCTCTGCTGCTCCAGCAAATATTCCCTGAGCTTACGCCCAAAGGCACATCTACTAGGCGCATCGCGGACTAGGGGAGGAATATCATTCCAGCACTTGGACGCCGCATACTTAAAACTGCCACGGAAAGCGTTCGTACGATCCGCGGGAATAGGAATTATCGCGGGAATAAGATTAAGCTATAAAACTAGGGTCAGTTGCCTCTCGGTAAACGACTTGCAGTGGAAGAGCTCGTGCAACCGAGCAACGAGTGATTGAAATCTATCACTTGGGTTATGCAACAGCACGCGCGGTCAGGTGCTGGATGGGTGACCGTCCCGCGACTACCGCTAGTGACATTTTCCCGAGCGCACGCTAATCCGTTGATGCTTGTTGTCACGTAATGGCAATCGTTAAGCTATGTCAGAGGCATTATGGGCGGCTTGAGAACTTCTGACAGTAAGGCCCGCCGCTGTCTTACAAACCTCCACCAACCTGGACTTGGCCCCCGTGGTGGAGTATGGCCTAACCTGCCTGCGTTGCAGGAAGAGACCCGTGCCCCAGTAGTGGGGACATACAAAGGCTTGATATCTTACACTAACAAGCTTCTATGTCGTGTCTATCAAAGAGCTGAACCTTCTGAGCGTCCCAGCTTGTGCCTCCGACCCCTAGGACAGACAGACAGACGCAGTGACAAATTGTTATGGTTTCCACAACATAAATCCCGATCGCGGTATCCGGCGGGCGGGTGAGTTTGTCGTGTTTGTTCGCAATTACAGGGCTTTATCGTTTGTGATGATGTTGTTCAACTTGCACAACATAACCGCAAATACTCTAATAAAATCTACATGTTTACTTCTTATAGACGATCAGGTTATTTATTCAGATAAAAATGTCATTACAAAATAAAAAAG
This sequence comes from Yponomeuta sedellus, assembly GCA_934045075.1. NCBI lineage: Eukaryota > Metazoa > Arthropoda > Insecta > Lepidoptera > Yponomeutidae > Yponomeuta > Yponomeuta sedellus. The sequence goes on from OW203739.1 coordinate 21,138,731, forward strand.
TTAATAAACATGTCACACTCAATAAAAAAAAATACATGCACAGAACAATATCCAATAAATTTTCGTCAAGAACACATAAAATACAAATAATAATAATTTAAACACACAAAAAAAAACACTAACTGAACAAACCACTCCGGAAAATATCTGAGCCAAAGGATCCCAGCACGCTGGCAGCATTGCCACGCTGCACCACCAAAGAGACCCTCTGTCCCAGATACGCACCGAAGCGGCAGTCAAACCCACGGTCCCTCAAGCGGCGACCCAGCTCTCTAACAAAGATCTTGGTCTGAGTCCCCCAAACTCCCATTGTCTCTACCGCAAGTGGAACAAAAATGTAATTGTCCATAAGGGCACCATACTTGTGGCACTTGAGCGTAGCTGCCGATTTGGCCGCTGCACCGGGTCTAAGAGAAGTAGCGGCCAAGTGCGAGGGAGCAAATGTACAGACGCAAGTTGCGTTCCACAGTAAACAACGCTCTTTCTCCCAGGGCACAAGAGTAAGACCGTCCGTCCATCTGTGCGACACAAGCCCGGAGGCTCTAGCACACAAGGGACGTTGGCAGAAACCAGAGCCCTCCGGATGATGTCGTTCAACGAATGGTATCTAGACAATCTACCCGCACTCCTAACACAATGCAGCCCGTGACGTCCAAACTCATCCACCCACGCACCACAGACATATCGATGCGGCCACTGCTACACGCAGGAAGTAATTGTCCAGCAAGGTACCTAGCTGTGGTGAAGATAACGCCTGGAGCCACAAACCCGACTCCGGTTCAGCAACCGCGTGTAAACGCGCCAGCTCTGGACCTGTGCTCTGACCGACGAGAGCATCTAAAGTGGACTTGCATATGACCTCATTCCAAGAAAGCGGACACTCTGGATACTCAGGCAGATCATTCCCAGGACAGCGAGCCTTCCACAACTCCAGGGCCTCCTCCGCATAAGGGATGGAAACCCGCCACCATTAAAATTCAAAATGCGAGTGACGAGATCTAACACCCCGTACGATGAATGTTTACTTGTCATCGATAACTGTGTATGTGAGGAAAACCTTGAATTGGCAGAAAAACACGCAAACAACAACATGTATAAATGTCAGCGGTAACTTTTACCGTGGGGAAAACCTCAAAATCGCGAAAAAATAAGAGAAAATGTGTGGTAATTCACACCCGGCAATGTGAATTGGAGGAAATAAAATAAATAAATAAGATAGATAGAAAGATAGTAAAAAAGATTGATTTAGCGGCACCCTACTCAAATTTGTAGTCGCAATACCACACGCTAACGGTGAAGGAAAACATCGTGAGGAAACCCGCGGCTTGGTTGGCTCCGCACGTATTGACTAGTCTTTCCTGTGGGCTAGGCCGACTAAGCTGTCAGGATGGTATAGGTGCTGGGCAAGCCTACACCATCTATAAAACCATGTCCCAGGCACTACAGCGTCGGAGTGGTCCCTTCACCCATCTAGTGTGGTGAAGATGCCACTGGACGCTGTATAAATCATCTCATTAAGTAGATGCCAAATGTCCATGCTCAAACATGACAAACATTGAAACACAAAGAACCATGAAACAAACAGAAAATGTAAAAGCACATAACGGACAAAGTACATTGTTAAAATTCCTTCTTAAAATCGACAGCAAATATGTGCACTCTGTTCACAAATAAATAGAGTATAATCATGTGGGTACAGCGATATCGTTCCGATGTAAAACCTAACTGCAAAGTAGGTAGTCGGGGCTGTAAGTGATGCAATTTGCTTAAGTCAGATGTCGCTGCCTGTACGTAATACAGAGAATATTGTAAAGAGATTCGAAATTTCACTGATGCCGGTGAGTCGCCCATTGGCTCAATTGGAAGAGCGCTGGCACGGATAGCCAGAGGTTGCGGTTTCGAATCCCGGCATGGGTGAAATTTTTAGCCTCTAAAAGGTTTTTAAATTTGTTCCTTAGCACGGGTTAGTGCATTAAAAATAAAAATAGTATAATCATGTGGGTACAGTGATATCGTTCCGATGTTAAACCTAACTGCAAAGTAGGTAGTCGGGGCTGTAAGTAATGCAATTTGCTTAAGTCAGATGTCGCTGCCTGTACGTAATACAGAGAATAGTGTAAAGAGGTTCGAAATTTCACTGATGCCGTGAGTCGCCCATTGGCTCAATTGGTAGAGCGCTGGCACGGATAGCCAGAGGTTGCGGTTTCGAATCCCGGCATGGGTGAAATTTTTAGCCTCTAAATAGGTTTTTAAATAAATAGAGATTATTATTTAAAAACTATATGTCATAACTATTCTTATTCATACTTTTATCTGTATTACTTTAGATTCTAAACTTAGTGTCCTACGTAACCGTAAAATTATACCAAAAATAATGTGATTTCAGAGAAAACAGGCGCCAGACACTGGTTATGAACCTCACACCGTGAACAAACAAACAAACTACATCGTGCAAGAAGTTGACTTACAACTGTTCAGTGGGTGGTCGCGATAGTCAATAAAACGGTACAGATAGTGGAATGCACTTGACTTTAGAATCTCAGAACACGCTCTCAGTAAAGAAAACCCGATATCAACCCTTGTACGAGTATGTCCCCACTGCTGGGGCACGGGTCTCTTCCTGCATCGCAGGAAGGTTAGGCCATATTCCATCACGGGGCCAAGTCCGGGTTGGTGAAGGATCGTAAGACAGCGGCGGGCGGTCATCCATCCTGCACCTGACCGCGTCTGTTGTTGCTTAACTCAAGTGAATGATTCCAATCACTATGTCCGACTAGACCACGAGCGCTTCAAAGAAAACCATCGTGAGGAAATCCGCGGATTCGTTGGCTCCGCATTGTCTTTCCTGTGGGCTAGGCCGTATTTTTATTATCATTATTTCGTTTTGTTAATTATTTTTAAAGTATGGCACTTTATCATTGACTTGAACACAGATTGATCTCTACTGTGAAAAAAAAATTAAATTAAAGTGAAAAGCATTAATCCAGGAATCATTTGCTGTAAAAACCATAGAATGTACGATAAACCGTTACCAGTTCGAATAATAATACTAGGCATATACCTTAAAAAATTTGAAGCTTCATACAAATAGTTTTGTTTAAAATAGTTTTGGCACAGAATATTTACCGATTTATGATTGATACAGTTTTTTTTTTGAGCAACTATCAATACATAGATACTCGTAGAACCATTTTTAAGTATTTCATTGTACATTGACGTTGAGCAAACATAATGTAAATTCTTTACGTTGAAATAAATTGATTTTATTGATTGACCATTATTAAACTTCTGGAATCAGCAATTGATTTAATTGATTGATTGACCATTAGTAAACTTCTGGAATCAGCAAACATTATGTAAATTCTTTACGTTGAAATAAATCAATTTGATTGATTGATTGACCATCAGTAAACTTCTGGAATCAGCAAACATTATGTAAATTCTTTACGTTGAAATAAATCAATGTGATTGATTGATTGACCATTAGTAAACTTCTGGAATCAGCAACTATTACAGTAAATTTTAATAAATTGTAGAACTGTAAATTTTCGGCCGTTGTGGCGGCGATATATCTTGAGAACACCATCTGTGCTTCTCTAATAATTAATTTTTAAACGACGAAGACTTCCGTCGATAAAACCTATTGGTGTCATACGATAGGAATTATCTACATTGACATACAATACACTTCCATTCACTTGTGCTTCGTCACGTGCCGGTACTATAAAATGCAATTTATGACTGATCTTAATAGTTTAGTTTTAGAGTTTTAAATGCATAAGCTATTGTTCACGAGATAAGCGAGAATTTGGAAATATAGATGGTATTAAAATTTATCGTTTATATGATAGTTTAGGGAAGAAGAGAACCTAGGATCTGTTTCTGACCAATATTGTGCAGATAACAATCAAAACACATTCGTTCTTTAACTTGAAGCTGAAAACAGAGCTGTTGATGATGCTCGATTCTATTTATTAGGTAATTGTAAGCTTGTAATAAAAATATTGAAACTCATATTATCATTACACTATTTTTATTTTTAATGCACTAACCCGTGCTAAGGAACAAATTTAAAAACCTATTTAGAGGCTAAAAATTTCACCCATGCCGGGATTCGAACCCGCAACCTCTGGCTATCCGTACCAGCGCTCTACCAATTGAGCCAATGGGCGACTCACGGCATCAGTGAAACTTCGAACCTCTTTACAATATTCTCTGTATTACGTACAGGCAGCGACATCTGACTTAAGCAAATTGCATTACTTACAGCCCCGACTACCTACTTTGCAGTTAGGTTTAACATCGGAACGATATCACTGTACCCACATGATTACACTATTTTTATTTTTAATGCACTAACCCGTGCTAAGGAACAAATTTAAAAACCTATTTAGAGGCTAAAAATTTCACCCATGCCGGGATAGCCAGAGGTTGCGGGTTCGAATCCCGGCATGGGTGAAATTTTTAGCCTCTGAATAGGTTTTTAAACTTAAGACAACTTTCCAAAATAGTGAAAAAACTACTCTAGAGCCCGAGGTAGGTATATTCTAAAAGGTAACAGACTGTAAAAGAGGTAATTATATAGGTAAACTACCTTGTCATAATAATAAAGTGTGAAAAATATATATTTTAAATTGAATTTCATAATTAAAACTGTTTTTATACGGATTTATGCTCGTTTATTAAGTACATTTTTGCAATTTTCCAACGTTTCGGCACTTTTTCATAATTAGAAATAGAAATAGAAATAGAAATATCTTTATTGAGAAATTCAATTTGCCACAGTTATTTATGAAGCCCTTGCTCTCGAACTAGGATAACCTGTGCGTCAAGAGCAAGTGTCTTCCCTTAACTAAGTGTAACAATCAGGTGCAAATTAGTGCTAAACAATGTACCATACAAAAAAGTAAAAAAGTAAAACAAAGAGTTATAAATTTTATACAAAGCAAAAACAGAGAAGCTAGGACATTTCAAAAAGACCTAGTGAATAAAAATGAATGAAATGATTAGTTTAATTATTATGTTGTATGCAATAATGTGTGTATGTGTGTGTGTATGTGTGTGTGTATGTGTGTGTGTATGTGTGTGTGTATGTGCGTGTGCGTGTGTGTGTGTGCGTGCGCGCGCGTATGTGTGTGTGTATTTGGAAGCCCTTCGTACAATGGTAATATGGTAATATTTATTTAGGTTAATAGTGATATTTAGGAAATAATTGTTGATATTAGTAGTTATATATATATATATATATATATATATATATATATATATATATACACATATACACATATATATATATATATATACATATATATATACATACATACACATATACACACATATATATATATATTGTTGCATACGAGGCAACGTATGGAGTTTACAATTGATTTTTATTTTATTTTATAGTGAGCAAAAGTGCTTCAGTTTCCTCATAATTAAGTGGACATAGCCAGTCTTTGATTATTTTCTTGATTTTAAAATTTGTGTGTTTCTTTATTGGGCCTAAAGCATTAAGTGTGTTATAAAATCGAGGTGCCAAAAAGTTATACTGTCGTTGTGCGAATGAGGTTTTGGTAAAAGGAACCGGACAGCGGTCAACTCTTTTATGTGTTTTTGGGAGGAATGGAACTACAGTCTTATGATACCTTCTGACGCATTGATAAATAAAAAGTTTTCTCACTGTAAGAACTCTAGACTTATCATAAATATCAGTAGTGGGATGTCGAAAAGGCATGGACAAAAGAGTTTTCAAAACCGCCCGTTGCGCCCTTTCTGCCTCTATAAGATAGGATTTTGAGGCTCCTCCCCTCGGCAAAAGTTACAAATTAACTTTTGTAATGTTTGCCGAGGGTAGTAAACTAACCGTTAATGCTTTCAAAAAGACGCCTAAAAAAAATTGGAAAATTGTTAAAATTTAATAAACTAGCATAAATCCGTATAAAAACAGTTTTAATTATGAAATACAATTTAAAAACAGTTTTAATTATGTCTAGTGCTCGTGTTAACCGTAGAAAATACTAAATTGTATTTCAGTTTTATTAAATCAATGCGCACTATTAATCGCATATCGTCATTAGTATTATCAACAATGCAATGTATTTTTTTTTACATAACATACGATTGTATTCTAGAGGAGTAAGCAGAGACCAAGGACTTTCTGTGCCATGATCCTGACAATTTTTTTTATTAAAATTTTGTATTTATTTATAATTTTAAAAACCTATTTAGAGGCTAAAAATTCCACCCATGCCGGGATTCGAACCCGCGACCTCTGGCTATCCGTGCCAGGGTTCTATCCAACTGAGCTAATGGGCGACTCACCGGCATCAGTGAAATTTCGAACCTCTTTACACTATTCTATGTATTACGTACAGGCAGCGACATCTGGCTGAAGTAGATTGCATCACTTACAGCCCCGAATACCTACTTTGCAGTTAGGTTTTTACATCGGAATGATATCGCTGTACCCACATGATTATACTATTTTTATTTTTAATGCACTAACCCGTGCTAAGGACAATTTTAAAAACCTATTTAGAGGCTAAAAATTCCACCCATGCCGGGATTCGAACCCGCGACCTCTGGCTATCCGTGCCAGCGCTCTATCCAACTGAGCTAATGGGCGACTCACCGGCTTCAGTGAAATTTCGAACCTCTTTACACTATTCTCTGTATTACGTACAGGCAGCGACATTTGGCTGAAGTAGATATTTATAATGTTTTAAAAATATAAACAAAAATTTAGAAAAAGTTCAATGTTTTTGATGGTTTACTTCAGACACGTAAGATCGATGTTAAAAGCCTCACAAATAAATTCATCATAAGTCCATACCAAAAATCCTTCCTACACTAGACATACCAGAGATCCCGACATCTGACTCTCAGATCTCGCGTTTCAAACTCAACCCGGAATCGAAGTGGCTTACCGCAGCGACTGACCCACCGAGCCTGCTCTACTTAACGTCAATACCTCGGACTACACATGAGACATAGATTTCTCTAGTTTCAATCACGACTCTATAAGTATAAGGAATCTTAGCATTTCATAAAATTGGTTGTTTTGAACAACTGCATCAAACTGTGATAAGCTAAGCCTATTTTGCATTTTAAAAGACCTATTTAGAGGTTAAAATTGTCCTTAGCACGGGTAAGCGCATTAAAAAAAATCTCTTTTACATTATATAGTACTGGCAGCCAAATAGTATGCAAAATCACCAACAGAACTACTTGCTAGTTAAAGTTTTTGTTTTGTTGTCACAACATATTAATTCAAGCAATGTAGTCTCTCTTCTGCGTCTCACTTCTCACTTCTGCGCACGCTTCTTCACAGAATTCATGCAGAGACAAATATTTTCAGAAAATCATACTATGATGTTCTATCGTAATAACTGTACTAATATTATTAGCAGTGCATGTGTCTGTTGCGAGGAATTGGGATACAAAATTGACTTGAAGGAAGGAATTCACTATAAAACCAAAAGCTACTTCAATGTAAAAATTACGGCCATCCAATGCTCAGTTCCTCCTTGAGACAACAATAAGATGGGATTTTTGCGAGCTTACTAGCTCTTGGAGACAGCAAATATACTCATAATTTCAGCAAAGAGTAAGTGTGAGTAAATTTCTCCTTGGTCTATTTTGAGCAAAAAAATCACCACACCTCGCCTTCAAGATTCTGTTTGCGTGCATCCTATCCGCGGACTGATGTGTCCGCAATTGGGTCAGTGCCTTCATTGAGGTCCGCGATACTTACGTGCGGTCTGGTAGCCTGACCAAATACAGATCGAGAATGTGGACGTGGGCGAGTGGTTAACTGATACTGGTGGTCTACATTTCAGGCGGTCAGGATTTGCTACTTAGTTAGTTAGTTTGTCCTGTGGTTTCCGCACTTAGCCTCATAGTTGGGCCATTGTACGTAGCAGGGCTGTGAGATCACTCCAGCCATCCAATTTCATGGTCAGGATGTGCTGTCCTTGAGTTTGAGATACATCCGTGGATTTACCTCGATCAAAGTTATTTTGGTCAACCGGGAGACCCAGGTTTACCAAGGCTTAGTCGTGTGACCGAACCACCTGGTGAGAAAACCCCAAAAATAGAGCAACCAGGATTACAACTAGAATATACCTCGGGCTCTAGAGTAGGCGTCGGTTTCCGCCGAAAGCGCCCGAGTGTAATACTACTTCCTGCTCTGTATAAAACTTTTCTTATTAAGTTTAATTTTTCAATCTTCGGATAAAGCTTATTCGTCGAATATTGTATTAAACAACCAATTCAAAAATGTGTTTTAATTGCTTTTCTTTTGTTGTTTCACGGTGACATTGTTATATTATTGTGTAATACTTTATTAGACGGATAATTTTTATCCGAGGATTGAAAAATCAGCCCTTAATTAAGTGTCATATTAGTTTCAATATACAATATATCCGATTCTATCCAAAAGAATCCTAGGTACTCGTATATTCTATAAGCTAACAGACTATACGTTAATTGTGCCTTTGTGTGTTCGACTGTTGTTGCAAATAAATGTATTTCTTTCAACCATTTTCTAGATTAATACTAAGCTAATCATACTTTTATGTAATGGGAAAAATGTACAATTTCTTGTTAAGTGGTTTAAATAAAAAAAAAAATATCTTCATCTTATCTTTATGTTTACTGTTGGATCGTATGTTACTTCTTTCCATGGACGACTAGAGGGTTTATGGTCATGAAATGAAATCAACGCGTTCACTTGATAACCGTTGTACTCTAGGCTTAACAGATGCCGCAACAAAAGAAACCAATGCAAGCCCAAAAACGATATAGGTGGTAACTGCATTGAAAGAGTCTCAGAAAGTTGACAAATTTACGAACTGGACAAGAGCGATTTACGACACGACACACGACGAAGAGGGTTGTGGAAAAGACGAAGATCACAAAGGAAGGAAGTAAGAAGAGAGTCATTGTCAAAACCACAGTTAGCTAGTTAGACCTGAGATTTCCGCACTTAGCCTCATAGTTGGGCCATTGTACGTAGCAAGCGCTGAGGTACGCTAACACTTCAGACACTTAAGGTTTACTTACGATGTTTTCTTTCACCGTCAGCGAGTAGTATTGCTACTATAATTTCACAAATGTACATAACTTAGAAAACAAAGTCATTGGTACATGCCGGGGTTTGAACCCACGACCTCCCGATTGAAAAGCCGGCGTTCTACACCGCTCCGCTACCACTGCTCTTGTCAAAACCACGTGGATGAAACTTAATGACAATAAATGTTTATTCTTTCTTTCTTCTTCTTTCGTTCTTTAATACAATAATCACACCGCACTATCACTGTCTCTGTCTCAGGGCCAATTCCTGAATTGAGAATTTCGCTAAGTAAATAGTTATCGACCAAACAGGGGATGTATTAGCAAAGGCGAAGATAAAAAGTACCCGGAACCCGCGTGCGTGCATGCAACGACTTATGAACGTTGATGAAGCGAAGGTGATCTGTCAGGATCGTGGCAAGTGGCACTCCCTGGTCTCTGCCTACCCCTCTGGGATACAGGCGTGAGGTTATGTATGTATGTGTATGTATATATGTATGTAATAACGGCCTTGGTGGCTCAGCGGTTTGGTACGCTGACTGTAAAACCGAAGGTCTCGGGTTTGATCCCCGGCCGGGTCAAACTAGGAAACGAATTTTTCTAGTTAGTCTCGGGTTTTGGATGTTATCTATGTATTTATTGTATTAGATCTATCGTCGAGTTAGCACCTGTAAAACAAGTCATTCAGTTGTGCTTAGTATAGGGCTAACGAGATCTGTGTAATATGTCCATGAATATTTATTTATTTATTTATTTATGTAAATAGTTAACTGCTGCAGTGTAGTGCTGTCACTTCGAATTTCTTTGAATACAGCGTAACAGAACGTTACTTAAGTATACACTTAGTGAAATTCTCAATTCAGAAACCGGCCCTCAGTCTCAAATAAGGGTGAGTATCCTGTGCTGTAGTAACCATTTGAAAAAGGCAAGAACTCTACTCTGGCAAAGCTTTTACAGCTGCACCAACTGGGCAGTAATAGATCTATTGACATATTTGGAAGATTTAATGATTATTGTACGACTGTTTGCCGTGTAAGCTCGTTGTGGTAAAAAAGCGACAAAGTGCGAGTAGAACTTCGGGACCCTGAGGGTTCCGTAAAAATGGTAGCAATACTAACTTAGCAGTGGAGAACTAAGAGTATAATTATACTCCTATACAAACTAAAATGTGTGGTATTGAATAGTAGAAATACGTTAACGGAATTCACTTAGAGTACGATTGGAACTTATAGTTGATGACTTTGTGAAGTTAAATAGGTTTTTGGAAATAATAATTGTAATTTTTTTATTAGCTTCTTTTCTGAATAATCCATTAATTCTGAATATAATAAAATCGATATTCATTTTTAAAAACCAATTTAGAGGCTAAAAATTCCACCCATGCCGGGATTCGAACCCGCGACCTCTGGCTGTCCGTGCCAGCGCTCTATCAATTGAGCCAATGGGCGACTCACCGGCATCAGTGAAATTTCGAACCTCTTTACACAATTCTCTGTATTACGTACAGGCAGCGACATCTGGCTTAAGTAAATTGCATCACTTACAGCCTCGAATACCTACTCGTACTTTGCAGTTAGGTTTTTACATTGGAATGATATCACTGTACCCTCATGATGACATGATGATATTCATTGTGTAAACATTATGTTTTATAATTAATTATTATTATTATGTTCTTTAATATTGTAAGATTTTCAACAATAACTTTTATTTCTATTAGTAGCGTTAGTGTTACTTCATGGAACCCCTTAAAAATCTTCAAATTCCTTCAAGAGATTATAAGAATTAGTATTAATATTAATTTCAACATAAAATCTTTACTTATTCCTGGGAAAAAAACCTTGAGAGACGGACTATAAAGTGATCCTTTAACGGTTCCCTTTTCTTCCTTTTCAGTTACGGAACCCTGTAAACGTATAAAAGCCCAAGTTTTTTTTATCTGCGCAAACGCATTGCGCACGTGCGCGCATCCGACGCCGGCGCACGACGTTATTCCTTCCGCGTTCCTTGAATATACTCATACTGGGGATCTAACGGCGTCGATGGCGCAGCGGTTTGGCACGCTGACTGTAAAACCGAAGGCCTCGGGTTAGATCCCCGGCCGGGTCAAACTAGGAACGAACTTTTCTAGTTTGTCCCGGGTCTTGGATGTTATCTATGTATTTATTGTATTAAATTTATCATCAACCTAACTGCAAAGTAGGTACTCGGGGCTGCAAGTGATGCAAATTGCTTCAGCCAGATGTCGCTGCCTGTACGTAATACAGAGAATATTGTAAAGAGGTTCGAAATTTCACTGATGCCGGTGAGTCGCCCATTAGCTCAGTTGGAAAGAGCGCTGGCACGGATAGCCAGAGGTCGCGGGTTCGAATCCCGGCCTGGGTGGAATTTTTAACTTGTCGCGGACTCAACGCCTGCGGTGTGCGCGATCATTTTTTTGTTCCCCAGAAATTGAGTGAAGCGTACGCTATGAAAGCAAAAGTTGTGCATTGTTAGTTTTTTTTTTATTTATTTTTAATATTTATTATATTATAAATTTAGCACCACGTATCATTCAAAACTGGGACAGGACCCTGATCTTTGTAACTCAAGTATTTTACCAAACTCAGAGACCAAGGATGTCACAATATAATCCAAAATATTGTCCGGATTTCAAGAGTGTCCTTGATTGTAGACGCAGGACGGGCCTCTGTTGACTGAGCCCCGAAACGCGCACCGAACTCAAACATTGTACACAACGGGACAAACACTGGTACGGTGTAGTGTTACTTCAAATGAGCTGCGGTCTAGGACGAGGTTATTTCAATCTAACAGCTGGGAGTCGACTAATACGGCCGTCTCCTGCTTGAGGCAGTGATGTTTTGGAGCGAAAACTTATAAAACTTATAAAGTGTTATCTCGATCTATCACCTATTCTTTAATTAATTATTGATATTTAAGTAATCGTGATAAGTTATTATGTTCAATGTGTATGGACGTATAATTATTGTATCTATTTATTTATTTATCTATGTATTGTCATTTGTGTAGGTTTATCATAATCTTTTTATTGTTCAGATCCCCCCCCCCCCTCTTTGCCCCTGCAGGTATACGTTATTGTATCTTCCTATGTTTATGTAAGTTTATTATTGTAGTTCACCTTCTTTTCCTGCACTACTCCTTTGCGAGTGTCTTCAACACTAAAGGTTTGCAGGAAGAGAATGCTTCTTGCATTAAGCACGCCCTTGTACATTTACTCATGTAGTTAGTGCAATAAAGAATTAAAATAAATAAATAAAACTTTAGACCCAATTCTTTTCTGAACAGCGAATGAAACTGAATCGTGTATATCTTTATTTAAATGACCAAGATGTCTGGAATTAATGCCAGTTCAATGCATTACTTCTAGGTTTCATAATAATATGTAAACTTTCTTAGTTAAGTCTCAATATCTGAAAATACATAAAGATATAATAAGTTTTTTCTGCCTAAGATATAAGAAGCGCTCGTTGCCTAGTTGAATCGAGTGATTGGAATCAATCAAATGAGTTAAGCAACAGGCGCGGTCAGGTGCAGGATGGGTGACCGTGCCGTGACTACCTTTAGTGGGATTTTTCCGAGCGCATCCGTGCTTCGTAAGGCACGTTAAGCCGTTGGTGCCGGCATCATATAATGACAGTCGTTAAGCCATTTCGGAAGCCTTTGATAACTTCTGACAGTAAGGCTCGCAACTATCTTACAATCCTCCACCAAGCCGGACTTGGCCAGGTAGTGGAGTAAGGCCTAACCTTCCTGCGATGAAGGAAGAGACTCAGCGGTGGGGACATACAAGGGTTAATTTTGAGGTACAATCGATCGAACTAAATATAAAAGAAAAAATATTTTAAATACGAATCCTGCATACCTAATAATATGTTTTTCCGAACTCCACGCAAACTACCTTACCGGCCACAAACTATAAACTACACCATTATTTACGAAAAATACCATGTCAACAAAGTTCAAGTTGAAAAATAACGCAATGCGTCAACGACATTTCGGACCAGACATGAATGTGGGGTCCTTACTCTGCAGTCTATGTGCAATTAATCATACGGGGCCTTGGCCCGGCCTTATGTTAAGAGATGGATAGAGATGTACGTCGGCAAGAAGTTTACAATAAATCTGTGTGTTAGGGCGACGGCTTAGAAGGAAAACACAACCAGTAACTATAAAAATGGATGATTTTTAGAACCGCGAAATATGTGGCATTGAAATTTTTGAAACAGTTAATTAAAGATATATTAAGTTTCACTAAAGCGCGATACAAAAAATGTGTAAAGTACACTTTGTGCCAAAAGAGCTACTATAATATTAAGGATTATTTAGATGACAATGATGTCTGAAATTCAAGCATGTAAAATGCATGAGTTTTTAAAAAATTGTGTAAATTCTAATTAAGGAACTTGAAAAGACTAAGCTTGGAGTTTTTTTGTCCATTTTTTCTCCAAAATGATCTAGGTTTTGAAATGGACACCTAGTTTGACTTGTAACGTTCATAAGCCTCTGCTGAAGTATCTGCGCCACTTTGAATAAAACCTTTTCATTTCATTTCATAAAATTTCGAACCTCTTTACACTATTCTCTGTATTACGTACAGGCAGCGACATACAGAGAATATTGTAAAGAGGTTCGAAATTTCACTGATGCCGGTGAGTCGCCCATTGGCTCAATTGGTAGAGCGCTGGTACGGATAGCCAGAGGTTGCGGGTTCGAATCCCGGCATGGGTGAAATTTTTAGCCTCTAAATAGGTTTTTAAATTTGTTCCTTAGCACGGGTTAGTGCATTAAAAATAAAAATAGTGTAGTATAAAAGTAATGAATGCTTTTCACTTTCAAAAATCTACCAAGCAATAACCGTTGGCTCACAGTAACAACGGGAATAAACAAATTGCACTTCCACAAGCGTCTGAAGACATCCCAACCCTTCGGCCATGGTCCATTAGGAGAGCATTATATGCAAATGGACTGCTCTTTTGTGAGCCAAATTAGATTCGTAAGGGGCCTGGGACCAGCCGACGGGAAAATCAACCGATAGCAGCGACTTGCTATGTATTTATGTTAATGGACCAATTTGACAGAGGCTAATTGTGTATTGATAACACAAAGGGTGGAGCGCAAACAAAGGGCTCTGTATGGAAGATGAAAGTGGCGAGTTATTGAAATTCTGTCGAGTTAGGCATTTGGGACCTGGCTATAAACCTGACCTGTTTATTGTACCAACTCTAGGTTTTAGAATGAGAGTGGAGATTTTGCACAAAAAAACTGTTTTAATACAATCGAAAAGGTCATTTCTGAACTGTAATTTTATATTAATAGGTTTTCTTTTCGCTCGAAGCGTCGAACCGAGTGATGGGAATCAATCACTTTAGTTAAAGCAACAACAGGCGAGGTCAGATGCCGTATTGGTGACCGTCCAGTGAACTACAGCTACTGGCGTTTTTTCTGAGTGTTTCCGTGCTTCGCAGGGCACGTTAAGCCGTTGGTACAGGCAGTCATGTAACGGCAGTCGTTAAGCTATGTCAAAGGCCTTATGGTCGCGGCGGCTAGATAACTTTTGTAAGGCCCGCCACTGTTTTAGGTTAGGCGCGCACGGGTTGCTTCCGTCACCGTGACTGTTTCGTCACTCCGTACATCTGTATGGAGATGCGCGAAATGTCACCCAGTTGTCACGTTGTAACATGCGCGTGACAGAATATCGATAAAATCATTGAATAAAGTATCTTTTATATTTCCAACTATAAAAGTTACTTTAATTTTAAATGTATATTTTATAAAACCGTGTTAATATTATTAGATTGAGAACCGACCATTTAGTTTGTAATTGAAGTTGAATATTAGTTATTCAATACGAACTGATACCAATACTTATATCCTTTCGATATTAACAAAAAGTTATTCTTGGTGATGTTTAGAGTTATTCACCAATTTATTTATTCAATCATATCTTTATCGGTTACGATAAATAAGAAAATGAAATCTGCATTACACAGCTAAGATGAATAATATGATTACTTGATAATATTTTTAGAAAGACTTCTGTTTGACAGGATATATTTGTGATTGGCCAAGACGCCATATTGTTTTGAGCTAGGAGGGGTCTCAGGCAGGCTATAAAAGCAGATAACATTTAGTAGCCTGGATTATTATTATTTTTGGTTGTATTCTCCCTGGGAGCCTGATCCTGAGCCATGTAAGTTATGTACTTCGTTCCAAAATTGTTTACTTATTGTGTTTGCACTATTGTGTTTCTCCTCTAAATGTGTTTTAATTTACTGTTTTATGTGTGGTGTGTAATTGTGCTTTTTGAAACCATTATACCGTTACAGTTGATTTATTTGCTGTTTAATTTGCTGTTTCCTCAGAATAGTTAACAAATTTACAGATCACAATATAATGTAGGTAGGCTAATAGAAATGCATAATAGAATTTCAATTGTATTTACTTCTAGATATTTGTCTATACAACATTTAGAGCAAATACTTAGCTTTCCAAATTCACTGTCAGTATCTATTTGCTCTTTCATAAGATTATCATATTACATTACTAAAGTCAGCTTTCTAATTAACATGCTCTTGTAAAAGAGTAAGGTTAGCTTTCATAATGCTCTCTATTATTTCTTCCAATCTCACATCAGAAGTGGGATACATCACGCCTCAATTTAAGTATGTACAAGAATTTTAGCGTATTTTTTCTGTTTAGCTTGGATGCTGCAGCAGCCGATGATCTGTGACTCGCTCTGCTGTCACTGCGCCCCGCAAGAAGGCGCTGCCGAAGCTCGATCCTGTCCGAATCAAGCAGAGCTGCGACACAGTGCAACAGTATCAAGATGAAGACCTTCTTAGAGGACTTCACGCGAAGCAGCATTAACACGGCAGCCAAGGCTGGTAAGACCCTCTGCGGTTCTGTATTAATACGGGTGGAGTCTTTGGAAGCTTCAAAAGGAAGATTTAGGAAAAAAATCTGTACAGACACTATCTTCTCGAAATATGAAACGCTAGCAAGGAGTAAGAGCTTGCCGACAAACTGCATTAGCAGTTTGGCAAAGTAATGATGTTGTAATCTTGCATTGTTTTCTGTGAATAAGTACCTATATATAAATAATAAATAAATAAGAATTCGAAGAATAATTTTAATGCAAATTAAATGCTACAAATTTTCTTGGTTCTTAATCTAGGCTTTTCTGTGGAATTTGTACCTAGTGTGGATGCTCTAGGCATTGCTTACTTATGTGATAATTATTAACAAAACCTTTTACTTCGTACCTTCTTACAAAACTCTCATTATGAACCAAGTTACCAATCGCTCAGTACCCCGAAGCCTGTTTTTTTTATTAATTTGTGGGTATTTGTGACTTAACCGGCCGAAGGCCGCGGCCGTGCGACAGCGCCCAGACGACGACGCTTGAGATTACCTTCTAACTGGTACATTGCTGTGGAAATAGAGATCACTAGTCGAGAAATCGATTTAAATAGATGGTTGCTAAATTTTTTCTACCACTCCACAATATTCGGTGCGTTAATATTTGCACTTGTAGTTTAGGATTAGGGCTTTTAATATTCGCCCATTTTTACTGTTCGAATAGTACTTAATACAATTTATTCCAGTACCTATTTCAATAGTTTGCTATTTTATAAGAAAGGCCTCTATTTCCTCCTTTGATTATAATTTTGTTTCCTATAGGCCTTGTAGCGTCCGAGTGGTCACTTCACCTAAATAGTGCGAGTGTAGATGCCACTGGACGCTGTATAATTCCTCTCATTACGTAGAGGCAGAGGCCAATGCTGTAGGCCCTCCTAAATTATACTCTGAACTAATTACAAAAAAAAAAAACAGAAATTATTTTTTTTCAATATTTGAGTTATTCGACAAGTTAGAGAATTGAAGTTCAATTATTCGAATGTGATACCATTCAAAATTCATTGGGGCGAATATTCAAATAAAAGTATAATATCGAAGCCTGGGCCAGATTTTGATATAATATTATAAGTACTAGCTGTGCCCCGCGGTGTTACCCGTGGTTTATCGATTTTCTCATGGGACTAAGGTATTTACCCGCTGTAAAACGTAGCCTGTGTGTTAATCCAGGGTGTCTGCTAATTCCATAACAAATTTTATTGAAATCGCTCCAGACGTTTGGACGTGTAGAAGTAACGAATATACACACTCACAAACTTTCGCTTTTATAATATTAGTGTGATTGAGCACTCTTAGCCACAGTGGCTAAGAAAATTGTGAACAGTTTAATAATCACTTGACTTACTATGCTGGAAGAGTTTTTGAATGTCTCTGATATTCCAGCCCATTTACAAAACTTTAAATTGAGAAATTGATAGGTGAATGGGTAAATTATTTATAAATTACTCTTTCTTAAAATTAATGTGGATTAAACCGAAAGGTTCTAAGTATTAAACCACGTTGACGAAACAAGTAAAAAAGTTAGTAGTTCGGCGTATGCCCTATTTAAACTTGCGAAAACAGTCAGTACAGATGTTATACTAGCAGCATAATCACTGAATTGTAGAATCGATACTTGGGTATAGTTTTATCTTCTGGGGCAACTCGACTAAAAAAGAAATTATTTTGCCAAAACTCTGCATTCGGGCGATGTTTCATATTAAAACCCACTGACACATGCCAGTATCTATTTGTCAAAATTAAATACTGGATTCTCACTTTCTGCACTATATATTATATTTGAGGTAGTTATGTTCGTAAAAAAACATCCTGAGTTGTTTCCACGTTTGTGTGCAGCTGTAATAAGAAATATAACAATATAACACAGGGTATCCTAGTGTGGGGCCAGAAGTAATGTCTGTGCATGTATATAAAATGTTATGATATGTTAAATAGACGTGACGAAAGTAAATTGCGTCTCCATCGTGCAAAAACAGCCTTATTGGGAAAAGGCATTATTATATATTAAACACAAATGTATTTAAGACACTGTAAAAAAAAAATGCTTACTGACAAATGTTATTCCTGTTAAATGAATTCCTGAATGATACATATTCATTTTATTTTTATGTGACAATAAGCTTGAAATTTTCGACATTTGGTCTCATTTCAGGGAAAGTAAATTTTTATTGAACCGTTGCTGGTTGTTTGAAATCTTATTAAATCGTTACTGTCTGCAATACCTCAGATTGGGAGCCATAATAAAGGCGTACATATTACAATATCTAAATATCTACACTTAAAACCCTGATGCTCAAAACCTCTAAAATTACAACACTTCAAATCACTAATACTTCAAATCACCTAATGCTGTCATCGACGTATAAAACTTAGTTTGCAATTGCTAACACCCAGATTACCTAATGCTTCAAAATATCTATGATCAAAATAACAATGGATAAACATCGAAAAGAAAGTGGAGAAAAAAATGTGGGTAGACGGCAAACGTATAGTTTTTGTACCTATATTTTGTGTGAAGATGACAGTTGCTACTTAGTTGTTGCAAATACTGTTAAAAATTTCGGAAAGGAGTATTCATGTGTTTAAAAGCGAAAAAAAGTGCGGATAAAGTTCAGGTTGATGGTTTCACGTACGGTAAAAATCGCCAGTACAATGAAAAGTGTATTGGGAATGCGAATTGAAATATAATAAAGCCTTGCCATTTTATTATTAGAATATAGAGATTTCTGTGTAAATACTTACATGTAGTGTCTAAAATTTTTCTGATGGAGTTGTTTATTTTTATGCCTATTTGTTTGTATAAAAAAAAAGTTTGGGCTGAACGATAAATGAGTTGTGGTACTTGAACAATAATTCTATTATAAAATCGTTTTGGAGGATTTTTTTGTAATACCTGTCTCATGAGCCAGAATTTTGACGTTATGTGAAAATGTGCTACCATTGTGACGCAGATTATGTACTACTTAGTTCTGATATTTACGCAAATGGTGATATCGCTTGATATGTTGATATGAGGATGTGCCAGTAAATGTGAATACTGGCGTTACCCAATAAAAATATGCAAATAAATGCAGATGGTACCTGTGCCAGTAAATGTTAATACTGGTGTTCCAGAATGTAAAATGTAAAATGAATTAAATGTGAATAGGAACCGATGGTACTCGGTAATCGTGAATATTGATGATAACAGGTACTTTATGCAAAATATACCACTGAATGTGAAACAACGTTACTCAGTAAATGTGAATACTGACGTTACTTAAAAAAAGTGCCAGCATGAGATAATTGATGTAAAATTCATATGGTGTGCAAAACAGAGCTATGTTACGATGAAGTTCCTTTTATAAACGAAGAATCTACCATAGTTAATTTCTGTTCTTTACTTGTTGTGTAAGTACTTCGAGGACGAAGCACAGGTCAGGATGGCCGTGACAGAATATCGATAAAATCATTGAATAAAGTATCTTTTATATTTCCAACTATAAAAGTTACTTTAATTTTAAATGTATATTTTATAAAACCGTGTTAATATTATTAGATTGAGAACCGACCATTTAGTTTGTAATTGAAGTTGAATATTAGTTATTCAATACGAACTGATACCAATACTTATATCCTTTCGATATTAACAAAAAGTTATTCTTGGTGATGTTTAGAGTTATTCACCAATTTATTTATTCAATCATATCTTTATCGGTTACGATAAATAAGAAAATGAAATCTGCATTACACAGCTAAGATGAATAATATGATTACTTGATAATATTTTTAGAAAGACTTCTGTTTGACAGGATATATTTGTGATTGGCCAAGACGCCATATTGTTTTGAGCTAGGAGGGGTCTCAGGCAGGCTATAAAAGCAGATAACATTTAGTAGCCTGGATTATTATTATTTTTGGTTGTATTCTCCCTGGGAGCCTGATCCTGAGCCATGTAAGTTATGTACTTCGTTCCAAAATTGTTTACTTATTGTGTTTGCACTATTGTGTTTCTCCTCTAAATGTGTTTTAATTTACTGTTTTATGTGTGGTGTGTAATTGTGCTTTTTGAAACCATTATACCGTTACAGTTGATTTATTTGCTGTTTAATTTGCTGTTTCCTCAGAATAGTTAACAAATTTACAGATCACAATATAATGTAGGTAGGCTAATAGAAATGCATAATAGAATTTCAATTGTATTTACTTCTAGATATTTGTCTATACAACATTTAGAGCAAATACTTAGCTTTCCAAATTCACTGTCAGTATCTATTTGCTCTTTCATAAGATTATCATATTACATTACTAAAGTCAGCTTTCTAATTAACATGCTCTTGTAAAAGAGTAAGGTTAGCTTTCATAATGCTCTCTATTATTTCTTCCAATCTCACACGCGCATCTCCACACATACCCACGGTCTTGATAAGAGTGACGAAACAGTCACGGTGACAAAAGTAAGTTCCACCAACCAGTCATTCTAGTCACGTGGTATAAAACGCGCCATACAAATCAGACCCCAACTTGACCGCAACGTCTTATAAAGTTCGAGTTATCTCGTAGAATGACGTTTTTATGCATCGATACCCTTTTTGAAAACGTTTAGAATTGAAAATTGGAAAATCGAAATCAAATATGTTTCTTATCATTAGAGTAACTTGATTTTTCGCTGTTACTGAAACTCCGAAGACTCCGCAAAAGAAGACGTAAGCGATGAAACCCAAAAGTACTTACGAAAATTGTAGACAGAAAACAATAATATAAAGCGCACAAAACTCGTGACAGATCAATAAATTATAGTGCTAATGTGAACTAAATTGTTAATTAGTAATAAAGAAGTATTTCGGAAATATAAAACCGTACCCACCAGTACAGTCTCCTTCAACTTATCCTACAAGGAAAGATAAGATACTAAAAAAAAATCTTTATTGTACGCCAGAGCACATATTATAAAGATACAAAGTACAATGGGCAGCCTCATTGCTAAAAGCAATTTTTTCCAGACCACCTTATGATGGAAAATTTCTGAGGGAAATAAGAGACGGGTAGTCGGTGCAAATATGAATATATTAAAAAGGAAAGATTCCAGGAAGAAGGAGACTTAAGAGTCCAGTGACGGCCTCGGTGGCGCAGCGGTTTGGCACGCTGACTGTAAAACCGAAGGTCTCGGGTTCGATCCCCGGCCGGGTCAAACTAGGAAACGAACTTTTCTAGTTTCTCTTGGGTCTTGGATGTTATCTATGTATTTATTGTATTAAATCTATCGTCAAGTTAGCACCTATAACACGAGTCATTTAGTTGTACTTAGTATAGGGCTAACGAGATCTGTGTAATATGTCCATGATTTTTTATATTTAAGTGATATCATGGCACCACAACCTGCGACAGTCTTTTCAACAGAGTACCATATCCTTGTTCGTATTGGCATTGAAAAGCAAGATGGCCGATTCGGTTGCCAACCTCCGAGAGGAGACGGCGCATGGAGAACAAGAAGTGATTATCCTTAACTGCAGAGCCATCAGAAGGAACAGTAACCAGCATCAACCCATTATATCTTCACCGAGGGGCAAGGACAACCCAATTAGCAATACTAACCCAACCGAGTTGGCACCTATAACGCAAGTCATTTAGTTGTACTTAGTATATTGCTAACGAGATCTGCGTAATATGTCCATGAATATTTATTAATCTTATTAAAAAAAATCTTCCCGCGGGTGTCGTAAAAGGCGACTAAGGCACACAAACCGGGGCGTGGGCAGCAGCGCCCCCTGCAGAACAATTCCACCGAACTGCGATCCCCAACCCGCATGCCCAGCGTGGGGATTATGGGCATTACCCCCTATGATAGCACAACGGGGCGCTCTTTAGGGGAGGGCTATGTAACCAGTGAATTAGTATAGCCTGACGACGACGACGAGGGGCAAGGAACTCTTCCCTAAGGAAGGCATAGGCCATACTTCACAACGGAGGCCAAGTCCGGCTACACAGTAGCCGCTACTGTAATAAAATCCCGTAAACATCACGTGTAACATCACTATCTGCATCATGTTGCTGTGATGAAGCCATCAGCGGAACGGTTTATGGACTCAAGTCGAACCAGGGAGCCGATTCTAGCCTATAAGAATTAAAAGCGTAGACGAAAAGTATTCGAAGGATTAGACATTTGTCGCATAAATATAAGATACCATAACTATTGGACAGAGTCATTAGACAATTATTTTCCAATCCCGACACTCCCGGCATGGGTGGATTTTTTAGCCTCTAAATAGGTTTTTAACATTGTCCTTAGCACGGGTTAGTGCATTAAAAAGAATATAATCATGTGGGTACAACGATATCATTCCGATGTAAAACCTAACTGCAAATTAGGTACTCGGGGCTGCAAGTGACGCAAATTACTTCAGCCAGATGTCGCTGCCTGTACGTAATACAGAGAGTCCCAGAGAGTCTCAGAGAGAGAGTATTGTAAAGAGGTCCGAAACTTCACTGATTTCGCCGGTAAGGCGCCCATTAGCTCAGTTCGAATAGCGCTGGCACGGATAGCCAGAGGTCGCGGGTTCATATCCTGGCATGGGTGGAATTTTTAACCTCTAAATAGATTTTTAAAATTATTTTCTCATTCGAATTCAATGTAGGATGGCGTTCAGAAAACATATTTTGGCTGTCGCTCAAATTTTATGTAGAATTCAAGTCCTAAGCCTCATGGCCGGTTTCTGAATGGATAATTTCACTAAGTAAATACTTAAGTATCGTTCTGTCATGCTCTTTGCTAAGAAATTGGAAGGGACAGTTACAGTTACGTATTTACTTAGCGAAATTCAGAAACTGGCCATGAGGCTGAGGGCTTGAATTCTGCGTAAAAAGTCGAGCAACAGCCAATTCTGAATGCCATCCTACATTGAATTCGAATGAAAAAATAAATGTCTAATGACTATGTCGAGTTATCGTATCGTATTTTTAGTCGTATACGAATTATTTGCTAATGAAGTGAGAATTGACTCCCAGGGCCTAGATTCTGTTAGTGCATTATAGTACCATGAAAGATACATGGTGGGGTCACGTGGGGTGATTTTTCATACCAATAACTTTCATACCAATAGTGTGCGCGTAGACTTGAAGCAGTAACGAAATTAAAACGCCACGTTCATGCAATTGACAACATTTCATATTTTACAACGCGCAAAACTAAAAATACCGTTTCTTAATATTGCTATCTTGATTACGAAAAAGATATTTAGAATTTTTATTGTAAATAAAAACCAAAAATTGTGTGATACGTCACACATACAGTGGAATGAGGAGGTACCGTTGCCTAATATTAAAAATGATTATGACAGATGTCATTTTCAATTTAATTCAAATGTCATGTCGGAGAAATTACTTTTCCTTTCCTTAATTCCAATGGTTTTTAAAAAGGCGGCAAGAGTGTTAGTATTATTAAGCTATATGTGTGACGTCAATTGGCGGTTACATCCTTTTATAATAAGACGAAATTCAAACAGAAAATTATGAATTAAAATCATCGAATTTCCGAAACTAAAAAAAATGGGTCGTTTTATTTCGTATCTAGTTTCCTTTCAGACAGTAAAATACGTATGATAAAAAATTGAAATGTTGTCAATTGGCAATGTACGACAATGCATTAGCAGAATGTAGGCCCTGGTACTTGGACATTGTAACAACGCCAGTTCAGTAGCGAGTGCACTGCTCTATAAAAGGAAGAAAGTTGCTGTTACAAGACGCTCATACATTTTCCTGCTAACGGTTTAATAGTAGGTATTTATTTTACAATGTTTAAATGGAAGACTATCAGTGTGTAGTCGGCAAATCGGCAATATTTAAGGCGCTAGGCGGTGCTCACTAGCGCCCCTAACAGAATAATAATCATAACTTGTTTCATAAGCGTTTTTTTAAGTATACATCAAATCATCTTAATATCTACGACAAATATTTTTAGAACGTATAGAACTTCAGTCTATTTCCATTAAAAAACAGTTTTTGGCGTAATTCGATTAAATTAGGCTCTTGATCTTAGTTTCTAGACTGTACTCGTAAGTTGTAAAAATAGTTGTCATAGTGGTTGAGATTTACAGTGCGTTCACATTAACTTGACGCGTGAGAGAATTGGTAGCACTGAGATGTTTACTGTTACCATGTTAAATAAGAAATCATTCCCATTTCTTGGGGAAAATAAAAGGATTGAGGGCTTGTTTTACCATCTTCCGATTAGGTCCAAAAGCTAATTCACATGTTATGTCCTTGTTACGAATTCTCTCACGCGTCAAGTTAATGTGAACGCACTGTATATGTTTACTTTTTGAAACAAAAACGTATTAAAAAACAAGTATTATTTTTTTTAAAAACCTATTTAGAGGCTAAAAATTTCACCCATGCCGGGATTCGAACCCGCAACCTCTGGATATCCGTACCAGCGCTCTACCAATTGAGCCAATGGGCGACTCACGGCATCAGTGAAATTTCGAACCTATTTACAATATTCTCTGTATTACGTACAGGCAGCGACATCTGACTTAAGCAAATTGCATTACTTACAGCCCCGACCACCTACTTTGCAGTTAGGTTTAACATCGGAACGATATCACTGTACCCACATGATTACACTATTTTTATTTTTAATGCACTAACCCGTGCTAAGGAACAAATTTAAAAACCTATTTAGAGGCTAAAAATTTCACCCATGCCGGGATTCGAACCCGCAACCTCTGGCTATCCGTACCAGCGCTCTACCAATTGAGCCAATGGGCGACTCACGGCATCAGTGAAATTTCGAACCTCTTTACAATATTCTCTGTATTACGTATTGGTTCGAAATTTCACTGATGCCGTGAGTCGCCCATTGGCTCAATTGGTAGAGCGCTGGTACGGATAGCCAGAGGTTGCGGGTTCGAATCCCGGCATGGGTGAAATTTTTAGCCTCTAAATAGGTTTTTAAATTTGTTCCTTAGCACGGGTTAGTGCATTAAAAATAAAAATAGTGTAAGTATTACTTTTTTTTATTTTATTTGTATCACCACTTAACATGTATCATTACAGTTACCTAATGCGATAGAGTTATATAAAATTAAAGTAAACTTAAACAAAAAGACAACACTTAATATTACACATTACAAAATAAAATAAGTCCTTAGCTTATAATCTGAACTAAGGCCTTCTTGAACTCGCTCAGAGTACAGCAAAACATATCTATATGATCGGCCACTAAGTTATGACTTTTACTTCATTGGTGGCGTTAGTAAGCACCCCAAAGCACCTTAATGTTTCGTATGGAATAAAGCATGATAATAATAAGTTCCACACAACACAATCAGTTACCCTGGTCCCAAACTAGGATACCTTGCACTATGGTATCCTAGTTTGAGCAGGATATCAAACATGGAAATACACAAGTAATTTGTACTGATCCAGTATGTAAGTATATTAGTTGTTTATATTATAATCATCCCTAATCGCTAAACTTAAGTGAAGCTGGGCTGGTCACGTTTGCCGGATGGATCCGAACCGGTGGGCGAAAATTGCCACCGAGTGGATACCAGATGGACGGCGAAGTCGTGGCCTGAGCGCGACGGAGATGGCGGGATGACCTCGACAATCATCTCCGAGATTGGCGCTGGAGAGATCGGAATGGAGAAAGAGGGGGGAGGCCTTTGCCCAGCAGTGGGACACAAAACCGGCTAAAAAAAATCAACCCACTTCACAACCTGCTAAGGTAAGATTTGGTGAATCTATTTTAAATAACAACTGTTACTGCTAAATGTGTAACCCATGCCTATGCTCACAATAATAGTAGATTATGCATTAAGGGAATAAAACCATGTATTACGTCATGGGCGGTATATTGAACCCTGAGTGGAGCGAAGGACTCCGAGTTAACTCGAGTTAATTTTTAACTCCTGAGCGAAGCGAGGGAGTTATGTAGAGTCCTGAGTGAAGCCAGGGGTTCATACCGCCGACATGTTTTATTCCAGAGGTGAATACTCTACTTTTCACACCATCTGGGAGACAATAAAATTTTTCTTTTTTTTTTTGGTGTTTCGCGCGGTCACACGACACAGTAGTTCAGAAAAAAAAGAAAAAAGGGGTGAGTTTCGAACAACAATTCGAATTTCGAATTGCAATGCGGGCTTCATAGTTTTCATGCGAATTTTGACATTCTAAATTCAAATCACTTTATTCCCTAGGGAAATTCTTCATTATTATTGCCCTCGAGAGACAAGGCTATGCTTTACGATGATATTTGACGGTACGTAATAAGGCATTGTCGAGCAGGAGGTGTGAAAATATTCTTTATATTCTTTATTCTTTATATTCTTCACACATAATATAACATCACATCACACTATTGCACTAATATTACAAAGGCGAAAGTTTGTGAGTGAATGTTTCAAATCAAATCAAATCGTTTATTGCCAGCTTAATATGTTCACACTGTTACATTCTTTTACTTACATCCTAATTACCAATAATAATATTTAGATTCTAAACATATTACTAACATTGTTTTTTTCGTTGTAAAGGTAGGTGTTTATAAAAGAATGCAGCAAACGGTAACAGCCTAAAACAACAACTACCCTCCGCGCTAGTCAAAAGACTGTGTTGCGGCAGAGTAGGAATTATCATCGTATGCAACCAGAGATTCTGACCCTTACATTGTAGTAATTCAGCGAGTAACAGAGCTCAACTAAGTTTGGTTGGATGATAACTTAAGTGTATAGTACACGTGTGGCTTTGCGATAAAACAATATTTGAAGAAGTTTCAATTACTAGGTAGTACTTAGGGATAATACTTGTGTCAAGTATAATAAAAACAAATAATATACCTTTTAGCGAGTAGGGGAAGTATTAAATAAATTGCAAAATTTAATAATAAATAATATAGTAATAAATAAATAATAGTAATATATTAACTTATATTAATATTAATGTTTGTTACTTCGTTACCTCTAAACGGCTGGAGCGATTTTAATATGATAATTGATAACATAATATGTGGTATGGAGAGGTAGCTGACAACTTGGATTAACACACAGGCTACGTTTTACTGCGGGAATAGTACATTACACAACTAGGGTGGTAATACAAAGAAAGGCCGAGATCGCAGAAGTTTGCGGCCCGAGCTGCAAGCGAGGGACGTAAATATGCGATCGAGAGCTTTCTTTATTACCTCCCGTGTTGTGTACATCTTTTTATGTCTGCACTTGGCCAGAAAGCGTGGCCACTTTATTGCCAGGTGTGGCATAAAATACATTATTCCCATGGGAAAATCGATAAATCGCGGGTAACAGCGCAGGGCACAGCTAGTAATTGATAATCTATGATTTTTTTCTCTTTCTCATTCTCTCTCTCTCTCTTTCGTTAGAAGTCACATTAAGCTAACAGCATTGTTGGAGTACAATTAGCTTAAGTGCAGTAAATAAACCCGTATCAGTCTTTCCCAAAGAACGAGTCTCGACTTCTCTGAAATGAGAAAGCATTTTTAATTTAGGAATATCTTCTTGCACAATTTCCTTAAAAACACCCCAAGCCAAGTGAGGAATTGATGCTGACGTCTCAAGTGAAATTTATTTCATAAAGCGACTTCTCGGCATTCTGCGAAATGTTTCACATAGTTGTGATTCCGATTCGAGTTTTTGTCGCGTCCCTTTAAGATAACGGGATAAACATTTTCGTATATAATTGTTGAGGCATGCGTGGTGTATGGAAAACAAGGTGACTCTTCCGTAAGAATGGCGCCTCGCTTGTGTCGCGATTATTGGAAAAAATGTCACTTCTTCACCACCTGACTGCGTCGTTTTCTAGCGGCTTTACATATAATTACCACGCAGAATGTTTCTTGAGTTTCTGGTCGGCTAGCCTTCCTTTAGTCGTATAGGAATTTGCGTCAGCGCTGTCTATTGATCAAAGAAGGTACCACTTTTTTAAAAGTCCCTCTGAAAAGGATTGAGTTATTGAGCGTTTCTAAATATCACCTAGGACATAGTACTACGTTAAGTGTACTTTAATTTATACTTACATCTCCCAAATAAGGGATGTATTAGCAAGGGGAAAGATAAAAACTATGCGGATCCGGCGTGCGTGCATGCAACGACTTACGAACGTTGATGAAGCGAAGATGATCTGTCAGGATCGTGACAAGTGGCAGTCCCTGGTATCTGCCTACCCCTCTGGGATACAGGCGTGAGGTTATGTATGTGTATGTACTTTATACTTTATTTCACACACTAAAATCATACAGAAATGACAAAATGTACCCAAGTATTATGGCTTCAAAATACCCGATTTTCGTAGTAAAGTGACATTTTGTAAAAAAGACGCCTTTTTATTACTACCATGTGCAAGAGTACACCTAAAGATGGATCGTCACTTCCGCCGGGTAACTGTACCAGTTTTTCTCCCAAAATTACGACCTACAGAGTGAAAATGAAGAATTCCCTAATTGCACGTAATTGCATGTGCTTTTGGGCGGTACATATTTTTGCAGTCAAAACGTTGGTGCAAGTGAAATATGCTTAATTTATATACAAAGTACCTTTTACAGTATAACGACTTGCGCCTCAAACCAGGAAACATACCTGTAACAAAAAGATATAAACAAATTAGGAATGTAATGGGAATAATTGCCTTTCTATGCTAGAGCAGTTTCTGTAGCAATTTTCAATTTTATTTGCCCAAATGGCCTCTGTTATTTCGCCAATCCGCGGTGGGCACGCGTGGTGATTAAACCCATTCCCTGTTTCTGTGAGAGTAGGCCTGTGACGGACGTTTATAGGCAAAATAAATTTAACACCTGTGGCATTCCTAAGGTGACCTAACTGCAGATTAATAGGTATTACTAGGTAACTAGAAACCGAAACAAAGCACTATAAAAAACACTCGTTATCGAGCTTCGGAACAGAACAGCCCTACTAATTAATTCTATACAGTAAATCCATAAACCTTCGTCGCATAACGCACTATCAGCTGCACTAAACAGGCGCGCTGTAATAAAAGCATTAAATGGAACGCACGTGCGCTGCCATCTTTGATATCCGCCATATTTGGGCAGCCATTTTGGTTCCGGACTCTTTTGTACCTTCGCTAGTTTACCATAGTTGGAGTGAGTACGTATATTAAAATAACGTTAAATATAGTCAAAACACTCAAAGCTACAATGGAGTAGTTCTTATGACATACGGTGTAAGTTTAAGTATAAAACGAACAATACAATAACTCTTAAAATAGAAACAGAATTTCACATGGCCAGCGTTGTGACAGATACAAACCATGTAAATTTCGAGAATTGTAAATAAAAATGTAGAGAATGAGAATTAAGGCTCAAATATATCTTTTTCCTAGAAAATACTAAAGAAATCACACGGTTTCATAGAAAAAATGTACAAATATTCAAACTCTGGAAGCTAAAAATCATCCATATAAGATGCGCCTCCACAGAATGCTCTATATTAAAGACAAATTAATGATTTTAGTAGTAATGTAGCGTAGGACGCCCTCCAACCAGGTGGGATGACGATCTGCGAAAACTGCCAGCAGATGCTGGATGCGGCAAGCTGAAGACAGGGAGCTATGGTCCTCATTAGGGGAGGGCTATTTCCAGCAGTGGACTTATTATAGCCTGAAGAAGAAGAAGAAGGATTGTACAATTTAAATGTACCATTCTGATAGCGTTTATCTTAAGGCTTATATTATATTAAGGCGTACATAACTGAGAGATTGATAATAAAGAAATTACGCTAGCTTTGATCTGCATAGCTCGTTTAGTGCAAGCAAGCTAAAACCCAAACGCTATAACCATTAGGAAACACAAAATATATTTAAGCACAGTATAAGTGCAGTAATTAGTCGCACAAATATCGCAATACGTCGGGAAGCAGTAAATTTCGAGTCGCGATAAAAATCAGCAGTTCTTCGTGAGGAATGAGGAATGTATTGGATTCTAAACGTCCAATAAAGAGCCCATACATGCGTTTGTTTACGAGTTTTAAAAGCTTGAGAAAGCAATAATGATTGCGGGCCAAGCCACGAGCGCGGAGCGGGAGCGGGTTACCCTCATAATTGTTTGTTTGCTACGGGTTATTATACACAAAATAACGACTAAAAAAAAAAGGTAAGTGTTGATGTACAATCATGTAACCATACTACCAGGTGTGGTACCTATCATCTTAAGGCGCTTAAGGCTATTTGCGTAAAGTCACTGGAAGTTGATGAATATTTATTCACGGATGAACAAATAAATAGTCCAAATAAATAGGTTCGCACCTGATCTATGATTATCTATGTGACATCAAATTGGAAAGTTATATCAGAAAGCGTATCGAGGTCTCTACTCCTAAGATAGATAGATGATATACCTCCACCATACAGGCTATGCTTAGTGTGGAGATCTCCAGCTATCTTATGAAATACAAATTTTGTATAAAAAGTACAGTGAACATGATGTCTCAGAAATATATGTTTTTGTATTATTATTCCAATTAACAAAAAAATGTTTTTTTATAATATGGAGTAGAAGATAGCTCCACATTTATTCTTTTCAAAACAGGTTTTCCTCTTTTTGATAAGCTTTTCTAGCTAAAGTTTGGAGGTTTCATGTCCATGTTTTCTCCAAAATGATCTAGATTTTGAAATGGACACCTAGTTTGAATTGTAACGTTCATTAAGCCGCAGCTTCTGCGCTACTTTGAATAAAACCTTTTCATTTCATTTTCGAAAACCGAGGTGACAAGAGACACCACGGCTATCAGTGCAGACTACACGCACCAAGAACAGACCAATTTTTCCGTTGTGTATTCGTAGAAACGATGAAGGTAAGGTTTAAGCCTCCCTCTGCTGAAACGCTTCAAGTCACAGCGGGACGCTTAACCATGGGTCATCCGTTTCGCTAGTGGCTTACACCGCGTTTCAAAGGCGCCGTTAAGCACATCTTTTACGAGGCTATTACGCAGTTGCGACCCATTTCCATTGTCCCTCCTTGGCCCTACTCCACACACGCGGCACGGAGCGTGCGCCTGAGTGATTTGTTTGACGGCCAGTCGTCGCGCAGTGCATAATATAACGAGTTGTACTGCGAATGGGAAGAAAGCTATGCGCATTGATGAGGGATTTGAAAAGGTTTCCTGCGAGTTTGTCGGTGTAAGGATATAATAATTTAATTTATTCACACTGTTATTTAGGCATTATTTTATATAGCTCCGAAATTATCATTTTCTATGATAATTTCAGAGGTACTTCCTTCGAACTTCGTACCGCCTAACAGTCGATTCTTTTTTTTTTCTCTCCGTAAGAACATTCCTCGTACTTCAAGGTATATTATAAAAAAAGAATAAGCGAAATCGGTTAGCTGTTCTCGATATTGGCGCTTACCAACGCATTCAGCGATTAATTTTTATATTATACATTAAAAGTTGTACAACATTACAAGCTCATGCTCTCTCTTTGCGAGAAGGACTGTGCTCTACAGTGGGACTTATATAGACTGCATTATAATCCTTCTGATACATTTAGTATAGTCCACCAATAATTACTTCTAGTAGTTATTTGATTTGTGAGTGCATGCACGAACTTTCTACATAAAATCCGCATAGTTCAAGCGGTGTTAATGCTCTTTACATAGTTTTCCTCACAAATTAAATAAAAGTTGGTCTACCTAGCACGAATACAGGTACGATATCACGTAAATAAATGCGGCAGCTAATCAACCTCCACATGTAATTAGAAATTTTTCCACCGGCGCTGGACATAGGCCTTGCCAAGAAATGTTGACAATATTAATAATTTTTTTTAACAACCACGGCAGTTCGTGCCGACTGCCGTCGATAGATGGCAATCGTTAAGCCAGGTCAGAAGCCTTAGGGCGGCTTGAAAACTTCTGACAGTAAGACCAGCTACTAGTCTTGCAGGCCTCCGCTAATCCAGACTTGGCCCCCCTGGTGGAGTATGGCCTGTACCTTCCTTAGGGAAGAGACCCGTGCCCCTTTGTGGGGACATAATGGGTTGATTATGATGATGAATAATAAATAACTTTCGCACAAAACAATCACTAGTCCTGGTCCCAAACTAGGATCCAAATCAGTTTTCATTCATTCTTATGTTTAGCGCCATACTTTGCGCTGATATAAAACTCTTGTGAAATTGTACAGCCTTTCTTCCTGGTTTCAAAAGTAAGCAAATTATTCTATTTTTATTCATAAGTTGCACTAATAAAATAACTTGTGATTACAATAAAGAAAAATTTCACATGCACAATAATTATAAAATTTACTTAAACTAAACAAATCCACAATCGTATCGTCACAACTATACAATACTACATAAAAAATATCCTTAAAAAAAAATATCAATTAAAAAGACCACCTTGAGACATCTCTGACCCAAAGGTCCCATAACGCTGGCAGCGTAACCACGCTGCACAGCATGGGAGATCCTCTGCATCAGAAACACCCCTGAGCATTTGTCAAGACCACGGTTCCTCAAGCGCTGCCCTAATTCTTTAATAAAAGTTTTCCCTTGAGAAACCCAGACTCCAGTTGTTTCTAATGCTAGAGGCACGAAAAAATAATTGCTCAAGTTTCATAAGTTGACTTAATGAAGAGGGCCGTTAAAAATCATAATACTGAATATATCTGGTTCGGTTTCTAGTATGATTAAAAAACTACGTATACTTAATATCTCAGTCAACCTGTATTTTACCACAGCTTTACACGTATACCGATGTTTGTCACTCAAAAAAAATCCTTTTTGATTCTGAGCGTCTTAGTGAAAATATGGGAAAGTTTAATTCACTGTTGGCGTTTTTCCCAGCCCATAGTCTAATTAATAATACGTTTCGTGTGCGTGCTAGGGCTGCCGGCCAGCTAAGTGTTTACAGACAAGCCACCGCGCCGCCTAACTAGCTTCTGATGAGGTTTTTTAATGCAATTATCAAGAAAATATGCGGAAAAAATATAAGTGATTTTCCAGAGAGAGGTAGTATTAATTCTTATGTTGACGCAGAGTTTGTTCTAATGTTATGTCGCTTAGAAATATTGGTTTTGAAATGTGCAAGAAACCTAGTATTTTTTCGTTATCAACTCTTGTATGTCCCCACTGCTGGGGCACGGGTCTCTTCCTGCATCGCAGGAAGGTTAGGCCATACTCCAACACGGGGGTCAAGTCCGGGTTGGTAGAGTATTGTAAGACAGTGTCGGGCCTTACCGTCAGAAGTTATCAAGCATCCCATAAGGCCTCTGACATGGCTTAACGACTATTTTTTGTATGTAGCCTATAAATGTCCTACTGCAAGGCACAGGCCTTCTCTGAAAGAGAGAGAGAGAGAGAGAGTAGGACCTTAATTGCCAGCGCTGAGGTATTTGAACACCACAGACACTCAGACATAGTTATATATTAAATGGGTCTCATCATCATCATTTCAGCCTATTGCAGTCCACTGCTGGACATAAGCCTCCCCCAGGGTGCGACTCAAGACCCGATCTCCCGTTTTCGCCATCCAGTCGCCACCAGCCACCTTTTTCAGGTCGTCGGTCCATCTGGCCGGAGGGCGTCCTACACTACGCTTGCCGAGTCGTATTCTCCATTCAGGTCCATTCCATCGCGAT
The DNA here is from genome assembly GCA_934045075.1 of Yponomeuta sedellus. NCBI lineage: Eukaryota > Metazoa > Arthropoda > Insecta > Lepidoptera > Yponomeutidae > Yponomeuta > Yponomeuta sedellus. The sequence goes on from OW203739.1 coordinate 21,172,327, forward strand.
TATTTATTAGGTAAAACGTAATTACCTTATTTCCCGACGTTTCGGCAGCGTTACAGTTGCCGTGGTCTCGGGTAGACTCTACCTATGACTAATGACAATGTAACTATGTATGAGTATCGCGAATCATTAAGAAATACTACAGACACTCAGATTTCCTCACGTTTTTCCTTCACCGTTAGCGAGTGGTATTGCTTCTATAACTTCACAAATTTATTTTATCTATTAGTACTTTCTGCGATACAAAGAATTAAGATCGAAGCCATACTTCTAACAAAAAAAGGAAAACATCACGAAGAACCCTGAGTGGCAATTGCCCTGCAGTAGGGCATATCTAAGCTAACAAAAATTATACTCGTGCTTCGTTCTCGAGATTACTAACCTGAAATAATATACCTATTATATATTCACACTTGTAGTTTCACCCAGTATTCACCACATAGCACTGTATTTGAGAGAAGTGTTTTTTTTTTTTGCGGTAGGTAGTTGTGCCCTATGATACCACCCGTCATTCACGTTACAGTGCTTCACCACTGCACAGCTTATTTTTTCCTTCGTAACTAGTGATTATTTAACAGGGATTTTCTCAAAGAAATATCATGATAAGAACGTGTGATAGTGATATTGAAAAGTTAAGCAACTTTCGTCGGTTGGAAAGAAAACTAGAACATGAGGCAAAGATCGTCGTCGGGAGAGGATTCCGATTGTTATTCGGTTGGATTGTTATTAGTGCAAACAAAGAAGGTACGTAAAAGTGTTTACATTACAGTCGATAAATAAACTATTGGCCATAAAATACTTAAGCAAAGGTTCGTAAAATTCAATGGAATTTTACACATACCTACTTTCTCATAGAACTCGAATAGTACAAAGGGCTATTCACATCGCTTTCATGGTGCGTTCAATTCATTGGAATTGTAACATCTACCATTCGACAAGGAAAGACGTTCAATTCATAGGAATTGCAACCTTTTGTTTAAACTTACATTAACGAAAAATCTAACGCCCAATGAATGCAATGCGGACAAAATCTATATTGGTATCACTTGATAAGGCACCAAATGAGTCGGTTGAGCAGCGCGCGCTCGAGTCGCCGCCGTCACAGGCACCGCTACCATCTCAGCCGCCCGCAATCCTTCTGCCGCCCCTTCAAGACATCTGAATCTTCTCCTTCCAGAATCCTTCCAGAGTCATTGATCCTAGCACATCCGTTGTTACCACGAATGATGCAGGTATTACTGCCGATGATGACTTCACAGATATAGTGGGTGATGATCACACACAAGCCACATAGTTTTGTAATAATATCCATGACGGCCTGGTCAGTCGTCTCGGTCACATCATTATCAGTAGATTGGACAATGATAAACGGAAAGATTTATGTAAACCTTGATTCCAGCCACCTGCCCTAAGATGGTTCCACCAATGCTCAACGTAGAAATAAAGGCCACTTTATCTGAAGCAAGCATAAAACGCGACAAAATAATAGAAAACAGGCAAAAACAACTTGCTATTGCATTAGCTTGTGTAATGACATCATCATGACAAAGATGAATAAAAACGTTAATGACTCAGCTTTTAAAACAACTTATGGACGCAGAATAGTCGGTGTGCGATGCTCTGCATTCTGATTTGGTCAAACGATGGTATTTTGCTCTGTCTACCCTAATACACAAATATATTTTTGGAGAAACTTTGGCTGAAACCTTAAAGACTGCAAAACCAGTGAATAAGCCTGGCGCTGACATAAAGGATTCCTACGATAAAAATAACAATACACATCAGCCACAACCATTGACTTCACGCGGTTTAGACTGGAAGGCTCTCCCTCTGCCTAGCAGGCAGTCGGGGCTACAGAGGAGCCGCCAGAGCTTCCCGCCTATTGCAGCAAGGCTGGCGCCCGCCGGTGATCCGGGCGCACGTCAGCTCGTTGAGGACAACGCGCTATCAGCCGCGACCACCCTTCGCCACTAAATAAGGTACAATATGCTGGTCGTCTAGCGTCATTTGCAACACAATGGTGTCTTTTTACTTCAGACAAAACTGTTTTTTCCTGGATTAACGGATTTAAGATACAATTTTGTAAACAAGTCTCACAAAAAACAGTACCTGCAACTCCTGTTTTGACACAAACCGAAATTAACGATTTTCACGAAATAATACGGCCTTATGCAAATTGGTACTATATCCCAATGCGTTCCGTGCGCTGATCAGTTTATTTCAAGTTATAAGTGTGCCCAAACCAAATGGCGAGAAAATAGCATTTTAATTTAAAGCATTTAAATAACATTATAAAAACTGACCACTTGTAATTACAAGATCTACGCAGAGCAGTAAAGTCAATGACTAGATATTATTACATGGCAACCTACGACCTTAATGATGCGTATTTAATTGTTGATAATCCATTGAAATTACAAAAAATGCAATTGTCAATTTGAATGAATTTAACGTTTTACCATTCGGGTTGAATACAGCACCATTTGTATACACTAAGCTTATGGAACCTGTGGTTAAATTGCTCAGATTAGCCGGCCTTATGTCTAAATTATACGGTAAATTAGACGACTTTTATTGACTATTGGACATTTATATAATGATTAATACAACAGTTAAATTCCTAACAACGTTAGGGTTCATAATAAATCACGACAAAAGTTGTTTACAATCTTCCATTACATGCATTTTTTTGGGATTTGTTCTAGATTCAAAACAGTACTTAATTATTTTGCCCGATACTAAGTAAGAACGACTAGTAAAAGAAAGTATAGCAAAATTGCTGCAAAATTAAAGATTTCGCGAAATTAGTTGGTTTATTAGCCTCAGACTCTCAGCATGCCTAGCCTAGTAGAATACAATCCTTTGTTTATACAGGCTATAAAGCCTGTATAAACAAAGGATTTAGAGCGTTGCAAATAAGAGTACCTACCTTAATTTCAAAGGTCACGATGATTATAATCGTTACATGAATGTCCTTGATTATTATGGTGACTACAGGACTTAGTAAGGCCTGAGCAGGGCCTGAGCGCCTGATTGTATCAAAGACTATGCCTCCCGGTGGAGATATTCTCTGACGCCTCAACTACGGGGTGGGGCGCAGCATGTGACTCAGTGACGTGGAGTGGCCCATGGTTGTCCATAGAGAAAACGCAACACATTATCTCGAACTTTTGGCTGCCTTCTTTGCTTTATAAGTCTTTGCAAGAGATTTTCACGATTTCCAAATACGTGTTACGTGTTGATAATTCAAAATTGTCCCGCAAAATTTTCATATATGCATACTATATTAAATCATCCGATAATTACGTAGCTGATAAAGAATCAATGCAAAATCCTGCAGATATAGATTGGTCCTTAACATATAGTATTTTTTCATATATCAATCAAAAGTTTAGTGTGCCAGAAATAGACTTATTCGCGTAAGTTTACAATAAACTGGTCAAAACGTTATTCTATGCATTTCCGCCTTGACCTCAAAAGCGTTAAAAGAAAAAACAATAATAACGTAAAGGGCATTGTTTAGTGCCATTAGGATCTACTCACAGCCTTGGTATCCCTTGCTTCAAAAAAAAAAAAACTAGTTTCGGAATGAATCACTTTTAAATCAGACCGTTACTATATAGTTTTTTGATCACTCCAGCCATGACGACATTCAAAGCCCTGTTACCCTGGTTGCGGGGATTTTATCAAGGCACCCTTATCACGAAGAAGCATCCCGGAGTCGGGAAACAGTTCTCTTAACAATACGATGTATGTTTTAAGAAATGGTTCGATTTTTGCATTCAAAATTATGTATCTCGATGTTTATACAGCGTCAAGATCTTCGTTGTACCTACTGAGATTTTTAACAATTAATTTTGATGCTGGTAGTAAATATGGTAGTCTAAATAGTTTTGGAGCAGCGCTGTCCTTGATTTTAGGGCCAAGGCTCTCCAAAGATGACATAATAATAAGATTTTTCAAAGGCGTTTTTCGGTTAGGTACGTCCACGAGCGGCAAAATATAATGTTATTTGGGACACTTCGTGCGTTTTATCCTATTTAGCTACTTTGTACTCTAATGAAACATTGACATAAGATCAATTAAAAAAAAAAAATAATCGTATAACACTGTTAGCTATTGTAATAGCCCATCGTGTCCAGACCTTTTCGAAAATCAATATAAAAAAATTTTGAAACAAAAATTTATGAAATCGTAATAAAAATAACAAATTTAATTAAAACGTCGAAAATAGGAATCAAGCAACTTATTTTGATGTTACCTTAATTTTTACAGAAAAATGAAATATTTATATGACAATAGTTCATAACTTGTAATAACAATAGTTCATAACTTAAAACTACATTACTACGTAAAACTGAAATCCTATTCATAGGAAACAAATATAAAGCAGTGACCACACAGACGCTGTGCCGCTGGATAAGAGCACGCTTCACGCCAGTGGCTTGGACTTCTCGATATTCTCGGCCCACAGCACGAGACATGCCGTGACATCCACGGCCCACCAGCTGGGTATTAATAACGATCTCATCAGAAAAAACTGCTCTATGGAGTACCAATTCTGATAGGTTTTTAAATATTATCAAAGTAACATAACTAAACATGACTCGACAGGCCTAGCAAGAGCTATCATTAATAATATGGGAGATTAAATTAACTTCTATTTAATTTTGCAAAATTATTTCATTATTTGCTTATATTCTTCATGAAAATGTATATTTTCTTAAATACTTCAATAATATGAATTTTATTTACACTATGATTTTGATGAAGCGATTAAACACTAATTCTGATATTGGTGTTGATATTTTCAGAATAAACTCTCAAAATCTACAAGTGTGAATATATAATAGGTATATTATTTCAGGTTACTAATCTCGAGAACGAAGCACGAGTATAATTTATGATTAAACGAACTTACCTGTACGTGAAGTTCTATCATAATTATACGAAGTGCTTCGTTCGAAGAGATTAGTAAGTCCCGCCCACCCACCCTTAATCATTCTAAAAATATCAACGATGCAAGTCGGTTATAATTACTCTAAACTAAATGACGGGTGGTATCATAGGGCACAACTACCTACCGCAAAAAAAAAAAAACACTTCTCTCAAATACAGTGCTATGTGGTGAATACTGGGTGAAACTACAAGTGTGAATATATAATAGGTATATTATTTCAGGTTACTAATCTCTTCGAACGAAGCACTTCGTATAATTATGATAGAACTTCACGTACAGGTAAGTTCGTTTAATCATAAATTTTACAACACTTGCAAACTCATGGATTTCAGAAGTGGTGCCGTCTAAAATTAATTATATCATGCGTCTTATTTTCTTCTTACCCGACTGCAAAAGCAAATAACTATTATAAGACACCCAATGAACCATCAATCGACAATAACCCGTCATCAACGACGATAGTTTATTTATCTGTCAACACGTCAGTTATTAGCGCTATCAAAGCACATCAATAACTATTTGATAGAGACTGTAAACTTTACGACGTCTTGTGTGGATAATAGATTCTTTATTACAGGGACGTGTTGAGACTCCGGTCATTCTATAAAGACACGTACGCGATATAGTTAATAGATAAAGCATTCTTCCATAGTAGGTTTAGATAAAACAAGCTTCTCCTGGGTAAACTCAGTCCATTCTAGCCTCATCTCTACTCTCGGGCCAGATAGAGGTCAAGAGAAAGCCCATTCCTTGTAAAAAAGCGTACTACAAGCAGCTTTTATGCGTCCTGTTCCAGTATAGAGGTCTTCTCTCAGAAAGAGAGTAGCGCTAGTAACCACGTAAGGCCGATTTCAAAGCTGTCTTTCTCACAATCATTTCACGGTCAAAATTCAACTAATATTATAATTATAAATGAGAAAATTTAGATGTTTGTAACTCATTCACGCCAGAACAGATGAAAGGGCCTTGATAAAATTTTGCACGGAGATAAATTATAGTTTATTTATTGCCTATTAAGGGTCCCCTGCAGGGCACAGGCCTTTTCTCAGAGAGAGTGTGGGCTTAATTACAGCGTGTGCCAAAAGTGGATTGACAGTTGTAAGCGCTGAGGATTTGGACACCTCAAACACTCAGGTTTCCTTGCGATGTTTTTTGTACTGAGTGAGCAAGCGAGCTTTGCTGCTGTCTACAACTTCACAATTGTAAATAACTTAGAAATCAAAGAAATTAGACGCATTAGAAATTCCGGATTCAAATTATAGTTATTGAGACTAATTTGGAATTGTTATCTAATCTGTTTCTAAGAACAAATTTCATTGCCAAACATTACACGTAGGATACTTCGCACCCTCAGAACGAAAGAGGCCTAAGTAAAAAAATAGTCAAATTGAGTTCCAATCATAGAGTCATAAAAAGGTATGCCGTGGACGGAAGATTCGCTATGCTCTTTTTTTTACAATAAGTGCCTTTGTTTACTATTCATCTGATAGAGCATACATTTTTAGTGTCACTCTATGATTGTTAGGTACTCAATTTTTTGAGATTTTTTTGAGTATTTAAACTATTTTTTGACTTAGGCCTCTTTCGTTCTGAGGGTGCGACTTATTGTCCCGGAAAAATACACAGGAAAAAAATCCTCTTGAGTCCACATCCACAATGAGATCGCAATTAGTACGATCTTTTATGTATAAACATCAAAGATCACGCTACATCACGATGTTTTCATTTACAGTTAGCGTATGCCATTGATACTACAAATTCACAAATGTACTTTAAAAAACCGGTCAAGTCATTAGAGGTATGAAAAAAATATGACGCGGATAAACGTCGTACTCGTAGGCTTGGCAGTAGTGGCCTTTTATTTATTTTATTTTTATGTCATACAAAATCTTACAGCATTACAGTCTAAACTAATGCGCTATAAGACTTAACGTATTTGATTATTTAAGGTAACTTTATACTGAGTGCCGTCACAATACCACTTTATACAGGCGTCACAATATCTTATTACAATATCCAACTGATTAGATTAGATTATAAACGTACCTACTGTAGGACGCCTTCCGACCAGGTGGGATGACGATCTGCGAAAAACTGCCGGCAGATGCTGGACGCGGCAAGCTGAAGACAGGGCGCTATGGCGCTCATTAGGGGAGGGCTATGTCCAGCAGTGGACTACATAATATAGCCTGAACAAGAAGAAGAAGAAGACGATTATATTTTCGAAGCGCTCGTGGCCTAGTCAAACCGAGTGATCGGAATCAATCACTTGAGTTATGCAACAACACCCGCCGTCAGGTGCAGGATGGGTGACCGTCTCGTGACTACCGCTAGTGATATTTTTGCCGAGCGCTTCCGCGCTTCACAAGGCACGTTACGCCGTGGGTGACAGATGTCATGTAATGGCAGTCGTTAATTCATGTCAGAGGCCCGGTGGGCAGCTTCATAACTTCTGACAATAAGGCCCGCCACTGCCTTATAATCCTCCCGGACTTGGCCCCCGTGGTGGAATATGGCCTAACCTTCCTGCGATGCAGGAAGATACCCGTGCTCCAGAAGTGGGGGCATACAAGGGTCGATATGCTTCTACCACTGCAGTACTAATATCATTCTATTGAACTACTATGCATTTAATAGACTCGCCCTCCAGCTGTCTATGGGTAGGTTCTAATGTAGAGCACGAAAATCTCAGTGACGCCATTATAGAGGTTACCTTGGCCCAAATCTGCCAGCTATGGCGATGAGGCAAGACGTTTTTATAAAACGGCACCGAACAAAGTCAACACTCCAAATAGGGCGCAGTTTTGTAACTCCAATTGAACAAACAAAATTAGTAAGGTACAGTCGGTAACACATGAACTTTTGCACAGTGAAATTGTTGATAGTAGTCGATTGTACTGCAAGATTGTAAAGAGTAACGCGTGCTCACAGCGGATTGACAATTTCAGGTGGTGAGGTGAAATGATGAAATGAACAGGTTTTATTCAAAGTACCGCAGAAACTGCAGCTTGATGAACGTTACAATTCAAACTCGGTGTCCATTTCAAAGTCTAGATTATTTTGGAGAAAAAATGGACGAAAAAGTCCAAACTCTTCGTCTCTTATAATTATATTCTTTTTAATGCACTAACCCGTGCTAAGGACAACCCGTGTCACTGCCTGTACTTAATACAGAGAGTATTGTAAAGAACGTTAGAAATTTCACTGATGCCGGTGAGTCGCCCATTAGCTCAGTTGGCAAGAGCGCTGATAGACAGAGGTCGCGGGTTCGAATCCCGGCATGGGTGGAGTTTTTAGCCTGTAATAGGTTTTTAAAATTAGTCTATTATACTTCAGACACTCTGGTTTCTTGACGATGTTTCCCTTCACAGCTATAGAAGTGGTATTGCTGCTATAACTGCACAAATGTACGTAACTTAGCCTAGTCATTGGTACATGCCCGCACTGGGAATCGAACCTGGGTCTCTCGCTTCCGAGTCCAATGATCTCAACCCACTAGGTTACCGCAGCTCTTACGTTTTCTTCTTCTTCTTCAGGCTATATTATGTAGTCCACTGCTGGACATAGCCCTCCCCTAATGAGCGCCATAGCGCCCTGTCTTCAGCTTGCCGTATCCAGCATCTGCCGGCAGATCTTACGTTTTACCTGATGATATATTAAGCTTGCCTGAATCGCGGTTCAAAAAATATGTTTACTGTTTATTTACTGTTTATTTATTCATTTGCAAGCATACACGGTACATTTTATATAAGTAAATTACAATAGTTAAGAGCATGCGTGATGCGCCAGTATCTGGCATGCAACATTGTTTGCAGTTAATATTGCACTTGTCTTACCTATTGGTATTTAAGAGTCAATATCAACTTATTAACTTATTAAATTAAATTACAATTGTATAATTATTATAGAAATTAAATTATCAAATTCTTAAATTATTATGTTACATTTTTTTTAATTGATTCAAACATATCGTTAAACTAAAAAAAAAAAAAAAATTATTAATATTAATAAATCAATAAAAATAGACAGAATAGAAAATTATGTACATCACAACAAAATATAAAAATAGTATCAATAGTGGGTACATTAAATTCAGATTATAATTTTAATTTTAAAAAATCTTCAATTTTATAAATGGAATTCTCACATAAACTTATAAACAATTTCTTTTTGAATATCCCAAATTGCAGTTTAGATATAGATTCTGGTAGGGCATTATACAGTTTGATTGACATGTAGTGGCAATTTTTCGCAAATGATGTTGTTTTATGAGGTATTCCGGCCAAACGATTTGGGTATCTAGCAGAAAATGCGCAATCTTTTACTTGGAAGTCCCCAATATTTTTCTTTACGTATAGGCACACTTCAAATATATATAAGGCGGGCAGTGGCAGTATATTTAGTTTCTTGAAAAGTGGTCGACATGAATCTAAAGGCTTAGCTCCACATATGGCTCTTATACACTTTTTCTGAATAATAAAAGCCTGATTCATATCAACTGAGTTTCCCCATACTATAAGCCCATATCTTAGAATAGAACCCACATAAGCGTGATACGCCATCAGCGCAGTCTTCTGGTCACATATTTTGGTTATTCTTTGCAATGGATAAACAAAACTATTGATTCTATTGCAGACCAATCTTATATGTTGCTTCCATGACAACTGCGAGTCTAATTCAATGCCGAGGAATTTGGCTGTAGTTGATTCCATAATAGGATGGAAGTACAGTTTGTTAAGCGTTAACAGTTTGTTAAATGTTAAGCACAGTTTGTGCCATAAGGGAACATAAACGATTATTTGGATCACAATGATGTCTGGAATTAAAGCCAGTATAATGTATGAGTTCTATGTTTTATAATAATAATGCAAACTATGTTAATTAAGGACTTTGAAAAGACTAAGTTTGCAGTTTTTTGACAATTTTTTCTCCAAAATGATTTACATTTTGAAATGGACGACTAGTTTAAATTGTAACGTTCATTAAGCCGCAGTTTCTGCGCTATTTGAATAAAACCTTTTCATTCCATTTCATGTAAAATCGCGATAAGACCCGTTTAATATATATTTCTCTGCCTGTGATTGGTAAACTTCTTGTAAAACCATCAGTCTCTATAAACCCGCGCCTTAAGCCACCAAGGTAAAGGAGGATGTTTAAATCTGATAACAGCGTCATTTCCCACGATGACTCATCACTTGGCCAAACTATTTTGGTAGCCGAGTGTGTGGTCCGTAATGTCGAAAAAATTTTAGAAACCTCACACTAAACTGTTATGCTCGGTTCCGGATACTCTTGCGCTGGATGTAAACAAATGATTGAACCCAGATTTGCAGGGAACATATTTGAAAATTTATTTGGAAATACTGTAACAAAGGTATTGATATAATAGTGACAATAACGGCTAAATTTAAAAACCTATTTAGAGGCTAAAAATTTCAGCCATGCCGGGATTCGAACCCGCAACCTCTGGCTATCCGTGCCAGTATACTATTTTCATTTAAAAATAAAAATAGTATAATAATAACGGCTAAATAAATTATTTCACTTACAAATAGAAATTAATAAAAGTTTTTCTTCCTTTCATATTTTATACGTAAAAATTTCAAGACACCATTAGGTGTTGAAATATTTCTTAATATAAAGATTTTTGTCTGCCTTATTGCATATTTAACTATATTTGCAATTATTTTTTTCCGGCTATACAATACAGTGTTTTTATGTATCTATCTATCTAACTATTTTGTGATTCATAGACTCAATTACACTCCACCAACCCGGACTTGGCCCCCGTGGTGGAGTAATGGTTGATATATTCATCCAATTTATATTTCTTTACGGAGGCGCAGAAACGGGGAAAGCGTTGATTTTAATTTTATCTACTCTGATACTATAATAAAAGAATATAAAACTGAAAACAAAACTCTTATGACAAACATTACGCATAGGCCAAAAATAAAACGTTTTATTACGATACAGGTCTTGTAAAGTCATAATATAACTTTTAATCATAAGGCGAATGCTACACGCAAGATATATATCGTGATCCGTCAATATAAACGTGTAGGGTAGTGTATTGAGGGATAACAATAATTATCGCTGGATTTCCGGAAATCCTTGTGATCTGATCCAAGATCCTGGATCGTGATATTATCTTGCGTGTAGTGTTGCGCGTCAATATTTATCGCGTCAGTACGCAGCGAGACGGCAGCAATGGACGATGTCTATGACACCGCTTCTGCTTCTGAATCATTGACAGGCGACAACATTGTCTTAAAAGAGCTTAAACTGAACTTAGAATCCCTTCCATAAGTTCCAACAATCCAGTGTGAAGGCAAATTTCGCCCAATAAATTTAAATGTGTAAACATTGCTCTCTTTTGTAGCCAATTTTTCATTCAACGCTTTCTTTTTACGAGTTTTTTTATTGATTGGGATATAATTATCGCCACACAAGCTCTTATTTTGCTCTGTCTAGGGTCCATCACGTCTGCTTCATATAAAAACGCTTCAATACTAACGCGATCCGTATCTTTGGTGTAGGGTGTGCTGTGTTCCGGCTCAAGATACTTGATTAAATATCGTTTTAATTATCACAATATATATTGGCGTGTAGCGTTCGCCTAACGGTACACCTATACAACCTCCAGCTAGACCAAAACTGTTGAACACCTTTAAAAACCTATTTAGAGGCTAAAAATTTCACCCATGCCGGGATTCGAACCCGCAACCTCTGGCTATCCGTGCCAGCGCTCTACCAATTGAGCCAATGGGCGACTCACGGCATCAGTGAAATTTCGAACCTCTTTACACTATTCTCTGTATTACGTACAGGCAGCGACATCTGACTTAAGCAAATTGCATTACTTACAGCCCCGACCACCTACTTTGCAGTTAGGTTTAACATCGGAACGATATCACTGTACCCACATGATTACACTATTTTTATTTTTAATGCACTAACCCGTGCTAAGGAACAAATTTAAAAACCTATTTAGAGGCTAAAAACACCTACTTTAAAAAAAAAAGGTTTCAATGAACGAGTCCGCGGCGACGCAACACGCATGCGCAATCGATGTCAGCGCCTTGGCGCCAACATTTTACATTTAAAAAACTTTTCAATATTTAAACAAAGTTTAGTTTTGTTTAATATTATTTTATGTATTATATGAGAGAAGATACAGTAGTGTACATCACTCGTGTGATACTATAACTCGCCTACGGTTCGTTTTTTTAACAGACTCGTGTTATAAGAACCCTTAATATGCAACAGTATGATAAACTATTATTATACTGTTTAACCACGATCAAATCTTAAAATATTATTTACATCCAGGGAAATTGTGTTTGATGCGGATTATACGTGCGTTGTGTTTCTAGTTTTCTACAATTACTCACTCATTCATTTCCGTAACTGCCAATATGCGGTCCTGGTTACGAGAGGCAATTTTCTTTGATGAATCATTGATTTTCTCAGAAGTTATTTAAAAATGTTTTGGATAAAAATGTGGTGGCAGTGAAGTGGGAAGACCGACTCACTTTTGGCCAATGTTATAGCTGTGAAATATTAGAATCACTCGTAGCCCCGGCTGCCTAACTGATTTTAAACGATCACGAAGGTTAAGCAACATAGGGCGTGTTTCGTGCATGGATGGGTGACCGTCTGTGACTAACGCTAGTGGCATTTTTCCGACCGGTTCCGTGCTTCGCAAGGCACGTCAATCAGTTGGTGCCGGCTGCCGTCGTTAGATGGCCGTGATAGATTGATAGAAGTCCCCACCAATCCGTACATGGCCCTCCATAGGGATGAGACCCATGACCCTCGGTGGGGACATAATGAGTTGATGATGGTGGTGGAAAATATTAAAAGCTCGTTACCGGTATGAGAAACCTTTGTTAAGAAACTTTAATATCATTTTGGGACTTAAAATCGCAATGTGTTTGACTAGGCCTATTGAGGGCCAGTTTCTAAATTGAGAATTTTTCTTAGTAAATACTTAACTTTCATGTATTTTTTTAATATGAAATAAACGGTTAATTTTTTTTTTAACTGTAGTACTGTCTCTTCGAATTTTCCAGAAAAGAGCGTGACAGAACAGTACTGAAGTATTTACTTAGTGAAATTCTTAATTCAGAAACCGGTATTAAGCATCTTTAATTTTTTTCTCTGACTGTTTCGTAGTGTATGCTTATGCATAAGAATAGAAAACTAAATTGATAAGCACAAGAAACGTTGAAAAACAATAAACTGTTCGTAAAAAGTTTTAGTTAGAATACAATTTAAATAAATGGTTTCTTCTAATCTATGGCCGAATATGAAAATACAAGGGTGGAGTTTTGTTTTCCATTTTAACTACACAAAGAACTAAAATTTTGCCTCAACGTTGTCAACCCTTGTATGTCCCCACTGCTGAGGCACAGGTCTCTTCCTGCAACGCAGGAAGGTTATGCCATACTCCGCCACGGGGGCCAAGTCCGGGTTGGTGGAGTAGCCTGGAAGAAATTTTGCCTCAAACCTTTGTTTTATCTTTGATTCGTCACATTCTCTAAGTCGCGATATTCAATAAATTATTTTGACATAGATTTTCTCAGAAGAGTAACTAAGAATTTCTTCGAACTAGCGAATCACGAAATCAATGATTCATCGATCTAAATCATCAAATAGGTTAGTAATCACAGCTATAAAGATTGCTAACAAAATCAATTTAGCCTCTAAATAGGTTTTAACAAAATCCTGTCAAGAAGTAAAAAATAATCGTCGTCGTCGTCAGGCTGTACTAGTCCACTGCTGGACATAGCCCTCCCCTAAAGAGCGCCACGTTGTGCTATCATAGGGGGTAATGCACATAATCCCCGCGCTGGGCATGCGGGTTGCATCGCAGTTCGGTGGAATTGTACTGCAGAGGGCGCTGCTGCCCACCCCCCGGTTGGTGTCCCTCAGTCGCCTTTTACGACACCCGCGGGAAGAATTGGGTTGGTGCTATTCTCTAGGCCGACACAACACAGCAAAAATTAATAAAACGAAGTAAAATTAAAAGATTGTCTGGAAGAAACTGCTTTTAGAAAAGAGACCGCCAATTGTACCGTACAGTCTATTTATTCTTACTTGTCCAATTTAGTAAACAACATTCTACCCGTAAACTGTAACTTTTTAGTCCAAAACTGCCATATTTCCATAAATGAAGTAATTTGGAACACTCTTTTAGATAACATGCTGCCAATTTTATAAACATAGTTCATGAATTCATGATAGTTCATGAATTTGCGAGAAAATGTCTAGTTTAGGCATCTACTCTCAATTTTAAGTTTAGAATCTTGTTTACTAAATTGGACAAGTAAGAATAAATAGACTGTACGGTGTTATGGTCTCATTTGTAATTCCTGGTATTTTACTGTACACACAATAAAGAATATTCCATCTATCGAAGTTGAAAGTTAATCGACCACAGTTTGGTAATTATAGTGAAACCATCACAATAAAAACTGTTTCTCATGTTCCCGTCGCATCTTCACGTTCCCAAATCACGCGCTTACTTGAGTTACGACAGTGAAGTTAAAATTAACCCAAGCTTTTAACATAAAAGCGCTACATCAAAGGCTTAGATCACTCGGGACCGGTATTTTCGATGTAAATTATCGCCGGCAAATTATAACGGAGCTAAAAGGTGTAGCGTTGCAAGTTAAGTATGTCCCACGCAGTAATTACTTGTGTTAATTACATAGATTAGACGCCTTTCAGGAAACATAATATTTTTCATTTCTTATACTCGGAAAGTAGTGCTGTTTTGATCTGATTATTGGGTGGAAAATGCTGCTTCCCTCCCTAGAGAGGGGCAATTCAAATTACTTCCGACCTAAGGGCCGGAATGAACTTCAAAAATAGAACTATTGTAAAGAGTTTTGTGTACAAAAAACTTAAAAAAAAAATGCTGCGGCTGTGTGAGTTTCTAAACAGCCAGTGTGAACTTAGCGCAAACTTCTTTGAGCGGAATAAGCCGCAACAATTACGCGGTGAGTTCCATGTTTAAAATTTAAAAAGTCGACATTAATTGGTGGAATACGAATCTGTTATATGTATCTGTGACGGAATTCAAAAAAATAGGTAATTATCTTTTATGCCACACCTGGCAATAAAGTGGCTTTTTCCGCACGCTGCGCGTACGGAAAAAACCGCTTTCTGGCCAAGTGTAGACATAAAAAGATGTACACAACACGGGAGGTAATAAAGAAAGCTCTCGATCGCATATTTACGTCCCTCGCTTGCAGCTCGGGCCGCAAACTTCTGCGATCTCGGCCTTTCTTTGTATTACCACCCTAGTTGTGTAATGTACTATTATGCTCAGATTTGAGTTTGAAGTTGAGTTTTTATTTTCCTAATATTCGAAATGAAAAGTAGAGTCTTTAACACGGGCAAAAGAATCAATTCCTACTCGGACTATAGCCGCCCTTGCTGCGCTCGGGGCGTCTAAATACCTCGGGAATTCATTCTTTCCAGCCTCGCTTAACAATCTACTATTTCTGATGTAGCCTATACTCGTCCCACTACAGGGCACAGGCCTTCTCTTGGAGGGAGAGTATGGGCTTGGAACGTTGTCTATCTTTTATAAATAATAAGAATTGGAACGACTTCAGGTGGTGGTTTTATTTGTAGATATTTGTAGTAATATTAAAAAAGAAAAACTGGATAAAAACGGATAAGCGGAGAAGCAGGTAAAAAAGTCAGATCTGGTCAAAGGGTATGTAGTATGATGAAAAATGAGGTAAAGCGAAGAATGTATGACGTAATTTAATATTTGAAAATGATAGATAGAAAAAGAAATAAAAATGGTATGAAGAGGTTTGTACCGTTACAGGCTTAATTAGCGTGCCCACCGCGGATTGGCAATTTCAAGCGCTGTATTTGAACACCTCATACACTCAGCTTTCCTCACGATGTTTTCCTTCGCGTTTAGAGAATGGTATCGCGATTTAAACTTCACATGCCCGCACCGGAAATCAAACCTGGGCCTCCCGCTTTAGAGTCAATTGTTCTACCCGATGGGCTAGCTGGAACTCAGGTTTGCTCACGATGTTTTACCAGTTTCGTCAGAGAGTGGTATTACAGTAAATTCACAAATTAAAAAAAAAAACTATTTTTTTAAAAATTTATTTTATAAGATAAGATAAGAATATTCTTTATTGTACACTGGAAAAACAACAAATACAAAACAATTGCAAATATACCTAGTACAATTGGCGGCCTTATTGCTAAAAGGAATTTCTTCCAGACAACCTTACGATTGCTGAAGGAACCTTAAAGTTGCTGAAAGAAATTAGAAAGACGGGTAGCCAGTGCAAATTTGAATATTGATACATACTTAATAATAATACACTTACATACCGTTACTTCGTTATCAACCCTTTTATGCCCCCACTGCTGGGGCACGGGTTACTTATATAAACCTATTTAGAGGCTAAAAATTCCACCCATGCCGCAACTCGAACCCGCGACCTCCGACCGTGCCAGTGCTGTACGACATACAGAGAGTATTGTAAAGAGGTTCGAAATTTCACTGATGCCGGTGGTCGCCCATTGGCTCAGTTGGGAGAGCGCTGGCACGGTTAGCCAGAGGTCGCGGATTCGAGTCCCGGCATGGGTGGAATTTTTAGCCTCTAAATAGGTTTTTTATAAAATAATTGTATTTACGGCTTTCAACTAGGGCACGTAGCGCTGGTGGCCTAGTCGAACCGAGTGATTGGATTCAATAACTTAAGTTAAGCGACAACAGGCGCGGTCAGGTGCAGGATGGGTGACCGTCCCGTGATTACCGCTAGTGGCATTTTTCCAAACGCTTCCATGCCTCGCAAGGCACGTTAAGCCGTTGGTACCGGCTGTCATGTAATGGCAGTCGTTAAGCCATGTCAGAGGCCGTATGGGCGGCTTGATAACTTTTGACAGTAAGACCCGCCACTGCCTTACAATACCAACCCGGACTTGGCCCCCGTGGTGGAGTATGGCCTAACCTTCCTGCGATGCAGGAAAAGACCCGTGCCCCAGCAGTGGGGACATAAAAGGGTTGATATCGATATCGCAAGGTTTACGGACAATGTCCTTACAATACCGAATAGGCGCGATGACTGCGAGCTGTCTTCCCCACAGATTTAAAATAGTTTTTAAAATATTTCTTTCACCTTCGTCAAATTACATTTAAAGTAATGAACTAATTACTGAAATATACGTTTTTTTATTATTAATAAATGTCAATACATTATGAAAGACAATTTAATAATCTTTCCTCATACCCGTTGTCTTATCTTTTACGCTTGCAATATTTGTTGGATTTTATAGACTTGTTTTAAGGCACAAAAAATGTATTATTCATATGTATCTGAAATAATTTGCTTTATTTGTACAATACATTCCTCCAGTCCATTCAAAGTTTGTCTGGAAGAGATCACTTTTAGTGATAGGGCCGCCATCTTTACTCTTAGGTTAAGAAATGTGTGTAATTTCCTTTTTAAGGTACAATAAAGTGATCTCTATTTATCAGTTTATATTCTAGTTTTTAGCTAGATTGACTCCCAAAGTATAAATGCACGTCAAAATACGTAGACAAAGTAAGTAAGGCAGTCCTCATATTTAGGAACAATGAGAAAACATTACACATAAAACTGCAGTAGACCTTACCGCCTACTTTGAACTACTAAACAGTCCTTTAAACACTTTTCATGCCACACCTGGCAATAAAGTGGCTTTTTCTGCACGCTGCGCGTACGGAAAAAGCCGCTTTCTGGCCAAGTGTAGACATAAAAAGATGTACACAACACGGGAGGTAATAAAGAAAGCTCTCGATCGCATATTTAATAAAATAACAAATATAAAAAAAGAATTAGCGAAATCGGTTCAGCTGCTCTCGAGATTTACGCTTTCTAAAACATTCGGGGATTCATTTTTTTTATAGATACTCCTAAGTTTCACGTACAATGTTTATGTACAATAAAGTGTTATCTATTTATCTACTCGTAACTAAATAAACAGTACAGGATCACGATTTTCTCGTAGCCTTCCTCTAATAGGAATATTTTCGCGCCAATTTGCACTCTTGCGCAGAGCTAATTGTGTTGGCACTTAGCGCCGCAAGAGGCCGTGGCCGTATATGGTGCGACTAATGGTGGTTTCCTTACATCGACAGTCGGGACTACTAATATGACAGGTAGTTACTATTTGTCAAGTACCTAACAAATAATTTTACAACTGGTAAATCTTACAGTACAATTCCACAAAACTGCGATCTCCAACCCGCATGCCCAGCGTGGGGATTATGGGCATTACCACCCAATGATGGCACAACCTTGCGCTATGGCGCTCATTAGGGGAGGGCTATGTCCAGCAGTGGACTAATATAGTCTGAAGAAGAAAATCACCGGTGGGGCGCCGGGCGGTAGAGTAGAAACATGCCATTTAGAAACATGCCAAACTATTTAGTTTGGCGGCGGTAGAGTAGAAACATGCCAAACTATTTAGTTCCTCTGTGTATCATCTAAATAATCAATAAATAAATATTCATGGACATATTACGCAGATCTCGTTAGCCCTATACTAAGTACTACAAAATGACTTCTGCTGCATATGCTGCTAACTCGACGATAGATTCAAAATATTTATAGCCTTGAATGTTTGACATCTCAACAAAATACTTTAATTTATTTTTAATACCATTATTTACTAGCTGCCCCGGAGAACGTCGTACCGCCACAGAACCCCTTTATACGATACTTCTTACCCTGGCAACACATTAAATAAAGATATTAAGAGTTCCGGGTACTTTTTTATCTTTCCCTTTGCTAATACATCCCCTATCTGGTCGATGTATGTTCGCCTGGGACGATGTCCCACCGGCGTGCGTGCATGCTACGACTTATGAACGTTGATGAAGCGAAGGTGATCTGTCAGGATCGTGGCAAGTGGCAGTCCCTGGTCTCTCCCTACCCCTCTGGTTATGGTTATGGAGGTTATGTATATTAAGAGTTATCCCACGGGAACTCATTTCTAACATCAAGTATCCTGTGTCTCAATTCAGGCCCTAGATCATGTTAAGGCATTGTACTCGTAGTACAATTATTAAAAATGCATGAACGTGGCGGTTTCAGTTCATTGCTGCTTTAAGTCTCAGCCCGCACACGTATTACTTTCTAGGCGCCAATGGTATATAAAACTACGTCACGTGACATGTCCACTTATGTGTCACTATAGTGTAATGCAATAGAATCGACACCCAGATCTTTGTTTATCTCCACCCTAAGTTTCTTGTAAATCCGTTCAGCCGTTGCTGCTTGGTTAAGTAACAAACATCCAAACATCTTTACAAACTTACATACATTGACCTTTTGCATCTACGTAATGCGAGGATTTAAACAGCGTCCAGTGGCATCTGCACTCACACTAGATGGGTGAAGGGACCACCCGGATGCTGTAGTGCCTGGGACATGGTTTTATAGATGGCGTAGGATTGCCCAGCACCTATACCATCCTGACAGCTTAGTCGGCCTAGCCCACAGGAAGGACTAGTCAATACGTGCGGAGCCAACCAAGCCGCGGGTTTCCTCGCGATGGTGTCCTTCACCGTTAGCGTGTGGTATTGCGACTACAAATTCGCAAATGTACGTAACTTTGAAATGAAACAAAGTCATTGTTACACGCCCGCACTGGGCATCGAACCTGGGACTCTCGCTTGCGAGTCCACTGTTCTACCACCGCTGTACAAACTCAGACATTTATAATATTAGGAGGATCGACGTCTCTATCATTATTAATTTATTATTTCTTTAATAGTGTCATAACTTATTATCTGCCGTTACTTTAATCACCTTTTGAGCAGATTTAATGTGTGATATTATCTTATATCACATCGATACTTTTGTAGGCGGCAAACGCGATTTACTGTATTAATCAGGTAAATTCCATCTTACTGGCTCGCGATACGGTTCAATTTTTGTCCAAACTTACATCGGCTTTGGACAAAATTGCTTTCGATACACTTAGACTTAAATCTAGGATAAAGCCTAATCTAGGCAATCACATACAACTTTGTTCTGTAAGTTACGTACATTTATAAATTTGGAGTAGCATTTCTGTTCGCTAATCTTAAAGTAAACTTCGTGAGGAAACCCGACTGTCTGAGATGATCACGTACCTGATGTTTATCCTAAATGAACGAAACACGACAAGCCGAGTTTCTGAGTTGATCTCATGGTAATAATAACATTATGATCACTGTACGTAATACAGAGTATTGTAAATAAGTTCGAAATTTTACTGATGCCGGTGAGTCGCCCACTAGCTCAGTTGGAAGAGCGCTGGCACGGATAGCCAGAGGTCGCGGGTTTGAATCCCGGCATGGGTGGAATTTTTAGCCTCTAAATAGGTTTTTAAAATTATACTCAGTCGTCCAGGGGGGCGAGTCTCTAAAATGCATAGTTGTTCAATAGTTATATTACTCCGGCAATGGTCGTTTCATTCGCAAAATCGGTAGTCTAGTAACCAATCGCATTGCAATGGTATAACCCGTGCTACTTAAATCGGCGCCTCGCGCGATTCGATCTTCTTTGCGAGAGATGCCTGTTTAATTCTGCGCGGGTAATACCTCTGGAAAGACATTGTACTGCTATTGCTTTGTAGACTACCGAATCAAGGCAAATAACAACCATTGCTTATATCCTTCTATTGTAAAACTATGTAAGTATTAGACTCCGGTCCCAAACTAGGATTTATCCTGTGTTTGTCTAGGACGTCACAAACTTGGATTTACACGTAGACTGAGGTCATTTATACAAATGCATGGCTCCCCCAGTGGTATTCGAACCCACGACCTTCGCCATGGTAATAAGCGAGGCAGTACTGACCAACGGGCAGTAATAAGTCATTAAAGTTAATAAGTATTTATAACTTTAAGACCGCTGTAAGACCAACTTCGTACCGCCTAACAGTCGATTCTTTAATTTTTTTATTTTTTCTCTCCGTAAGAACTATCCTCGTCATCCAAGGAATATTCTAAAAAAAGAATTAGCGAAATCGGTTCAGCTGCTCTCGAGATTGGAGCTTACCAACACAATCAGCGATTCATTTTTATATTATAGAGATAAGACCACATTTCCACCGGACATTCCTGCAAGAACTTCTTGCATCGTATGCAGTGCTGTTATCTACGCGTAGCTCAAATGGAGTCATAAAACGGCTCTTCCTAGCCCCCCGGAGACAAAACGCCATTATGGAGAGAGTTACAGCTTTCACGCCACATCAATATCTCGATGGCGTCGAACCCGCAATCTTGACATCGCAAGCAACACCACAACCACTGCGCCATTAGCTTGTTGCCGTGGTGTGCGGCCGCCTAGCGGTACCACAGTTGATTAGGTGCGATCTATGATTGTATTTATGTAATATTTTAGGCGCTATGGCGCTCATTAGGGGAGGGCTGTTGTCCAGTAGTGGACTACATAATAGCCAGAAGAAGAAGAAGAAGTGGCGGACTGAATGCTGTAAGTATATAATTGTTTTGCATTAAAAAATTAATGAAGCTATCACCATCATCTTACTACGTCTAATATTGAAAAAACAGGAATGCCGAAAGTGATACATTCATTAACCGCATTTAATATTGAATAAAATGTTAAAACGCCGATATCCCCACAAACGTAGTTCTTTTCAACTTTATGTAGCAATATAAATATTATTTTACTGAGAGATAACAGAAACCATAGTTGTCTTGTTATTTTCACCTACCTTTTCAATATTGCCGTTTGGATTCGGAATGAACCCTCTATACTTTAAGTCCAATCACATGCAAACAATTTTGATTGATACATGACATATTTGAGTATGTGAAAAAAGTCCAGACCGATAAAACGATTCTATAAAGTAAACCATAAATTGCTATTCAAAAAACTACAATTCTTAGTTTTTTTGTGACAATACAATTCAAGGCACATTATACAGCCGATTTTACTTTAATCCTTAGCTAAATCAACTTTGCAATATGTATACATCGAAGAGTCATACAAATCTATGAATAGTTGTTCTATGAAATAGGCCCCGGTCGGTACCGCCGCCTCGACGCTCACCATCGATTACCCTATCTCATGATAAATATTCAGCTCGTGTCTCTGCCGGTACACTTACAGGCACTATCGCCCTGATCGGCGGGATAGTATATGTTGTTCTAACGACATAATTATACCCTGCGTTGGGAAGCCTATAAACCTTAATTCGAGCCGGTACGCCGATTGGCACCTCGTTATGTTATGGTGTGAGAGCTTCTGTTTAACACCCGGGGCTAACAACATCGAAGGCGCAAAAAATATACATGTTACTAGTCGATCCGGCGAACGTTGTTTTGCCATACATTTTCGATATCAACCCTTGTTTGTCCCCACTGCTAGGACACGGGTCTCTTCTTGCATCCCAGGAAGGTTAGGCCATACTCCAACACGGGGGCCAAGGCCGGGTTGATGACTGTAAGACAGTGGCGGGCCTTACTATCAGAAGTTATCATGCCGCCAGTAAGGCCTCTGACATGGCTTAATGACTGCCATTACATGACAGCCGGCACCAACGGCTTGACGTGCCTAGCAAAGCACGGAAGCGCTCGGAAAAATGCCACTAGTGCTAGCCACGGGATGATCCCCCATCCTGCACCTGACCGCGCCTCTTGTTGCTTAACTCAAGTGATTAATTTTAATCACTCGATTCTACTACCCACGAGTGATTGGCATATTAATTAGCCTATTCTATGGTTATGTTATTTTATTCCTCCTAGGTTATCGATCGATATCCTTGTATGTCCTGCATCGCAGGAAGGTTAGGCCATAATCCACCACGGGGGCCAAGTTCGGGTTGGTGGAGTTGCCTGGAAGAAATCTCTTTAAGTAATAAGGCTGCCAATTGTACTACTTATAATTTTTAGGTAATTTCTGTCACTGTATTTTCTGTGCACAATAAAAAATATTCTGTCTCCTCTAAATATACACCGAAAACTATGAAAATATGTGAAAAAGTTTCGGAGAAGTTTGATAACAAACACTGTGACGCAAGATTTAAAAAAAGTATTTGGTATGGATTCCTTTCTGAACACAGTGACCATGAGAAATCTTAATAATGGTGATAGCCATTTTTCGGGACCTCTACCCAAGACCTTAGGTTAGGGATTTTTTCATGTAGGTGGCCTATAGATACCTTTAGAGATACCTTCTACGTCATGGTACAGGCATTCTAACGACTAATTCCTTCATGCACAGCTGTCCAGTTTCTGGTTACTTCCATTCCAGTTCCAGTATCAGTTCCACCCTCCGTTTGCAGTTGGGTAAAAAATCCCACCAAAATGACGCCAAGAAACCGCCTCCTGCGACCGCATAGGTGCCTAATCCCAGAGCAATCTCCGCGTGTCCACGCGCCCATCAATCACCGGCCCAGGGGTAAAGGGACCCGCTGGACATCCGCTCCGATAGATTGCCTACTTGTTTTGCCAACGACACACTGGGAAATTACATTTTCACTGAGAATAATAATGCAATTTGACAAGGAAAACAATGGTGGACTTGCACAAAAAAATTTTGCGGAATAAGTTTCCTTACGAACTTTTCTTTCAACGTTAGCGAGATTTTTTGTTCAATTTCAGTAGCACTTTTTATTTTATTTTGAAATTTTTGTGGCGTTTCTATTTCGTGTCTTGAAGTGGTGTTTTATGTAGCCTATATTGTTATACGTTCCACTATAAGGCATAGGCTTTCTCTCAGAGACCTTGATCTCCACGCGTGCCCCCACTGCGGATAGGCAATTTCAAAAGGTGAGGTACGTCAATGCCTCAGGCACTCAGGTTTCCTCACGATGATTTACTTCACAATTATCGAGAGGTATTGCTGGCACGTTACGCAGTTGGTGCCGGCTGCCGTCGATCGATGGCAGTAGTTAAGCCAAGTCAGAGGGCTTAGGGCGGCTTGAGAAACGTCTGACAGTAAGACCAGCGTCTACTCTTGCAAGCGTCCACCAATCCGGACTTGGCCCCCGTGGTGGAGTATGGCCCATACCTTCCTCAGGGAAGAGACCCGTGCCCCTCGGTGGGAACATAATGGGTTAATTATGATGATTAATGTTATGTCTATTACTGTACAGGGTTATAGTACAGGGGCTCCTAGTTTTGGATCAGTTCAAGTGATTGTCTTGCGTTCATGTAACTTTTTTCATGTTTTCGTTCATGTAATCCTTAGGGAAGAGACCCTTGTCCCTGGGTGGGGCCATAATGGGTTGATGATGATGATTGCTACCATGACTACATAAATTTACATAAACATGTAGCCTATATATGTCCCACTGCAGGGCAGGGCTTAATTACCGCGCGTGCCCACCGCGGACTGGCGATTTTAAGCGCTTAGGTTTTTGAAACGGCAAACGTAGTGTAGGACCAGGTGGGATGACGATCTGCGAAAAACTGCCGGCAGATGCTGGATGCGGCAAGCTGAAGACAGGGCGGTCGCTCGGCGCTCGGCTATGGCGCTCGTTAGGGGAGGGCTATGTCCAGCAGTGGACTACATAGTATAGCATGAAGAAGATGAAGAAGAAGGTGAGGCAAAAAATTCCACCCATGCCGGGACTCGAACCCGCGACCACTGGCTAACCGTGCCAGCGCTCTCCCAACTGGAAGTTATTTATTTAAAGGCGCATAGTATAAATGACAGTTTCAATTACTAAATCCGAGTCCCCCACAGCATCCATTGCGGTCATTAGGCCATCATCGACATCCGGCGACTGAGCAGTCAAGTGGTCTGACCCCGGGGCCGCAGTTCGGTTCCCGCTGCACGCTTGGATCGTGTCCTCATCAATTAAGGCTCGTGGGAGTAGTGGATTGGCTCAATTGATTTGCTTGACTGTTATTGAGTTATTGTGCTGTGAACAGTTTGATTTGTATCGGGCTTCATCTCCTCTTACACTGCTGTCAAATATATACAGGGTGAAGAGTAATAAAATAGTGTCTCGATCTCGATATCAACCCCTGTATGTCACCACTGTTGGGGAACGGGTCTCTTCTTGCGTCACAGGAAGGTTAGGCAAAACTCTACCACGGGGGCCAATTCTCCGGTATGGTGGAGGATTGTAAGAAAGTCGCGAGCCTTACTGTCAGAAGTCATCAAGCCGCCAATAAGGCCTCTGACATGGCTTAACGACTGCCATTACGTTGGTCGTTGGTCTAGACCTTAAGGCACTTGAGTAGACATAGACATAGACATCATTTATTGGTAATATTCATTACAAGTCAAGTCTCCGTACATAATAACAATCCAATTTAGAAATAAGAATCAAATTTACAAATGTCAAAAAGAAAATGTTATATGTCAATATCATAATGACTATCAGAGTACCAAGACAGAGGTCGTGGGTTCAATCACGTACATTTATAAGTGGGCTCAGTGAGGGTGTATTTTCTTGTTTTTTTTTTATCATCACTCAATACACAGATTTAAACAAAACAAGCTCGCGAACCGTAAGAGCCGATATTCGGATCTGACTTTTTACTCCTAAAAATATTCCATTCAACGACTTCATTCAAAACGTCAAAAGTTAAAAACACCCGCGACAAAGAGCGAAATTCCGGATATTTCCGGATAAAAGCGGATGAATCCCGAAAAAACCGGTTGAAAAGGAGTCCGAAACTAATGATTACGCTCGGGAGAGGATCCGTGGGACTCAAACCTACTTGCTGGCTTTGACAGCACAAATGTAAGCTTTTAAAACACGTCAAGCGAATCCCGACTCTCTTCCAACACCCATAAGGTCCCGGGCGATTTTTACTGAAGAATCAGTGGTCATTCCCGCAAATCCCCTTAGCGAACCATAAAGGCTTTAATACCGAAACGCATAAGGAACAATTTGCATTGTAGGCAAATTGCATGCCTCTGAATGACGTTCTCAAAGAGTGGGTCAAGCAGAATGGAGATCCGACCTCTTTTGAACTCTTTGAATTTATTTTCTCTTTTGTATTTTTTGTACACTCAAAACAAGGGGGGAGCTTGGCAGAACAGTCGTCGTAACGAGCCGTTATCAGCAGAAATTCTCAAAGCACTTATAGATGGCGCTTACAGGCGTGGCCATAGAAGAACCGGAATATGGCTGTCAATTTTTTTTTAATGCACTTTAAAAACCTATTTAGAGGCTAAAAAAAACTTATGGGTACAGGGATATCATTCCGATGTAAAACCTAACTGCAAAGTAGGTACTCGGGGCTGCAAGTGATGCAAATTACTTCAGCCAGATGTCGCTGCCTGTAAATAATACAGAGAATATTGTAAAGAGGTTCGAAATTTCACTGATACTGGTGAGTCGCCCATTAGCTCAGTTGGAAAGAGCGCTGGCACGGATAGCGAGAGGTTGCGGGTTCGAATCCCGGCATGGGTGGAATTTTTAGCCTCTAAATAGGTTTTTAAAATTGCCCCTAGCACGGGTTAGTGCATTAAAAAAAAGAATATAATAATGTGGGTACAGCGATATCATTCCGATGTAAAACCTAACTGCAAAGTAGGTACTCGGGGCTGCAAGTGATGCAAATTGCTTCAGCGAGATGTCGCTGTCTGTACGTAATACAGAGAATATTGTAAAGAGGTTCGAAATTTCACTGATGCCGGTGAGTTTAGCTGAGTTGGAAAGAGCGCTGGTACGGATAGCCAGAGGTCGCGGGTTCGAATCCCGGCATGGGTGGAATTTTTAGCCTCTAAATAGGTTTTTAAAATGGCTGTCAAAATTAATCGGCGCCAAGCTAAATTTGACAGACGTGTCCCTTTTCTTGTATCTGCACGTCTATTAGCGCTATCTATGAAGTGTTTTGTGTAATTGTGCTGAAAACGGCTGATTAGCATTACTATAGTCACTGTTCTACAAAACACTTTAAAAAATCCCAAATGTGTATGCAGAGAAAACAATTACCCTGTCTTCACAAAAATTTTTAAAAACCTATTAAAAATAAAAATAGTTAGTTAGTGCATTAAAAATAAAAATAGTATATTCACAAAAATTGTCCAAAATCATGAGAATCTATTTTCTTTTCTATGATCTGTGAGAATTGTACAGAATTGTGACAATTTTCACAGATCACAGAAAGGGAAATATATATTGACATGATTTTGGACAATTTTTGTGAAGACAGGGTTAAAAAACCTATTAGATTCTAAAAACTCCACCCATGCCGGGATTCGAACCCGCGACCTCTGGCTATCCGTGCCAGCAAATTGTCCTTAGCACGGGTTAGTGCATTAAAAATAAAAATAGTACAAAGACAGGGTTAAGTCAAACGATTTACCGTTAGACCAATGTCCAGACAAACGCAATATTCCTTTCTCAATTCTAAAGACAAATATTGAAAAAAATCTCTCGGATATTGTAAATTAAGATACGAAGAAGTAGTTTGTTCAATAAAACACTCGGTTTATTGCCACGCCTTCTCAGTAATATAACTGGAACACCAACATTGTACCGAAGTAAGCCGTAACGTAAAGCAGTTCCGAGTGTTCACAGCTAAAATAACTAAATGAACAGAGCCTCAGAGTAAGTGGATGCAACTAAATGTCCGTAATTCGCAAACTAATATTTACAGAGTCGCCGGACATTGGACGAATTCACAATCGTCGATTCCCGTATTGTTGTATACATGTAAAACATTTTTGTTTTGACATATAAATTGCCTTACGACCTATTCCGATGTAAAAACCTAACTGCAAAGTAGGTACTCGGGGCTGTAAGTGATGCAATTTACTTAAGCCAGATGTCGCTGCCTGTACGTAATACAGAGAATAGTGTAAAGAGGTTCAAAATTTCACTGATGCCGGTGAGTTTAGCTGAGTTGGAAAGAGCGCTGGTACGGATAGCCAGAGGACGCGGGTTCGAATCCCGGCATGGGTGGAATTTTAAGCCTCTAAATAGGTTTTTTAAAATTGCCTTACGAACTTACCGAATATAAGTGCATGGATGGGTGATCGTCTACGACTAACACTAGTGGTATTTTTCCGAGCGGTTTTAAAGCATATTAAGCATTTTGTGCCGGTCGCAGTCGACAGATGACAGTCTTTAAGACAAGTCAGGGACCTTAGTGCGGCTTAAAAACTTCTGACAGTAAGACTAGCCACTAGTCTTGCAGGCCTCCACCAATCCGGACTTGGCCCCCGTGGTGGAGTATGGCCTATACCTTCCTCAAGGAAGGGACGCGTGCCCCAAAATGTGGGATCATAATGGGTTGATGACGAAAACCACATGCCTTTATCCCAGAGGGTTAGGCAGAGACCAGGGACTGTCACTTGCCCTGATCCTGATACGTCATCTTCGAGGACAAGGTGCGTGACTTAGTTTTGAAGTGTAATTCAATGTTCAATGTGCAAATGCTGCAGAATTACTCCAGCTGACCTATCTCTTTACAGAAAGCCAGCAGCACTGTTTTAACTGCTAGTCTCCTGCGGAATTGGATTCAAAATCTCGAACTTACACATGTTCTTACGTCTGCTTTGCGATATTGATTTCATTAATAAAGCAAAGCCTTTGCAAAGCAAAGCTTTAGCATAAAAACAGAACTGGTACCAATTTGAATCTTATCAACTTACAATGTCGCGGTAGCAATAAACAAGCAATATATTCGCGCAAAAACTGTGCTAATATCCGTTGAGCAATTACATTCAAGCAATTATGAGCTCAATGCACACCTAATTAGGTATCAATATGGAATCGTGTTTCCCACAATGATGGTATAATTGGACGGATGCGTCTGGTGCAAACGCTATGCGGAGATTACACTTCGTTATGAGTCGCTTGTTAACAAATCGCTGCGGGTCCGTATTCATCGATAAATTTAAACGTTGTTTTGTATAGAATCAGGCGTTACTTTGCGGAAAACCATAATAGCATTAAAAAGTTAAAATTACATTGCTAAACGTTATTTTGACTAAATCGATTTTTTACTAGTTGCCGAACTGGTGAACGAAGAATAATTCGATTTGATTTTCAAAATTATTTTTTCAGTTAATACTTACAAACATCCGTGGTGTCATCGAGGTGATACAGTCAACCCACACAAAATAATGGTATTACAATACAATTCAAAATAGTGACATTATTGTTTGTACATCTTCCTTCTCCAATATATAAGTATTACTCCAGTCTATTCCAAGGTTGTCTAAAAGAGATCACTTTTGGTGACAAGGCCGCTGTCTGTACTCTTAAGTTAAGAAGGAGCTGTGTAATATCCCTTTTTATGTACAAAAAAGTGTTCACTATCTATCTATTACGACAAAATAATGGCATTACTACAAATAATAGCATTACTACGAAATAATGATGTTACCAAAATACTGACATTCCTTATGACGACTACTGAATGTTGATGAGGTAAAGGGTCTTGAGTTCGTGGCAAGTGGAAAACCCTAGTCTCTGTCTTAAGGTTATGTACGAGTATCTAACTAATCCTGTGTGTTAACGTCGATCCCGCTAATATTAAATAAATATTCGGATTTCGGCTAAAACTCTGTGAAACGAAATCAATACGTAAAAGCGTGATATCCCACTAGAAAATGCGCACACATTTTTATGCTATTTCGAAGTCTAGCCCTGAAGTTAACGAGCTAACCGACTCCGGGTTTACGCCCTGTCAGGCTGACCGCCGTTAATCCACGGCGGTCGGTTGACCGGCCGATGTGAAACCGAGCTCTGACCATCGGATGCAACGGGCTAAGTACAAAATAGGAGTTTGTAAAAGGTCCATGAACGATTATAAAATTTTATTGAAAAATGTCACATGCAATCAAAAGAATTTAAATAAATAAATATTCATGGACATATTACACAGATCTCGTTAGCCCTATACTAAGTACAACTAAATGACTTGTGTTATAGGTGCTAAATCGACGTTAGATTTAATACAATAAATACATAGATAACATCCAAGACCCGAGACTAGAAAAGTTCGTTTCCTAGTTTGACCCGGCCGGGGATCGAACCCGAGATCTTCCGTTTTACAGTCAGCGTGCTAAACCGCTGCGCCACCGAGGCCGCCTAAGAATCATCATTATTTACCCATTATGTCCCCACCGAGGGGCACGGGTCTCTTCCCCGAGAAGTTATAGGTCATACTCCACCACGGGAGCTAAGTCTGGATTGGTGGAGGCTTGCAAGACTAGTGACTGGTCTTACTGTCAGAAGTTTTCGTACCGCCCTCCGACTCCGAATTGGCTTAACGAGTGCCATCTATCGACGGCAACCGGGACCAACTGCTTAGCGTGCCTTGCGAAGCACGGGAACCACTCGGACAAATGCCACTAGCGTTAGTCATAAACGGTCACCCATCCGTGCACTGAACGCACCCTATGTTGCTCAAATTTCGTGATCGTTGAAGATCGCTGAGGCAGCCGGGGCTACGAGCGATAACAAGACCAGCACTAGTCTTGCAAGCCTCCACCAATCCGGACTTGGCCCCCGTGGTGGAGTATGGCCCATACCTTCCTAAGGGAAGAGACCCATTCGCCTCGGTGGGGACATAATCTAAAAACCTATTTAGAGGCTAAAATTTCACCCATGCCGGGATTCGAACCCGCAACCTCTGGCTATCCGTGCCAGCGCTCTACCAATTGAGCCAATGGGCGGCTCACCGGCATCAGTGCAATTTTGAACCTCTTTACACTATTCTCTGTATTACGTACAGGCAGCGACATCTGGCTTAAGCAAATTGCATCACTTACAGCCCCGACTACCTACTTTGCAGTTAGGTTTTTACATATGAACGATATCACTGTACCCACATGATTGGTTAATTATAACATGATTGGTTAATTAATTATGATGATTAATGTTATCTCTGTTACTGTAAAGGATTATAGTACAGGGGATCCTAGTTTTGAATCAGTACAAGTGATTTCCTTGCGTTCATGTAATTTTTTCTTGTTTATTATTTATTGTGTATGTTTATACTATTTTTAATTTTTAATGCTCTAACCCGTGCTAAGGACAAATTTAAAAACCTATTTAAGAGGCTTAAAATTTCACCCATGCCGGGATTCGAACCCGCAACCTCTGGCTATCCGTGCCGTGTCTGTTTACTTATGTATTAACAAAACGGATAAACATAAATACATACGAGTATGTACAAATCATAGAATGAATGCCTTCATAGGGAACCCAACGTAATCGTAATCAAACGTGGAAGTATCACCTGTAACATAAGTTCCTTTTTGCTAACTTTCAACCGGCCGGCAATGCAGGTCTTCTGAGTATATTTATTTCTAGGTAAGCCCCGATGCATTACCTTCAACGCTGCTTAGCGATGATTAGACTCTAGTTTCTGAACGAGCTGATGGCGTTTTTCTTTTAATTTACCGACTTGCGGATTAAAACTGGCGCCCGATGTAATGAGTCGATAAACGATGGGGTTTAATTTTATCGCTGCACTAATAAGCAGTGGTATTCTTGACGCAAAGTCAATATAACATTGGTTTTTGCATCTACGTAATGAGTTGATTTATAGATAGATAAAGATAGAGAACACTTTATTGTACATAAAAATGGAAATTACACGGATATTTCTTAACCGAAGAGTACAGACGGTGGCTTTATCTAAGTGATCTCTTCCAGACAACCTTTGGAACCTTTATGACGCTATCTAGCAGCACCTTCACTCACACTAGATGGGTGAAGGGATCACTCGGACGCTGGCGTGCCTGAGACATTTTATATTGATAATTTACGAAGCGCTCGTGGCCTAGTCGAACCGAGTGATTGGAATTAGTCATCCGAGTTAAGTAACAACTGGTGCGGTAAAATGCAGGATAGGTGACCGTCTTGTGACTAACGCTAGTGGCATTTTTCCGTGCGCTTCCGTGCTTCGCAAGGCACGTTAAGCCGTGTCAAAGGTCTTACAATCCTCCCCAACCCGGACTTGGCCCCGGTGGTGCAGTATGGCATAACCTTCCTGCGATGCAGGAAGGGACCCGTGCCCCGACAGTGGGGGTTGATATCGATCGAACTAATAAATAAATTATGCAGTAACTAGATGGGAAGAGCCAAAGATCGGGCTCAGCGGAGAGGCCTATGCCCCATGATGACAAAATATCTCTTGAAAAACCTATTTAGAGGCTAAAAATTCCACCCATGCCGTGATTCGAACCCGCGACCTCTGGCTATCCGTGCCAGAGCTCTTTCCAACTGAGCTAATGGGCGACTCACCGGATTCAGTGAAATTTCGAACCTCTTTACAATATTCTCTGTATTACGTACAGGCAGCGATTTCTAGCCTCTAAATAGGTTTTTAAAGTTGTCCTTAGCACGGGTTAGTGCATTAAAAATAATATAAAATACCTTTTGTTGAAAACAAGGTTTTAAATACTTACAAAAAGTGGATTTCACTTTTACACTTTTAAGAGGGAATTAAAGCTAGTTTAAGACTGCTCCAGTGGAATCTTTTCATTAATAAGACCGTAAGGATTAACAAAACGAACGGTGTCAACTACATAAACACATTTCGTCTAAATCGTGTGTAAAAGTGTTTCTTAAAACATTTAAGGAGGGGTTTTAGAAGACGTATTTTTATAAATACACTGCAAGTCCCCTCAATTCTGTTTGTCATATTAACTAATAAAGTGGTACTGTCGTCTGTCGGTAGAGATTTGTCGCAGTGCGGTCAGTGACCCCGATTGTTCAGACTTTTTGCCGCGGAACGGGACGGGAACCACCTACGGGACATCGTTAGGGTTGTCACAAGCCTTCGTATTATAAAAAATAAGACAGATAATACCTATAAAAATGTAAAAAAAATTTAAGTTAAAGTAATTATATTTTATGCTTTTAATTAACGTTAGTTTTTTAGTTAACGCTTATTGCAGATTAAAACTGTAAAATTGCATTTACTGTTTATTGTCATGTGTAATTCTGGTATTCATTTAGTGTGAACTGTTTTGAATCAGCCTAGATCCAAGACGTAATTCCCATAGTATCTGTATCTTAAATACAGGTTTTAACCTGCGTCTACCTATAAATAAAATAAATTAATGGAAATCGAATCTTTATCATATACGGTGAAGGAAAAAAAGTGTCTTAAACTGTTTGTGCATAGTGCACTTCGTAGTGCAAATTGTGCACGGTTAGCGCACTTGATGGTTATACGAAAACTCTCTCTCTCTCTCTCTTTCTTTCCCTCTTTCTCTCTCTCTCTCTCTATCTGAGAGGAGACCTATGTTCTGTATCAGGACGTAAGTAACACGATGCCAAAATAGATTTTAGTCGTAAAAGTTCATAAAAGTTGCACTTCTATGTAAAAAAAAAATCTAATTTACATGAATGTGCAAGCAAAAGAGGTTTGTCAGTGGTATCAAGCGAAATGACAAACTAAAGGCAAGCTAGTATCAGTGGCTAGTAGTGGTGGCTGAAGTAGTGGCTACCCCTCCTAAATACAGGCGTGAGTTTATGAAAATGTATAGTATTTTCTAAGGTTAACACGTGCAGTAGACATAATTAAAACTGTTTTTATACGGATTTATGCTCGTTTATTACATTTTTTACAATCCGTGGTCATCCGGGACCACGGCACCTGAAAAATGCCGAAACGTTGGAAAATTGTAAAAAATTTAATAAACGACCATAAATCCGTATAAAAACAGTTTTAATTATGAAAATGTGGTAATTTATGTCAAATCTATTAGTTCATCCACATTCCTTCGCCATAAAAATTGAAAATGCTTATTTTCTGGTTGTGCAAAAGTGTTCTCTATTATCTGCTTTCACTCTTGTATTTCTGTAGGTAATTGAATAATAAATGCTGGTAAAGTGAGCACGGTTTGTAAATGTTTTTATTTGTCTAACTACAACAAAAAACGTTATAAACGCAGGTTAAAAGAAACATGTCTTAACGGTTTGGATTTCAAAATAAACTAAACAATTACTTACATATCTAGGAATGTTTCGGTAGCTTATTCACGTGACCCAAATCACTAAAGCTAACATCAAGTTCCTAAACAAATAAGGGTCGTAAATAAACGAAATTAAACATATAGTAAGGCAACCAAAGATTTACAATTAAAAATAACTCTGTCATTGACATACTCGTACTACACATTAATACATTAGGTACATTCACGCCTGTACCCCGGAGAGGTAGTGAGATTTGTTCTGGTTATATTTATTAGCATTAGTTTTGTGCAATTATTCTCTTTAATATAATTAGTTTAGATTTCAATACTAAGCTAATATCATATATAACAATTACTAATTAACTTATCAGTATTTATATATTAATACATTTAGAAAATAGGGTTTTGTAAAAAAATCTGGACCGCTGCCATCGTGGAGAGTTCCCAAGGCGCCGACGGCATTCCTACTTGAATGGAAAGGCTGATGCGCTGGCCGAGATTACTAGCCGCTCTTTCGATGAGGCGCATCGATATTTTTTTGGATTTTACCCCACGGACCCATCGTCTCGACCCCAAACGGCGCATCGGTTTGCCACTTGCTCGGATTATTGACATATTCGTCGGTTGCTTGTCTCACACTGTGGGACAAGCAACCGACGACGCGAGCTCCGTCTCTGCTCACCATGATTAAGCTCTGCGAATTGGAGCGAAACCTGGTCGGACTTTTCCGATATAACAACACCCGTAAGTAAATCCGGACTAAAAGTCTACAATGTGTTGTGCTTACGAAAGTTTTAGTTCAAAAAAGACATATTAATTTATAGAATTATAATTCTATTTATATTATTAAGATACTTTTTTTTGTACCAACTTGCAGTGACAACCCTGCCGCCCGATCGGGCGAAGCCGCGTTCCGACGACATGCACTTGAACTTGAGTATTTTAATTATACATTCGGACAAATACTTTCGACAAAGAGACCACAGTCCTGCCACATCTGGTGGCCTCCTAACCAAAACTTCTGCTACTGGACTGGGTGTCACCAGGCTGTAGTATGGAGAGACCAATGGATAGGCCACAAAAACTCAACGGAAGTCCAACGCAGTCTTTTGGATTGGAAAATTTATACGCCTAATAAATCGCAAACACGCCTCTGTATTGACGGAAGATCAGCTATGTATGAAGAGTACCAGTCACCAGCATATTATGCTGAGTTAGAGCCTTTTTGCACTTGCCGATCCAGCAGTAACTAAATAAATAATATATTGTTGTGTTAATATATCTTTACGAGTTTCATTGAGCGTGAGGTTTTGTTTTCCTGTGTTTTATTGTTCTATGTGTACAGTCGACAGCGCGTCAACTTTCAATGTTCTTAGTTTTAGGTAGCATTTTAGTTTTGCGCGATGTTCCTGATTTTCGTATTCTTAGATCTTTCTATATTTAACTCGCAAGCACATATAGTTGACTGTGAAAAATTTCTATATAAAGAAAGGCGACCTTATTTTCATTGTCTTCCAGGCAATTGAATCTGTTTACACATAGTATGCCATGTTCTAATAATTATGTATGTATGGACTATGTATTATTCTTATCGTAACTTAAATATGTTTTCTGTGCGTACAATTTGAAATTGCTGCAGAACGGCAATTTCGAGCGCTGAGTTATTTGAACCCGGACTTGGGCCCCATGGTAGAGTATGGCCTAACCTTTCTGCGATGCAAGAAGAGACCCGTGCCCCAGCAGTGGAGACATACTAGTGTTGATAACGAACGAATTTTTTTTTAGGAAAAACGTACGTACCGTACCTCAAAGGAAAAAATGGAACCCTTAAAGGAATAATTTTTGTGGTCCATCCCTCCGTCTGTCTATCAAGACCCTTTGTGCCAATTTCTAAATTGAGAATTTTGCTAAGTAAATAATTAACTGTACCGCTGTCTCTCCGAATTTCTCACAAAAGAGCGCGACAGAACGTTACGTAGTATTTACTTAGTGCAATTTTCATTTCAAATCAGAAACCGGTCCTTTATCTCGGATACGCACGGAGGTATCGAGTTAAATTTCACAGTGTATTCTCAAGTCTACGGTGCCTTTAAACGGTGAAAAACTTGAAGCTTACTAAGGGTAACGCAAAAAAGTTATGGCCGTTTAGGAAAACGCTGTAAAACCTTTATTTTGACACTCAAGGGTGTAAAAATTCATAGGGTACCTCCCGTCGACCTGCAGCTACGAACTTTAGCAAATAATATCGTCTCATACTTCAAATACATGAAAAAAATCTGGAACAATACACTTTTGATGAAATTATTAATTTATATTTTAATATATTAAAAAATTAAATTTAATTAAATTACACTTTTTAAGAGAAAATCCCGGGAAAAAACTACAAGACTTGATTCCTAAATAATCTATAATATGTGCCAAATTTGTATTATAAATATGTACCACCTCGGTGCGCGAGGCCCTGGCACTTGGACGATTTTATTAATTCGTTATCAACCCTTGTATGTCCCTGGCGGCATTGTTATCAAGCCGCCCATAAGGCCTCTGACATCATTATATGACAGCCGGCACCAACGGCTTAGCGTGCCTTGCAAAGCACGGAAGCGCTCGGAAAAATGCCACTAGCGGTAGTCATGGGACGGTCACCCATCCTGTACTGGACCGCGCCTGTTGTTGCTTAACTCAAGTGATTGATTCCAACCACTCGGTTCGCCTAGGCCACGAGCGCTTCTTTATTTATAACATCATACGAATAAAGTCGCAGGCACATATAGTGTGTCTTCAATTCCGCTAGATCTCTCGACTTCAGAAGCCCCCTTCCTTCCCCCCACTCGATATGTACCGCGCCGAAATGTTGACTCGAGCAAGTATACGAGCTGAGTGGTCATTACACAAATGATGGGCGGTGATTACTTGATTGCGACCGATCATTACGGGAAGTACCGACCTTATGGCAAGAAAATGTTCGCTGGTAGTAGGAAATCAATGAAGGCTTTTCAATGACAGCTGTGAGTTGATTGCATTAAAAAAAAACTAGATCGCGCTGCAAGGAGGACAAATTTCACCCATCATACATTTTATCGCATTTTATGTTGTACGCACAGATTATAATTTGTGATAGATAACCTAAACATCTGTTTGTAGTCTGTGATCTAAGCTAAACTATGTTTCGAAACTGTTGAAATTTGTTATGAAGTATTTTTACTTTGTTCTTTACATACGTACGTGAATTGTGTCTTAACTTAACTAATGGCCAGCCTGTGCATTTTTGTAAAAACATAGGCACTCACCGTTTTCCTAAATGATGTAAATTTTGACATATTATATGACGTCAGCACCATCTATCGGTAACTTGCGGCACTGTTTTTTGTTTTTAATGGCGCTTTGAAAAGCCCCCATTAGACTGGAAACCGTCTCTAGGTGGTTCTAAATTAGCTTGGGACACGATTAAATGGTTTTCAGATTAGACGATCTCTTTATTATAAGAAAACAGTGCAGCTAAACGAAGAAAAATAAGTGCGTTGGGCTCTGTGCCTTTATTACGTAACTTTTCACGTATACATCTGTGTGCAAAAGCGAAATATCTACTGGACTTCGTCGTACAATGGACAATACCACAAAAATATATGTTGCTGAAATAAAAAATACCGTTTCTAGATTTAACTCTATGGAGTACAGGAAAATTACTTTGTAAATTTTCACTCAATAATTAAGAAATCTCTTTCAGAGATAAGCTCGCCTTTGTACATGTTATTTCTTATGTAATGTCCTGTTAAATGTTTCGTGTGCAATAAAGTTTAATTAATAAGGAAAAAGAAATAAAATTCGTAAACCTATATGTGACGTCACAGCTCGACCACAATAAGCAAGTTTCCTTATCTCGCGTCGTCGCCGCCCAAAAAAAGTCAGTGTCTGTTTGACAGATAACCATCCAATTGTTTTCTCTAAGTTTAGGTTATTTTTCATCTGTCAGGCCAGTCGTACAGTTTATTTTTTAACTTGGCAAAGTGAGGCTTTGACACAACATTTATACAGGTACGTCACTTCCGGTTACATAATTTATTTTTTTCTAAAATCATTATCTTATTAAATATGTGTCCAGGAAGAAATCGAAAAGATACAGTTCTTTTTCCCTATATACTCAAAGATAATTTGAAAAAGGT
Organism: Yponomeuta sedellus; assembly: GCA_934045075.1. Taxonomy (NCBI): domain Eukaryota; kingdom Metazoa; phylum Arthropoda; class Insecta; order Lepidoptera; family Yponomeutidae; genus Yponomeuta; species Yponomeuta sedellus. The sequence continues at coordinate 21,210,342 of OW203739.1, forward strand.
AAACATTTTTTAGTCGCATTCTCCACTCTGTGGTTAAATATACTGGTGCCACGGATCAGATATTTTTCATTTCAGATAAAAATATTTTTGTGTTAAGGAGGGTGGTACCTACCTAGTATTTATTTTTGTTGGTTTTTTTTTGTTTTAAGTATCATTATTTTATCTACTTATTCATAACTACATTCCTTGTGTGGGCTTTTCTGAGATATAACTATTGCGCATGTTTATTGTTTTACAAATAATCACCCATTTTTTTTTATCTATCTAACACTTTTTGCCTCGTGCACAGTAGCTTAATTTCACAATGGTATTGTTTTGCCTCTTACTAGGTTTCAAAATAGGTGCTACTGTCAAGCAAGTATGACATTTCAAACTTTTATTACCTAAGGCTGATAATGGCTGTGTTTCTTAATGATTCGCGATACTCATTTTGGCTGTGTTTCTTAATGATTCGCGCTTACCGCCTTATGTCGGCAAATCACAGGTCACCTTTCACTTTGTTTTGTATCACAATACTCTTACACTAAGTAATTTATCTGCACAGTATTCCCACACACAGACTGACACATTACATCACACTACACTTTTACATGCCATGTTTTTAGGCACACACTTTTCAAACCGTTCAATATTTTTTATCATTTTATTATTCACAAACACGCGACTAACCCGCATTTATGGTCTCGACAGAATATCAGCGTTGTAGGCAGATACCTCGGTGGCTACTACAACACATGCTGAGTCGGGAACCATTTTAGGGGCTCAATACTTTAAACAAAACATAGGTTATTATTATTATTCTGTTGCAAGTCCGTATTTCTTTAATCCATGTTTATATTTGTATGCCTTCTTTTATTTAATTTTAAACTGTCTTTTCGCCCACTTTTTTTCAACTATTTGTTTATAATGTAGTGTAAACTGTGTACCTATATATATATCTTGTTGTGTTTTGTAAATTTGTTACTGTTTTGTTATGTTTTTAGTATTGTGCCGTTAAATAAATTATTTCTCTCTCTCTCTCTCTCTCTCTCTCATACATAGTTATATATTAAACGGGTCTTATCGCGATTATTATTTAGGTAAAACGTGTAACGCTGCCAAAACGTCGGGAAATAAGGTTTACGTTTACGTTTTACCTAATAAATAACCGCGGTTAGACCCGTTTAACATATAACTTGGTCTTGGATGTTTACATGTTTGTGATGTCGTTGTTTCTGGTTCCCACGACACAGGTTATCCTAGTGTGGAGCCAGAAGCAATGTATGTGCCAGTATGTAAAATTTAAAAACCTATTTAGAGGCTAAAAATTTCACCCATGCCGGGATTCGAACCCGCAACCTCTGGCTATCCGTACCAGCGCTCTACCAATTGAGCAATTGAGAATTGCTCAATTGGTAGAGCGCTGGTACGGATAGCCAGAGGTTGCGGGTTCGAATCCCGGCATGGGTGAAATTTTTAGCCTCTAAATAGGTTTTTAAATTTGTTCCTTAGCACGGGTTAGTGCATTAAAAATAAAAATAGTGTAAGTATGTAAAATGTTAATGTTACTATGTTAATGTTACTAACTAAGGCTGATATTTAACAACTCATTACCTAAACCTTAAATTCACCAAACGATCGAAACAGGCAGAGGACGGCAATTATTATTATTATTATTTGTTTATTTACATAGTATAAAGTTTCATGTAAAAGCTTAAGTTATTTTGTATATGAATTGAAGATTATTTCTGCAGGACACTGAACTGGGACATAGTGTATTTACAATTTCACATTCACTGTTCACACTCGGGTATAGGTCACGAAGCATCCTTTGTTTCCCAACCGAGTGACAATTGAATAGATTTTATATTATCTGCTGTTGCGGCGCCTCTCACTTAGATTTATTCAAGAGTTTCTGGGCGATGCGAAACTGCTTAGAATATTATGAATAACTATTAGGTTTTCTTGGAAACTTGGTCTGGTTGAAGATGCATGAATCGATAAGAATTCGCTGATTTGTAGCTGACATCGGACTAAACGTACGGATAGATAAATGGGGAACATATTAATATACCTAGAAAACACAATTCTTGACTGGTAGAAATTACTTTTAGTAATAAGGCCACCAATTGTACTGTGCTATTAAGATTCGATTAGAAATCCTTATTAATAGGGGTTAAAGTATGAAATTGCCGTTTTATTGCAATAGGTTCTTTGAATTGACATAGAATCTTCATGGTTTGAGGTTTTCGAATGAAACTTTTTTCAAATGGTTTCTATGATGTTCTTTTTTTACAAAATGTGAAACATTTGAATATTGACTTTCAATTGTTTTTGTTATTCAATTTAGACAAGAAAGATGGATACTGCGAAAATTCGAGTGATTTTTGAATACGAGTTCCGACGCGGAACTAACGCGGCAGAAACAGCCCGCAATATCAATGCTGCGTTTGGAGAGGGGTCTACTAATGAACGCACCGTGCGATTTTGGTTTAAACGCTTTCGTGATGGAAATTTCGACTTAAAGAACGAGCCACGAGGAAGACCGCCCACACGCTCGTGGCTCGTTCTTTAAGTCGAAATTTCCATCACGAAAGCGTTTAAATTAAAATCGCACGGTGCGTTCATTAGTAGACCCCTCTCCTCTCTCAAACCATGAAGATTCTATGTCAATTCAAAAAACCTATTGCAATAAAACGGCAATTTCATACTTTAACCCCTAATATATACACCAAAAAACAAAATACAGTTAAGGCTTACTTTTTATCGGTTTTATCGCTAGAAGCGATCTCTTCCAGACAGCCTTAAGTCTCTTATGTAATTCTTGGGCCTTAATTCTGTTAGTGCATTACATGAGAAATAAACAGACTAGCTAGAAGGTTGGACACATGCGCGGGGCTTAGACTTAAAATAGCAATGTAATGAAATCGCAACGTTCGTGCGATTGTCATTTTACTACAATGCATTAACAGAATCTATGGTCTGGTGTACCAATTCCAATCCCTTCCAATATACCAGTAAGCGCTGGTGGCCTAGTCAAATCGAGTGATTTGAATCAAACACTTGAGTTAAGCAATAACATGCGCAGTTAGGTACAGAATGAGTAATTCTCCCGTGAGTGCTTCGTAAGGCACAATAAGCCGTTGATGCCACCTGTCATGTAATGGCAGTCGTTAAGCCATGTCAAAAGGCCGCCACTGTCTTACAATCCTTCACCACCCTGGACGTGGCCCTCGTGGTGGAGTGGCTTATTCTTCTTGCAGTGCAAGAAGAGACCCCTGCCCCAGCAGTGGGGACATACAAGAATTGATATCGATACCAGTAATCTTTTTATTATTATTCCTCACTTAATACCTGTGTATGTCCATTGCCGTGTGCAATAAAGTATTTTCTATCTACTAATATAAATCTGTACGAAATAAAATATTAACATATCCTACTCAAGCTGTTAACTAGTAGATAATTTTTGACTTCCTATCCTCATTGTTGTCAGAAAATTCGTGTCATGAAATCATTACAACAAATCAAGGCTCCTCTGTTCTAAATAACCCTGCAACGGCCACGGGGGTAAACTCGGCCCGTGCGTGAGACTACCCAATTTGAAAACTACCCTCATCTAATTTAGCTGACGACGGGGGTGAGGGGTCAATAACTCAACGGCAATTTGTTTTCAAATAGCCAGGCCTGTGATATATTTTTTATTTTTTTATGTCTCCGTGTGGGGTTTTCTTTTTTTATTTATTTACAAAACCCACAGCACTACTTAGTAAATATTCACAGCTATGAATACAATTTATCTGTGGCCAATTTATTATTATTATATTTTATTGCACAAAAATATTTAACAAGACATAATATAATAAATAACATGTACAAAGGCGAGCTTAACTCAGAAAACTTGTTTTACCTTTTATTTTTTGACAAATTTACAATCAGGAACAATATACTCAGACGTTGTCTTCTGTATCATAAAAAGGTAGGCAAAGAGCAAACTGACAAAGATACAATGAAGATTTTAATACGAAAATAACTATGTGAAGGCAATTCTAATAAGTGCAAAAAGTGTGTTTTGCTCATTTGAATAACGATAATAATTAAGCACGGTATCATCTACCTAATTAATAATGCTAATTATAAACGGTTGTAGTAGTCGTTCATGACTAATTAATATCTGTTACTGTTTTATAATACTATTTGACAAAATATTAATTTTAACGTTTTGAACTTATTTTTATTTATTTATACATATGCACTGAAATTACGATGTATTAAACAAGCCTACTACTTGATAGCGCAGTAGAAGACATATTTAAATACAAAAATAACAGTCGCAAAACTTGAGGTTACTGATGACAGTCATTATGACTATCATCAGTAACCTCAAGTTTTGCGAATATATTAAAAACAATGAATAATTATAATATTGTTAATCCATAGAAAAGTTGAGGTTTGATGAAATTTATCACCTAAATTAGGCTTATTGCAATTATAATATCCGTAGTAGTTAATAAGCATGGATCTATTTGTAGATATTATTGACATTCGTGGAAGAACATTTAATATTTCCTGTTGAAACTATTTCCTATTTACGTGCCCTATTTCCACTTATACTCGCTCTCGTTAGTTGAACATTGCTAAATTGATTATTTATGGTGTAAGCCTTCTAAGTAAACGTGAGGTTATAATTAGTTTTGACATCAGACATTGGCCTTTCAAATAGTTCCCATTTGATCCGCATCAGCAAATTCCGTTTCCGGAATCAAACCCACAATCCAACAAATCAATGAGCAAATATAGATTGATGAACTTAATAAATAATCGAGAACCGAATTAATCTTCAAAGAGACCAAAAAAGGAGATTAGTAATAATGATACAACCTTTTTTTCCACTACACTCCGTCATTGACCAAAAAAACTACAAGGCTAGATCTACCAAGGCGAATCAGCTGAGAGCTTTTGCGTATTATTACCAGGTATTCCTTATCGTAACAGAAAAGGTACACGTAATAAATATTATTAACAACGAAAGTTCTTACATAGAGGATTCAATTTTAGTAGCTTTTTAACCAAATCTTTTTCTTTGCCTTAACAGTGTATAAAGTAAATCAGTGAAAGATAATGTCTAAGATAAATAGTAAGATTCCCCGTAAATATTTTATTACACATTCAAAGAGAACTTACCGAACAAAAAGAACAAGAGCTCAATGAATGAATGCCAGTTGTGGGTCCGCGCGTAAATCCAATGATACATCTCTTTATGAATGAAATGACGTTTCCAAACACAAACCTTTCGAACACACAAACACAAACTCTCCACAAAAAAATAAAATACGCCAACTATTTTATTTTCACACTGGCCGCTCACAGGGTTATCACTGCACTTTCCCGCGGAATTTTTCTTCTTTTTTTTTGTTTTTCTTTTTAAAAATGGCGCCCGACGTTCGCTCGCGGCGCGTGCGGTCGGTTCTTGACTGAGTAACGGCGAAGCCTCCCTATTCCAACTCTTACGGCACGAGGCACTCATCGACTATGCTAGCGCTGTCCCTCTCACACAGCGTAGGAGAGAATGGTATAGCGATAACGTAGTTTGTATGGATATCTGAGACGTTGAATCCGTCTGCATCGTGCGTCCCACTCTTTGGTAGGGTCGATAAACAATGAAGTATGGGTGAACTACGGTTCTGTAGAATTAGTTAAAACTGTTAGAGAACCAGATGTCTCTTCGTATAAGATATATAGGTCTTGCGTAATGCAAAGCCATAGAGTAAAGATTTTATTGTTCACTTAGACTCGCCGCTAATTGTATTGGTTAGTGTAACTACGTTTACTTTGGCGAAGTGTGTTTGTACTCATTTTGGCCACTGTTTCTGATAACTCGCTAATTTCCTTACGGCATGTTAAGTCCATTATTGCTGAAATAATAGTGCTTTTATTTTTGTATCGAATCGAATATCAGTATTTTGCAGAATTAAGTAGCAGTAAGAAGTAAGCACTTCTTAAAACAGAATTTATATCGTCGTCTTAAATTTTGAGCCAATTTACTACTGGAATATAGGATATATTTCAAAAATCATGAAATGTAAGTACGCATGAAACGTTTGCTGGAGCTAATTTAAAATTTAAAATAAAACAATATTATTACTTATTTTTTTTTTTTTTATGTAGCCTCGATTGTGTCCCACTGCTGGGCAAAGGCCTCCCCTTTTGTCTTCCATTCCAACCTGTTCATGGCCACTTCCTGCCAGTCCGGCAGAAAGGTTGTAAGGTCGTCCCGCCATCTCCGCTTGGGTCGGCCACGTTTGCGATATCCGTCGCGCGGAACCCAGTCAGTGACGATTTTTGCCCACCTCTCTGGGCCCATACGGCTTAGATGACCCGCCCAGTTCCACTTCAGCTTAGCGGTTGCAGCTCCAACATCGACAATTTTGGTTCTGGAGCGCAGCATTGTATTACGAATCCTGTCAATTCTTTTTACACCTAGAATACTGCGCTCCATTGCCCGCTGGCAAATCTTAAGTCTTGACTTCTGATATTCGGTCAAAGACCAGGTTTGTGCACCGTTAGTTAGGATAGGCAGGATGCACATGTCGACGAGTTTTCGCTTCAGGGCAATTACTTATAACAAACGATTTTTAACGTGGCTTGGTTGGCTCCGCACGTATTGACTAGTCTTTCCTGTGGGCCAGGCCGACTAAGCCGTCAGGATGGTATAGGTGCTGGGCAAGCCTACACCATCTATTAAACCATGTCCCAGGCACTATAGCGCCGGAGTGGTCCCTTTACCCATCTAGTGTGAGTGAAGATACCACTGGACGCTGTATAAATCATCTCATTAAGTAGATGCAAAAAGGCCAATACTACTACTAACAAACGATTTTAATCGGTATCTCGGAATAGATCTCGTAAAAAAGTTGATTGCGAGATATTGTAGAATGGGCGTTATTGAGTTTTACCGATTTTACCTGAAACACTTAGAATAGAACCATAGTAAAGTAAAGCGGACCACTAAATCTAGGCGGTGGATTCATTAATATGTAGTCTTTATATGTAGTATTTAGTCCGGTAATGGTCGTTTCATTCACACTATCGGTAGTCTAGTAACCAATCGGATTGCAATGGTATAACACGTGCTACTTAACTCGGCGCCTCTCGCAATTCGATCCTCTTAGCGAAAGATGCGCGGGTTTTACCCCTGGAATGACATTGCACTGCTATTGATTTATAGACTACCAAATTGAGGCAAATAAGCACGACAATGGTTGTTACCATTGTCGTGCTTATATCAATCTATTGAAAAACTATGTAAGTATTAAACTCTAGGGCCTGGGCCCAGATTCTGCTAATGCATTGTGGTACAATGATATTAGCATGAATGTGGCAATATAATTTCGTTGCTGCTTCAGGTCTATACTCGCACATACATGGAACATTCTAGGCGTCTATGGTACGAAAAAAACTCGCAACGTGACCCGACCATGTATCTGTCATGGTAGTATAATGCACTAACGGAATCGAGGCCCTGGTGGGGGAGTGCTACGCTGCGCAAAGTTTTTTAAAATGTATTCGTTATCGTTATCAGCCCTTGTATGTCCCCACTGCTGGGGCACGGGTCTCTTCGTGCCTCACAGGAAGGTTAGGCCATACTCCACCACGGGGGCCAAGTCCGGGTTGGTGGAGGATAGTAAGACAGTGCCGGGCCTTACTGTCAGATGTTATCGCCCATAAGGCCTCTGACATGGCTTAAAATGTGTATGTCTAATAAAATCCCGAAATGATTTCTATGGCCGTGCGCTGCACCCACACAGCGGTCAGTGGGTTGATGCAACTGACTCGCCACAGTCTGGAAATCCCAGAAAATATACCATTATTTTGTTATTCGACTTTTAAAGTTGTTATTCCACTAAACTTTCATATAACGCACCTAATAAAAAGCCATGGTGAGCGTACTTCTCATAAGTACTTTTTCATTTACAAAACTTTGTCTTTAAGAAACACATGCCCAAAAACATAGATTGTTGGTTTTTACCCTTTTAAAAAAATAAAATAGATAAATTACAAAAAAATATAAATAACAGAAAAAAAGTTAGAGAAATAAAAGATTACTTTCCCATCCCATCAATGGATCTTGACCGAGTTTATAATTATGGGACCACCCTGAACTTACCGCTTCTTAAAATCACGTCTGATTACCACGCTGGAGGTCGAGGGTTCGATTCGTCTAGTTACCATAGCCCGTAATAATAATAATAACTTCTACACAACACAATAACTTGTCCTAGGAACAAATTAGGACACCCTGTGCTATGGTAGCAATGACACCACAAACTTGGAAATGATACGCAGACTGCGGGTTTGTGTTCAAATTTACGGCACCCCCAGTGGAAATCGAACTCACGACCTCGCCATAGTAATAACGCGACACCGCTAGACCAACAAGGCTGTTATAAAAGTTATTCGTATTTATTACACTCAACCAACCCACACTTTCACCGGACATTCCTGCAACAATTTCTTGCATCCTATGTTGTGCTGTTATCTGAGGTTAGCTCAAATAGAGCCATAGAACGGCTCTATCTACTATTTAGGCTGCCAAAGGTTAATATATCCTTCATGGGGCATTGTATACGCTTCTATAATAAAATCCCTTCACGGTTTTAACGGTTCAAAAAATGTGTAAAGTACACTTTGTGCCAAAAGGGCTACTATAGCATAAATGATTATTTAAATGACAATGATGTGTGGAATTAAAGCCAGTACAATGCATGAGTTCTATGTTTTGAAATAATTATGTAAACTCTGTTAATTAAGAACTTTTAAAGGACTAAGTTTGGAGTTTTTTTTGTCAATTTTTGCTCCAAAATGATCTAGATTTTGAAATGGACACCTAGTTTGAATAGTAACGTTCATTAAGCCGCAGCTTCTGCGCTACTTTGGATAAAACCTTTTCATTTAATTTAATTTCTAGCCCTCGGTGGGGATTGAATTCACGACCTCCGGCACGATAATCAGACGTAATACTGGTAGACCATCGAGATAGTCTATTGCAGTCTAAGTTAGGTGAGAGACCACGTTTATACAATGTATGGAAATATTCTAGGCTGTGGTTTTATCGATGGGAGGTAATTTTTTCGTGGGTCTCGTGAAGTGATGTGTTAAGAGTTTCGTCAATATTTATGGGTAAACCATAAAATCGGTTTTGTTCAGCTGTTACTTCCGAGCTGCGGAGTTGAATTGTTGTGGTGCGTTGTACTACAGGTGAACAATGAACTGTACAGAATCTCTTTGTGTGTAGTCAACAACTGTCCAGCCTTTAATTTTTTACCAGGCAGAAGTATAATACTATTCGATATCAACCATTGTACGTCCCCACTGCTGGGCACGGGCCTTTTCCTGCATAGCAGGAAGGTTAGGCCATACTCCACCACGGGAGCCAAGTCCGGGTTGGTGGAGGAGCGTATAAAAGTGGAGTTCCTTATTGTCAGAAGTTACCAAGCCGCCCATAAGGCCTCTGACATGGCTTATTGACTGCCATTATATGACAGCCGGCACCAATGACCCGAAACGCTCGGAAAAATGCCACTGGTGGTAGTCACGGGACGGTCACCCATTCAGTACCTGACCGCGCCCATTGTTGCTTAAGCCAAGTGATCGATTTCAATCACTAGGCCACTAGCGCTTGATAAACATATAGCTCTTGCAACTGCTTCTTAAATGTGGGACTAGCGCATATTTTCTGTGGTAGTGCTTTCCACAGCCTATATACTCGTAGTTGGTATACCAAAATTTATGACAAGGTATTTATATTTAGACTAGGTATTTATATTTAGACTAGGTATTTATATTTAGACTAGGTATTTATATTTAGACTAGGTATTTATATACATTTGTATGTTTTGCTTGTACATTTACTTCCTTCTCTAATGAATTAGTCCATCCAAAGGTTGTCTGGAAGAGATCACTTTTTGTGGTAAGGCCGCCGTTAGGTTAAGAAATATCTGTGTAATTTCCATTTTTTTTTGTACAATAAAGTGTTCTCTATCTATCTCTCTACAATTTACTAGTGGCGAATAGTAATCATGAAACAATGTGTTAAGTACACTTTGTGCCAAAGGGACTACTATAACATAAAGGATTATTTAGAATGCATGAGTTCTATGTTTTATAATAATTATGTAAGCTCTGTTATTTAAGGACTTTGAAGAGACTAAGTTTGGAATTTTTTTGTCCATTTTTATTAGTTTGTCTTGTAACGTTTATTAAGCCGCAGTTTCCACGCTACTTCGAATAATACCATTTCATTTCATTTGATTTCAGAACCATTGCCATACTACTGCCACTCTGTTGAACAACGATGCATTAAGAGACTCGCCCCCAGATGTTAACGGAACCTTAACATCATATTTTATACCACTTCACAGCAAGCCCGCTTCGAAACCACTTACGGTAATTAAATACCTACATTTCTCGACTTCATATAATGAAATAAATAAATTATACTAGTAATACCGCATGTGTCTTCTTTAATTGCTGGTAATAAAATATACTCGGCCAATCTGTTATTTAATTAATGGTTTAATTCCACGTTCGAAATGTTATTTACATCAATGTTTAGTGTAGTGTAGGCAGCCTATACATCATACACCGTGTTATTAAAATGACAAAAAACTTGTAACTGATTCTTTAGTGTCAACAAATATACTACTCTAAGAAGCCAAAGGTTTTTGTTCATAGGTTCTTGTTAGTGGAGGATATCAACTTGTATGACAAATAAAATATAATTATATAACTAATAATTCACAAAGTATTTTTTTTCTACACAGTTATTATTTTATTCCCTTAAATCCTTAGGAGTCCGCCACTAGGGGACTTCCCCCTACATTAATGCAGATGTAGTGGCAATACCACTCGCTATCGTTATCAACCCTTGTATGTCCCCACTGCTGGGGCACGGGTCTCTTCCTGCATCGCAGGAAGGTTAGGCCATACTCCACCACGGGGGCCAAGTCCGGGTTGGTGGAGGATTGTAAGACAGTGGCGCGCCTTACTGTCAGAAGTTATCAAGCCGCCCATAAGGCCTCTGACATGGCTTAACGACTGCCATTATATGACAGCCGGCACCAACGGCTTAACGTGCCTTGCGAAGCACTGAATCGCTCGGAAAAATGCCAATAGCGGTAGTCACGGGACGCTCACCCATCCTGTACCTGACCGCGCCTGTTGTTGCTTAACCAAGTGATTGATTCCAATCACTCGGTTCGCCTAGGCCACGAGCGCTTCTTCGTCTGCGGTGTTCCCATACTTAAGCGCTTGAAATTGCCTATCCGCGGTGGGTCCGAAGACGAATAAAGAAGACCCGTTTCCTGAAGTTATACGTGTGTAGACTGCATAAATAACAGAAAAAATTTAATAGAATATTTATTGGGCGAAAAAACATATATTTATGTATTAAATATTTACGGACGTAACGAAGAGTTAAAATTATTATTAAAACTAAATGGTTTTCAGGTCTTGAATCAATAACATTGTATAAGTCTCTCAGCAGGGCACATGCATTATTTCAGAGGGCTTAGATCGTCACGGTGCCCACCACGATTTCGCAAAACCTAGGATACTCAGGTTTTTCCACAATGCCTTCCTTCATAGTTAGCAAATGGTGTCGCCACTACAAAGACAAAAATGACAACCTAAAGCACTCCTTAGAGTCTATATATTTAATCCTTGTGAAATCTCCACCACAGACTATTTTAATCAGTATTTTAAGGAATTATGTTTTTATAACTAACATCGTAAATGTCTACGTTAATGTACCTCTTCAACTTTAAGATTAGATAAAAATTGCCTCTTTTGGTCTAAACTTAAGTGAACAGACACGAAACTTAGCTTGAAGATAACAAACCAAGATTAAACTGAAATTTGTCTTCTTAGGCCAATTTCACTACACAACTAAACGGGGTTTACTGATGTAGGTGCTTTGTTGAAAATGATACTGTGCGCACTACGACCTGATACGGAAGAGATACATGTAACAACTGTCCATAGACCACCAAATTATGAATAAAATCTTCTACTTTCACCTGATTGCGTATATTTATTTTTATACGCAGTCGAGTGATTATGTTATTTTATTAATACACAGTAATTCTCTAAAAATTGGTATCTTTGGAACGTTTCACTTAAGGATAAAGTACCTTACTATATTTTTGTGTTTTGTGGTCTCGTGTGGCTATTTATGTAATTTCTGTAGTATTATTATTATGTTTAGTTAATACACAAGCAGTTTTTAGCTGATGCATGTACGTGCACTTGTTGAATGTTTATCTTGTCTGTTTTAAAATGATTTCATTGAAGGAGCAGTGATTACTGAGCCGCAAAACGGAAAATTCTCAAGCCTGGCCGGCTTAGCCAGCCAAATTGAACCATTCGAATCAATTTTCCCAAATAAGGCGCGTCAATTCGCAACAATTTGAATAAAGATTACGCCAAGCCACGTTTAATTTTAGTGGTGACCATATTTTTTACTTTAATCTGTCCTTGTTTTACATGGCGTATGACAGTCAAACACTTTGTAATGGTCTGTGCAAAAGTATCTTAAGATAGATAAAAACATTCAACTTTGCTCAAACATGAAATAAACATTCTATTTACATAAAACCGAGAAAAACAGAAAAATAAATCTTACCACTCCATCGCTGAGATTCTATGAAAACTGTTATTACTTCGTGGTTTATCTGAACCATGAGGAAAGAACAAGATTTTAATTTAGCGGAAACGTGACCAAATGTCTTAGTCACATTCAGTCGCGATTCACGAGCGTAGTACAATACAGAATCAAGTACGTTGCCGCGGAAGGTCATTTCTAATGACACAAGTGTACCAAACTATTGTTACTATTGTAGTCAAACTACAAACTATCTTTGATAAACTTACATCGTCAGCTTTAATACCTACTTGTTTATTTTCTGAGCGCAAAATTCAACACCTTGGTTCTTTTTTTTATTTTTAATGTAGCCTATAAACGTCCTACTGCAGAACACAGGCCTTCTCTCAGACAGAGAGAGAGAGAGTATGGCACATGGTATCGTTATCAACCCTTATATGTCCCCACTGCTGGGGCACGGGTCTCTTCCTGCATCGCAGGAAGGTTGGGCCATACACCACCACGGGGGCCAAGTCCGGGTTGGTGGAGGATTGCAAGACAGTGGCAGGTCTTACTGTCAGAAGTTATCAAGCCGCTCATAAGGCGTCTGACATGGCTTAACGATTGCCATTATATGAAAGCCGGCACCAACGGCTTAACGTGCCTTGCGAAGCACGGAAGCGCTCGGAAAAATGCCACTAGCGGTAGTCAGGGGACGGTCACCCATTCTGCAACTGACCGCGCCTGTTGTTGCTTAACTTAAGTGATTGATTCCAATCACTCGGTTCGTCTAGGCCACGAGCGTTTCATTTCGTACTTGGTGTAGCACAACAAATAACTTGAATGACTTTGATTTCACACATAAAGAATCAGAGGTTTTAACTATGATTTGAAAAGGACGAAATACGTGGACTTCTCAAATAGGAACTCAACTAATAAACGTGCAAATACATAGATTGAATATCTATGTATTTGCACGTTTATTAGTTGCGTTTTTTTCTTATGCGCCCAATAGTAAAAAACTTAAAAATATTTTAATGGTCGTTGACAACAGTTAGACGTCCTGTCCAGCCCAGTTTTCTGGGTGAAACGTGGAACAACCCTGCAATTTTGTGACTGCAAGGGTATGCTTCTTAAATAATCAGTATTTAAAAAATGTATATATATTTTATTTCTCAAATTTCTGTAAAATTTCAAGCATTTCATGAAAAAAAAATGCAAATGCGTCATTTCCATAATACGTGGCCACGTCTTGCCATTTAGCTCCCTAATTCTCTGAGCTCTGTCGATTCTATGGCTATGACGAAGTACGTAAGTAATTAATCGAATTTTCGTGCTACTTCTAAGCATATTCAACTAACCGTTATCATTGACAAAAATCATTGGCTCGCAAAGGAAACCTGATAGGCCTAAACTATAGGTGTAAGCCGAGGTCGCTGTCGCAGCTCACAATCAAACGTCAATCTTGACATTGTCGTTCATTAGCGAGCGGCCTCTGCGCCGCGGGCCGCGGGGGTCAGGGTGACCTCAGCTATAGGCCCCACGCCGAGAAGAGAGCTTTGAGCTGGAGTTGTATTATTCATTAGTTTAATTCTTGATCGCACTACTTACATGAGTAAATACCCACTAAATCAAAAATAATACAAGAATCGTACCCCTACTACTTATTTATGACGGATCCTTGCCGTCATAAACAAGTAAAGGGCCCCCTTGAACAGAATAGTTAAGACTTACAATACCTACTTAAATAAATTAGATATATTTTCGTTATCACTCCCCTCATTCCGCGCACTGGCCATGGAATGTTTTGAAATAGAACTGTAGTTTTTCTCAAATGTTCATCAGTATTTTTATGTAAATATCCCCAAAGTAGGTATTATTTTTCATTTCGTGTTTAGAATTTCGGTTATAACGCAACGCATGCACGGCAAAAAAACTATACGATGCGAGTAAAACCGCTCACCTTGTGTTTACTTGCTTCAACAATAGATGGAGACGACGAGTAGGTACATACCTGCAACAACAATAAAACGCTATTAGTTTAGTGAACACACTATGAAATCAATATGGAATAGAGCTGACAAAATAAAAACTGTATTTATACGGATTCTACGCGTTTAATTTTACATTTTTAAAATTTTCCGACGTTTCGCCACTTTTTCAAGTACCTACCGTGGTCTCGGAAGACTGAGGTGACAAGCGTCTTTTTGAAATCATTAACTGTTAGTTTACTACCCTCGGCAAAAATTAAAAAAGCAGTCCTGAAGTTACGTTCCAAAATAGGTAGCAATAACTCGCTAACTGTGAAGGAAAACATCGTGAGGAAACCTGAATGTCTGAGGTGTTCAAATAACTCTGCAATTGCCAATCCGCGGTGGGCACGCGTCGTCACTAAGCCCACACTCTCTGAGAGAAGGCCTGTGCCCTGCAGTAAGACGTTTATACGCTACATAGAAAAAAGTTAACTACTAATGAAATCTAACTGTCACAAGCAGCGACATCATCAAAAGTGTGAGAGTAGAATTTTCCTGATAAACGTTCCGAAACTTCAAGAGACTGATTCGTGGAAACTTCAATAGGAACTGGACATTTCTCTGCACGATGCCAGTGCAAATAACTTCTAATGAATGGACATACCGTTCCCAGTTCCAGGGGATCACACGGACCTAGCACGGGTTTACCCGAGCCTTTGCTAGCCACGAAGCACCGTAGCAACTGAATCCTTTGGACCGTATTGTAGTGGAGAAAAAGGCACTCTAACCATCTTTTCTCAAGTCACCTTAAACCTTCAGTTGCCACCTATGCGTACAATAAGATTTCATAGTTGCCGTCAATAACTTTAAATGCATTAGCATTAGCTAAATGTCTTAAAAAAGGAGGGAAAACATAAGTGCAGCAACCAGACACACCAACACCACATATAGATAAAAGGAGGGAAAACATAAGTGCAGCAACCAGACACACCAACACCACATATAGATAAAAGGAGGGAAAACATAAGTGCAGCAACCAGACACACCAACACCACATATAGATAAAAGGAGGGAAAACATAAGTGCAGCAACCAGACACACCAACACCACATATAGATAAAAGGAGGGAAAACATAAGTGCAGCAACCAGACACACCAACACCACATATAGATAAAAGGAGGGAAAACATAAGTGCAGCAACCAGACACACCAACACCACATATAGATAGATAGCGACCACTTAATTCTACATAAAAAACGAAATTTCACAGATACTTCGTAACCCAAGAGTGCAGACGGCGGCCTTATCACTAAAAGTGATCTCTTCCATACAACCTTTGAATGGACTGGGGCAATATTTGGAGAAGGAAGCAGATTCCGAATTAAATGTCGTAAATGGCTGCTGCACAAACAATCCTTGGCTTCTGGTGTCCTTCAAGGGCTGTAGTGGATGGAATTTATATACCTATATGTTAAGTTTTTACATCTGTCATCATGCGCGTGTGTTCTTTATATATAACATTAGTATAATTATACCCAGATAGGTATAATTTTGTTTAATAAAAGGCCTTGCCTGAAAATCGGTAACTAGTTGCATATTGGTGTACATTAGTTACAAGCCGACGCACAGAGCTTTTTGTCTTCATTTGTAATTTATTATCTGTTAAATAAAAGTCTCCTTAAACTTTCAATAATGCCTCTTGTGATTGTTGTATCTTATTTCGCTTGAAGACAAATAAATATATTCTATTCTAGATGCACAAATAAATCAAATTATTTCAGATAAGTACTCGTTCACGAGTATTTATAACGCAGTGGTCAGCCATCATCAGTCTCAACCATTTTGCAGTCTCAACCGGAGATATGGAATATGGGTACATCTGGGCCTCGATTCTGTTAATGCATTACACTACTATGCCATATACATGGTCGGGTCACGTGGGGTGTTTTCATACCATTGACGCCTAGAAGGTTAGATGTATGTGCGCGCGAAACTTGAAGCAGCAACAAAATTAAATCGCCGTATTCATACAATTATCATTGTACCACAATGCACTTGTAACCCGCGGCTTGGTTGGCTCCGCGCCTATTGACTAGTCTTTCCTGTGGGCCGACTAAGCTGTCAGGATGGTACAGGTGCTGAGCTACACCATATATAAAACCATGTCAGACACTACAGTATCCGAGTGGTCCCTTCACTCACCTAGTGTAAGTGAAGATGCCACTGGACGCTGCATAATGCATTTTTATTACGTTGATGCAAAACTGCAATTTTGTTGAAAATGCACTAGTGGAATCTAGCCCCTTTACAATTGACACCACAGCATTAAAAAGTTAAAATTACTTTGCTGAATTCCGCCAAAAATCCCACAAGCACCATGCGGTTAGTTAATGCACCGCCCTCCCTCCCACTTTTTCTCACACAAGTCGGTGGTAGTGTGTTCGTGTCTTGCTTCTGCTTGAAAAAGTGGGAGAGAGGGTGAATTAACTAACCGCATAGTGCTTGTGGGATTTTTGGCGGCATTTAGCAGTCATTATACTATTTTTATTTTTAATGCACTAACCCGTGCTAAAGACAGTTTTAAAAACCTTTTAGAGGCTAAAAATTCCACCCATGCCGGGATTCGAACCTGCGACCTCTGGCTATCCGTGCCAGCGCTCTATCCAACTGAGCCATTGGGCGACTCACCGGCATCAGTGAAATTAAATAATAATAATAATAATAAATATTCATGGACATAGGTATTACACAGATCTCGTTAGCCCTATACGAAGTACAACTAAATGACTTGTGTTATAGGTAGAGTTGTGATTCTACCCGGGTATTTACCCGAAATGGGTAGATTCGCGGGAATATTCCCATTGAATCTACCCGACGGGTATTTATGAGGGTAAATACGTTTATTGGTGTTTTCGTTCGCTAAAATAGATTGCATTACCGTTAAATCCATTTTTACTCGCGAGCCTCAGGACTATATTCAATATCTTTCATTCTTTTTTGACGAAAGACCGAAATAAGTATATCTCAAGAAAATAACTTTTTTGTGATGGACTTATTTCATTAATTATTGAGAGATTGTTAAAGATTCTTACTTAGTTATTATCCGCCCGAGAGTAAATAACCATAAATACCAGTTTCTACTGAGTATTTAACGAAAACTGACAGTAAATATTTTTAATTGGTTTTTTAGAGTAAAATCTTTTAGTTAGGGTCTTATTTGATCGGTATTGATGAGATCTTTGTTTAAACTTGGGGAGCGTGGTCTGATGATAGCGCTGGAAGGTGTGTATGGGATCTCCTCAACGGATAGCAGTAGACCATTTGAGTTTGTACTTATTCGGTTAGTATTTATGAGATCTTTGTTGAAACTTGGTGACAAATTCTTAGATGGCACAGCAAAGTACCCAAATTCCAGTGCCATCATCAGAACCTTCAGACACTAGATCTTCACAACGGATAATAGGAAAATATTCCTATTTAATCTGTATTGTTGAGATCTTTAGCAGAACTTTCTGATAAGATCTGATTACGGCAAAGTAAGGTGATTAGTTAGTTAGATCTGGGAAAAAGAACGTGGTTACAGGATCTTCTCAACGGAGAACCTAGAAAGATTCATATTCATTTATTTTATCATTTATTTGATTTCAATAAAATCAAATTAACAAAAAACATAACATACCGTAACATATTCACACACCCGTATCGCGTACGCAGAGATCAGCGTTTGCCACTTGCCATGATCCTGACAGATCTTTTTCGCTTTATCAACATTTGTTACTCAAAATCAAATTATTGAAATATTTTTGCAGTATTTCAAAAGTTAGTCTCAAATAATGGAGTCCTAGTAAAGAATAAATATTGAATTATATTTCGATTGGGTCAGAATTTTTTTTTACATTATTGTATTATCATTTGATTTCACTATAAACATGGCAACATTGACAAAGGATAAATAACAAAATTTCTGTTTGCTCAAATAAGTCATTAACTTATGATTTATGAACCTATTTAGAGGCTAAAAATTCTACCCATGCCGGGATTCAAACCCGCGACTTCTGGCTATCCGTGCCAGCGCTCTTTCCAACTGAGCTAATGGGCGACTCACCGGCATCAGTGAAATTTCGAACCTCTTTACACTGTTCTCTGTATTACGTAGAGGGAGCGACATCTGGCTGAAGTAATTTGCACCACTTGCAGCCCTGAGTACCTACTTTGCAATTAGGTTTTACATCGAAATGATATCGCTGTTCCCACATGATTATACTATTTTTACTTTTAATGCACTAACCCATGCTAAGGACAATTTTAAAAACCTATTTAGAGGCTAAAAACGAACCCGTGACTTCTGGCTATCCGTGCCAGCGCTCTTTGCAACTGAGCTAATGGGCGACTCACCTAACTGCAAAGTAGGTACTACCCGGGGCTGCAAGTGATGCAAATTACTTCAGCCAGATGTCGCTGCCTAGTGTAAAGAGGTTCGAAATTTCACTGATGCCGGTGAGTCGCCCATTAGCTCAGTTGGAAAGAGCGCTAGCACGGATAGCCAGAGGTCGCAGGTTCGAATCCCCGCATGGGTGGAATTCTTAGCCTCTAAATAGGTTTTCAAAATTGACCTTAGCACGGGTTAGTGTACTAAAAATAAAAAATATATAATCATTACCTTATGGTTCAATATACAAGAAATTATTTGAAATTATTAATTTTTGATTGAAGTATTATATTTACTGCTTTAAAATAATTTGTACCTAATGCCACTCTTAAATGATTTTTTTTATGCAAGCTCCCCGTTGTATTTTACAACATTGAAGCTCATTATATGGAAACATTAAACGATAATGATATTGAACAATTATTCAGTAGAAACTGGTATTTATGGTTATTTACTCTCGGGCGAATAATTACTAAGTAAGAATCTTTAAGAATCTCTCAATGATTCATGAAATAAGTCCATCACAAAAAGTTATTTTTAATACAGTTGCTCAAAAAGTGGCGTATTGCAGGGACATATAGCGTGCAGGATGTGGGCTATTACACACCCGTGCTTTTTTTGCCTTTCCCGCACTAGTGCGTTCTCTTTCCCAACTGTCAAAATAATGTCTATTAATTAAAAAAAAAACCAACCATGAAGTTTTTACTAAAAAAAATCATAGAATGGGTATTTTTCCTTATGTCAAATATAGTTTGAACCACAGTGAAACTCCGTGCACTGCTCTATGGTTTATAAGGAAACCACAGATAATAGACCGAATTTGACAGTTATTGCTACAGAATTTATCTGTGAGGAACAACGCCCATTGTTATGATTATGATTCACATTTATGATTTGAAAAAAAAAATGATTCATGCAAATACGTCTATTTCTAAAAAGAAGCTACTAATTTGTTTCATTACTTTATTAATAGGTTTTTTTTTTTCATTTCATCTCATTAAATTTCATTTTCATTTCATATCAATAAAAAAAATATACTGAAGACTTGGCTGTATGGGCATAGTTCCCTTTGCCTACCAGAATGGGTGAAAAAAAAAAATCTCTGCTTATATTCTTTTACGGTTGGCGCCATTTTCCAAATAATTTTATTATTTTATTAGATTCCTTCATTTTTTCGCAACTGTATTAAAAATAGTCGTTCACTACACGTGCGGAACCGTCATTGCAACTTGTTCCGACTGTCAACCCTCGCCTTCGGCTACGCCTCGGCTCGGGTAGACATTTGTCGGAATTCTTTGCAATGACAGCCTTTCCGCACTTGTAATGAAATATACTATTTCTTGACAATTTTAAAAACCTATTTAGAGGCTAAAAATTCCACCCATGCCGGGATTCGAACCCGTGACTTCTGGCTATCCGTGCCAGCGCTCTTTCCAACTGAGCTAATGGGTGACTCACCAAACTGCGAAGTAGGTAGGTACTCGGGGCTGCAAGTGATGCAAATTACTTCAGTCAGATGTCGCTGCCTGTGCGTAATACAGAGAATAGTGTAAAGAGGTTCTAAATTTCACTGATGCCGGTGAGTCGCCCATTAGCTCAGTTGGAAAGAGCGCTGGCACGAATAGCCAGAAGTCGCGGGTTTGAATCCCGGCATGGGTAGAATTTTTAGCCTCTAAATAGGTTCATAAATCATAAGTTAATGACTTATTTGAGCAAACAGAAATTTTGTTATTTATCTTTTGTCAATGTTGCCATGTTTATAGTGAAATCAAATGATAATACAATAATATAACATTTTTTTCTGACCCAATTGAAATATAATTCAACATTTATTCTTTACTAGGACTCCATAATTTGAGACTAACTTTTGAAATACTGCAAAAATATTTCAATAATTTGATTTTGAGTAACAAATGTTGATAAAGCGAAAAAGATCTGTCAGGATCATGGCAAGTGGCAAACGCTGATCTCTGCGTACGCGATACGGGTGTGTGAATATGTTACGGTATATTATGTTTTTTGTTAATTGATTTTATTGAAATCAAATAAATGAATATCATAAAATAAATGAATATGAATCATTCTAGGTTCTCCGTTGAGGAGATCTAACTAATCACCTTACTTTGCCGTAATCAGATCTTATCAGAAAGTTCTGCTTAAGATCTCAATAATACAGATTAAATGTGCTATCCGTTGTGAAGATCTAGTGTCTGAAGGGTCTGATGATGGCACTAGAATTTGGGTACTTTGCTGTGCCATCTAAGAATTTGTCACCAAGTTTCAACAAAGATCTCATAAATACTAACCGAATAAGTACAAACTCAAATGGTCTAATTAAAACTGTTTTTATACGGATTTATGCTCGTTTATTACATTTTATTATTACAAATGGTCTACTGCTATCCGTTGGGGAGATCCCATACACACCTTCCAGCGCTATCATCAGACCATGCTCCCCAAGTTTAAACAAAGATCTCATCAATACCGATCAAATAAGACCCTAACTAAAAGATTTTACTCTAAAAAACCAATTAAAAATATTTACTGTCAGTTTTCGTTAAATACTCAGTAGAAACTGGTATTTATGGTTATTTACTCTCGGGCGGATAATTACTAAGTAAGAATCTTTAACAATCTCTCAATAATTAATGAAATAAGTCCATCACAAAAAAGTTATTTTCTTGAGATATACTTATTTCGGTCTTTCGTCAAAAAAGAATGAAAGATATTGAATATAGTCCTAAGGCTCGTGAGTAAAAATGGATTTAACGGTAATGCAATCTATTTTAGCGAACGAAAACACCAATAAACGTATTTACCCACATAAATACCCATTTCGGGTATTTACCCGGGTATTTACCCGTTTTGGGTATTTACCTGGGAATATACCTTTCGGGTATATTCCCGCGACCCAACTCTAGTTATAGGTGCTAACTCGACGATAGATTTAATACAATAAATACATAGATAACATCCAAGACCCGAGACAAACTGGAAAAGTTCGTTTCCTAGTTTGACCCGGCCGGGGATCGAACCCGAGACCTTCGGTTTTACAGTCAGCCTACCAAACCGCTGCGCTACCGAGGCCGTCAATTTCGAACCTCTTTACAATAATAATACTCTATACGTAATACAGAGAATAGTGTAAAGAGGTTCGAAATTTCACTGATGCCGGTGAGTCGCCCATTGGCTCAATTGGTAGAGCGCTGGCACGGATAGCCAGAGGTTGCGGGTTCGAATCCCGGCATGGGTGAAATTTTTAGCCTCTAAATAGGTTTTTAAATTTGTTCCTTAGCACGGGTTAGTGCATTAAAAATAAAAATAGTGTAAAGTAATTTTAACTTTTTAATCTTTTAATGTGTATTTATCTACTCCAAATCACAAGCCTTCTCTTGGAAAGAGAGTATGGGCTTCATTACCACGCGTGCCCGCCGCAGCTTGGCAATTTCAAGCTCCTAGGTATCTTCTCTTAGATAGATTTGAGAGAAGGCCTGTGCCCTGCAGTGGATGTTATACGTTACCTACATAAAAAAATCTAGGTACCTACGTACATACCTACAAGTTTGTTCGGAACTCTGTACGCGAGTCTGACTCGCATTTGACCGGTTTTTTATCCACTCGGTAGATACACACAGAAACCAAATATAATACACCACGCGTGTATCACAAACGTGTGCCGCAGTTATCGGCCAATAATGTGCATCCGACACAAGCTTCCTTCCTCAACAATGCATTCCCACGGTAAATAGCGTGCCAGAAAGGCTCCACCAGCAGCCGCCAGTCTGGTGACACTCGCTGTCTTACACTTTGGCCTACGAAATGGTGACCAGAAAGGTTACAGCTGTTCGCGGTGGGCTCGGGTAAAAAATATCGATGTTGATCCATCGATACATGCACAATACTGATTTTTTTTTACTATAACATTTATCGATATTTCTTGTTGTTTTTATTTTTAAGTTTGATTTACCAATTTTTTTTTTCTTTGTTCAAATTAGATATTATTTTGTTTGAAGCTCAGTAACGCACTACAAAAATTATGATAAGTCCATAAATATTTAAGTCTTTTAATGTATTATATTTTCTGGCGGGTACAACAAAGAGTTCTAAGCTAATCTAATTATTAACTTAATTTTCAATTATGTACAGATTTTTGTAGTGCCTACGAAAGATTTAGTTTAAAAATTAAAAATATTACAATTATTTGATTAAGCCAACAAACCTTAAAACAGGATTGTGCTATGAGAAATTTATTCACTTATTTATTAGTAAAGATACTGAAAGTAAACGTGTCCTTGAGTGGAGACCGCGAGTCGACTCGGCAAACGTAGTAGGACGCCCTCCGACTAGGTGGGATGCGGCAAGACAGGGCACTATGGCGCTTATTAGGGGTGGGTTATGTCCAGTAGTGGACCTCTATAACCTGACGACGACGACGACTATAGATACTGATATAAATATGAATACAACACTAGATATCGACATTTCTATTTTTCGCTTGCCCCTAGCTAGTGGCTATCGATCGTCTCTTGACACTTTGACACCGCGAGAGTCGTGTGTGGAGGCAGCTTTACGATGGACCGGGAGACGAGATATTGAAGACAACGTGAGTAATAAAAGTGTTAATAAAACTTGATAATATCGTAAGGCACTCTGAGAAAACACACTATGATTTAAAGCTTCTTGAAGATGCCAAGACTTCGGTTAGATTGAATCCGGATAAAAAGCTTTATTTAGGTTTATTTTGTTTATATAGAAAATATATAAACATGAGATGTCGTTGTTTCTGGTTCCCCACACATCCTAGTGTCGGACCAGAAGCAATGTGCTTGAATGTAAATGTTATGTTATGTTTTGGAGGAGTTTAATAACAAACACTGTTACACGATATTTTTATATGTTAGGTTTTTTTATGTAGCCTATATACGACCCACTTCAGGCCTTCTCTCAGAAAGAGAGAGTACCACGCGTGCCCGCCGCGGATTGGCAATTTTAAGTGCTGAAGTTTTTGACCGCCTCTCACAATCAGGATACCTTACGATGTTTTCCTTTGAGTAGTATTGGTTACATATAGCCTCCTAAGCCCTGGAGGTAACACGTACTTCAAGTCCTCTAAAACTACCTAGATTTTAAAGAACTTTTTCTTCTTGTTGTCCAAATAATTACGAGTAAAATATTGGACCTGGAACAGTAAGTTTTCTGGACTTCCTACCAAATCATTGGGTGTAAATTAAGAAAGTTGTTCGTGATGCCCTATTTATAGGGCGCCAGGGCTTAGGAGGCTAGGTACTGTGACATTAAGTAAAACCAGCATGAGTAGATGAGACAAATGTTGCAACGAGATAAATGTTACCTTTCTAATACGTAAACTGTCAAATTCTGTCATTTTATTGGAATCAATCACTTTGAGTTACGCAACAACAGGCGCGGTCAGGTGCAGGATGGGTGACCATCTCGTGACTACTGCTAGTGGGATTTTTCCGAGCGCTTCCGTGCTTCGCAAGGCACGTTAAGCGGTTGGTGCCGGCTGTCATGTAATGGCAATCGTTAAGCCATGTCAGAGGCCTTATGGGCGGCTTGATAACTTCTGACAGTAAGGCTCGCCACTGTCTTACAATCTTCCGCCAACCCGGACTTGGCCCCCGTAGTGGAGTATGACCTAACCTTCCTGCGATGCAGGAAGAGACCCGTACCCCAGCAGTGGGGACATCCGAGGGTTGATAATAACATTGTCACAAAACGCGTGTCTCCCGCCATCGTTCTGCCTTTTTGCGGCACCCTTCCAAAATAAACCTTTCTCGGCGACCGCTCGCATGCCAAACTATTGGGCAACGATTGGGCAGCCGTCACACAGTGGGCGGACGGGAAGACTTTTACTGTTATAGAAAGCAAGCGTTAATTTACTGGACTGCGGTGACCTTTGAGGGCCACTCAATGAGAGCCTCAAATGTACTGCTTACAGCTTGAGATCAGTGGGTGTCGTCAGGTGTATTGTATACATATCTATGTGTGTAATTATTAATATACAAGAGATCACGTTACATGTTATAATACCCCACAAAAACAATTGCTTGGTTTGACTGTAGTAGCATTCTCGTTAATAGTTTTACCAGAGAACCTTAAACATAAGATTTGCATACTAGCACATTCTGATAATAAGGATGACTTGGCTAAAGTCTTGAAATTATTATTATTTTCTTTTTAAAAATAAGTAAGAATAACTAATAATTTGTATTATAAAGTTTTATTGAAGTTCGATATTATTGCGTATGAAATAAATCAAATATAATTATCAATTAATTTCAGCGATGAAACAGCCGCAAGCAATGTTTATGAAATCTGCGTAAGAAGTTCCAATTTTCACAGTGACAGTCGAACGTTTCTAAGGAGATAACGTTTGAAGTCCAAATTCAATGCGCTGAAGATGGCTAGAAAACGTAGAACTTTAGGCCCCACGCAGTCCTAACGAGAGCCACCAATGGAAAAAATGTTTTCTTTTATAACGCGTGTCCACTGCTGGACATAACCCTCCCCTAATGAACGCCATAGCGCAAGGTTGTGCCATCATTGGGGGGTAATGCCCATAATCCCCACACTGTGCATGCGGGTTGGGGATCGCAGTTTGGTGGAATTGTACTGCAGGGGGCGCTGCTGCCCACCCCCTTGTTTGTGTCCCTTAGTCGCCTTTTACGACACCCGCGGGTAGAATTTGAGTTTGTGCTATTCTCTAGACTGACACCACACAGCACAAGAAAATACCATAAAAAGTAATAAATAAAGAAGCTCTTTCCAGAACAGACAAAAACCTAGGTCCAAGAATTTAGGACCTTTGTAATTTTAACATATTATTTCAAAGTCAGCGTGAGCGGAACATCTTCTTGAATCAGGATCAAACCACTGGATAGAATTACACAAACCATCGGCACTTTCCAACGATCGCCATTATTATAGCCGAATTTTGCGTGAAGCGGTTGAAATTAAGAAACACAAAAATTTTAATCGGGAATGTGGTTTCAAACTGTCGCAAACGTGGGATCCGGTCATCAAGATGTGTTCGAGTGGAAAAAAGTCGCATGGCTTATCGTCCGACATTGTTAGTGTAGTGTGTTGCAACCCTAATAGTGCTTTGTGATAGCTGATTGAGTAGTCTGAAACCACATCAGCCGAAGAAGCGAACGGGTGCCAGCCATCAGTCTTCTCGTGACCACGTAGACTGTAACGTCGTCGAAACGTCGAGGTAAAATAGCAATAAATTACTACGCGATTAAGCCCCGAAAATATTCTAACTTTTTTGATTTTGCCTGAAACGGCCGTTTTTAGCGAAACGGATTAAAGTCCTACGTAGCTGATCTTAGTTTCCAAACTGTAGATTCTTAAAATAGTTGTCACAGTTGTTAAGATTTATTATGGGTGTTGTTATATCGGAAAAGTCCGACCAGGTTTCGCTCCGATTCGCAGAGCTTAATCATGGTGAGCAGAGATGGAGCACGCGTCGTCGGTTGCTCGTCTCACACTACGGGCAAGCGCGCGGCGCGCCCGCGCCGAGATAGGTGGGGCGGGTGTCGACACTGGCTGCGGGGGATTCCCGCTGGTTTAGTTCAAAGATTTATTATGTTAACTTTGTAGTGTTGTATCACTTTAATAAATAATACAACTGGAACGACTTGTGCTTTATTTATACCATCTTTTATTTATTTTATCTATAATATAAAAATGCATCCCTGAATGTGTAAACCGGGGGTGGGCAGCAGCGCCCCCTGCAGTACAATTCCACCGAACTGCGATCCCCAACCCGCATGCCCAGCGTGGGGATTATGGGCATTACCCGCTATGATAGCTCAACGTGGCGCTCTTTAGGGGAGGGCTATGTTCAGCAGTGGACTAGTATAGCCTGACGATGACGATGACGATGAATGTTGGTAAGCGCAAATCTCGAGAGCTGCTGAGCCGATTTTGCTAATTCTTATTTTAGAATAGGCCTTGAAGTACGAGGATGGTTCTTACGAGAAAAAAAATATTTAAAACATTAAAGAATCGACTGTTAGGCGGTACGAAGTTCGCTGGGTCAGCTAGTTTATAATAAAAACAGGAAACTGGATAAAAACGAAATAAGCAGGTAAAAATAGTCAGAGTGCTTAGTGCGAGTTTGACAGATCCAATCGAGTAACTTTACTACCGCGTTAATCGAGCATCGAGTAGTGAGTATGAGTAATTTAACCGTTCGAACTGGCAAAACGCTGTCACAGTACAACTCGCACTCGCGTTTATTCATGTTTTGGCTGGTAAACGTGTTCACTTCTCAACGTAAACCATTACAACTCGCACTCAGCAATTTTAATTTCTATACTTGTCGCTAGGTGGCGCTTCCTCGATGCTATAGAAATATGAGTTTACGTTATTGCGATCGAGTAGTTAAAAAACTCGCACTAAGCACTCAGGTCTAGTCAAGATGTGAAGTATAGTAATGCTGAAAATGGGTAACGTAATTTAAAATTTTGAAAGTTCTAGACGGTAAAGAAATATAAAAAATGGTTTAAAGTTTGCACCGTAATAAATTGTTGAGAAAAAACGTAATTATAAAACAAACATAGTTAAAAATATTATTCACATTGTCGAATTGCTCATTAGCTAAACGAAATTTAATATCTCAGCTTTATTAGGTATTAATTAAGTTTTTTAAAATTGATAATAATCTCAAGTTCCTTGAGTCTCACTGTGTGTAACTAACTGGACAACATGTTTACTTACGACTAAATAGACGTACAAATTACAATATGGTTGTCCGCGTCACAGGCTCGGCCTAGTGCGGCAGCCCGCGAGTCCATAGTAGCACTGTTTTTGTTTACAACTATGACTCGATACTCGATATTGTTTCGCACTGTCAACCGGTGCTAATTATGATTTTTCGTAACCTACCCGACTTCCACGACACAGGCTGTGCCTAGTGTGGGAGTTGCAATTGATCATCACTGTATTACTGGATTTTTAAATCGTTCATTATCAACCCTTGTATGTCCCCACTGCTGGGGCACGGGTCTCTTCCTGCATCGCAGGAAGGTTAGGCCATACTCCACCACGGGGGCCAAGTCCGGGTTGGTGGAGGATTGTAAGACAGGGGCGGGCCTTACTGTCAGAAGTTATCAAGCCGCCCATAAGGCTTCTGACATGGCTTAACGACTGCCATTATATGACATCCGGCACCAACGGCTTAACGTGCCTTGCAAAGCACGGAAGCGCTCGGAAGAATGCCACTAGCGGTAGTCAAGGGATGCTCACCCATCCTGTACCTGACCGCGCCTGTTGTTGCTTAACTAAGTGATTGATTCCAATCACTCGGTTTGCCTAGGCTACGAGCGCTCTATTTTTAAATAAACAATTTTTTATTTTTATTCCATTGGTGTCGCAAGTTAGCACCCTGAAGCACCTTAATGTGAGCATGCCGCATTTGACATCAAATTTTGTTGGACACACTCTATCTTGGCGTGGTGAGTCTATGGCAGAGGTACTGGTTAAGTAATTCCCTTGTCCGAATGACAAAACAGAGACGCATGGTCTCGTCACCTGCTCGCTGACAAGCCGGCCTGGTCCGCCCACCAGTTTATTGCACTTGGCCGGGCCACCGCCGGCCCGCTCCCGACCGGCTGATGATTGTTTATGTCAGCAGCATTGTACGATGTAAATCCTCTTTTGTAAATAACTCATAGTTTTTTTCTGAGAATCGCGCACTTGGCCTCATGTTTGGACTATTGTAAGTACGTAGTAAAGCGCTAGTGGCCTAGTCAAACCGAGTGATTGGAATAAAGCACTTTTTAATGTTGTATAACTTTTAGAAATAATTAATACTGGAACGACTTCAACTGTTGCTTTATTTGCAGATAGGTATTGTTATTTTATAATAAAATAGAAAAAATGGATAAGAACGGATAAGCAATCATATCTAGTTGATGGGTGAAGTTGTAATGATGAAAATGGGAAATTTCGAAATATGTGACATAATTTAAATATTTGAAAATGATAGATAGAAAAGGAAATATAAAGAATGGTGTAGAGGTTTGCACCGTTACAACTTGATGTAACAACAACAAGTGCGATAAGGTGCAGGATGGGTGACCGTCCCGTGACTTCCGCTAGTGGCATTTTTTTCCGAGCGCTTTCGTGCCGGCTGTCATGTAATGGAAGTCGTTAAGTCATGTCAGAGGCCTTATGGGTGGCTTGACAACTTCTGATAGTAAGGCTGTCTCACAATTCTCCACCAACCCGGACTTGGCCCCCGTGGAGTACGGCCTAACCTTTCTGCGATGCAGAAAGAGACCCGTTCCCCAGCAGTGGGGACAAGGGTTGATCGACGACCTAACAAAGCTGTGAGTTTACTTCAGCCAGCCTAACTCTGCAGTATGGTCACGTGGGTGGGTTTTTGTTTTTCTTTGAGGCATCCCCGGTAAAGCGGGCTGTCGGTTAGTCCCATGTTGTAGAAATGCTTTTCAATGAGCAATGGCTTGTCCTTCTTCTTTGCCATATCCTCATGGCTGAGGGACGTGACTATGGGGCAGCTTCCACCAATTCTCTCTATTTGTAACGATTATGCGCTAGATGTATGGCTGCTTGTAGGGTCCCAATTTCCCAACATTGTGTTGGGACATTGTGACTAGTTAGGATTGCTCATTGTAGGTACTGTTTACGCAGCAATGACGACGAAGCACTCCGTCATACACACACACACACTCACACATACACACACACACAATTACGAAAAAATTGGGAGCGGCTCCATAATACAGCACTTTTTATATTGTGGCTTTTATGCGTCTCACAGTATTGCACAGACCTTCTCGCAAAGGAGTGTTTGGGCTTAATTACCACACAAGCCCAATGGGGATTGCCTATTTCAAGCAATCGAGTCGTGTAAACATCTCAGACTCACGATGTTTTCCGTCGCCGTTAGCAAGTGTTAACACTACAACTTCACAAATGTGTTGTAGACTTTTAGTCCGGATCTACTTACGGGTGTTGTTATATCGGAAAAGTCCGACCAGGTTTCGCTCCGACTCGCAGAGCTTAATTATGGTGAGCAGAGATGAAGCTCGCGTCGTCGGTTGCTCGTCTCACACTGACTAGATCCGGACTAAAAGTCTACAGTGTGTTGTGCTTACGAAAATTTTAGTTCAAAAATTGACAAATGTGACTTAGAAAATAAAGTCGTTAGTAAAATGTCGGGATTCGAGCCCACAAACTACTAAATGTAGCTGGATATCAACCCTTGTATGTCCCCACTGTAATGTTGAGGCACGGGTCTCTTCTTGCATCGCAGGTAGGTTAGGCCATACTCCACCACGGGGGCCAAGTCCGGGTTGGTGGAGAGTTGTAAGACAGCGGCGGGTCTTACTGTCAGAAGTTATCAAGCAGCCCATGAGGCCTTGATAACTTCTGACATGGCTTAACGACTGCCATTACATGACAGCCGGCACCAACGGCTTAACGTGCCTTGCGAAGCACGGAAGCGCTCGGAAAAATGTCACTAGCGGTAGTCACAGGACGGTCACCCATCCGGCACCTTACCGCGCCTGTATTGCTTAACTCAAGTGATTGATTCCAATCACTCGGTTCGACTAGGCCACGAGCGCTTCCACCCCTTTATTCCAGTAATTTGTAAACAAAACTTCTACGAGATGGCACTCTTCAAACACTACGCCAGACGGTCCACCGGCACCCCTTAATGAAATGTAAACCCTCGGCGCAGCAGACCACTCGCGAAGACTATTTAATTCCTGCGCCACAACCGCACATACCCTCTTTGTTTCCGCAATATTTTCAACGCTAATGCGATTGCTTCCGTGCTCAGCGCGACGCCATCGTCACGGCGGCACCTTCCCGTTGCTCCCGGATAATCTGATGTTTTTATTATTTCAGGCACCAGGCCGATGACATTTGAAACAGTACATTTTCTACATTTTCTTCTTCTTCAGGCTATATTAACCCACTGCTGGACACAGCCCTCCCCCAATGAGCGCCACAGCGCAAGGTTGTGCCATCATTGGAGGGTAATGCCCATAATCCCCACGCTGGGCATGCGGGTTGGGGATCAGAGTTTGGTGGAATTGTACTGCAGGGGGAGCTGCTGCCCACCCCCCCGGTTTCTGTCCCTTAGTCGCCTTTTACGACACCCGCGGGAAGAATTTGGGTGAGACAAAATTTGCAAGGGTTTAATACTATTTGATCCCTTCGGGCATACGAATCTTCTCTTCGAATCTTCTCTTCGAATCTTCCCAGCAGAAGGGTGGATGCAATCGTTTAGCTAAAACTGAGGGTGAGGCCCTCTTTCTCCTGAATCCACATACAGTCTACACCTGCTCGTAACCTTAGCCTTTGTATTTTCACTGTCTTCTGCTTTTCTTTTATAGTTGCTTTATCATCATCAACCCATTATGTCCCCACCTAGGGGAACGGGTCTCTTCCCTGAAGGAAACATAGGCAATACTCCACCATGGGGGCCAAGTGCGGGTCGGTGGAGGCTTGCAAGACTAGTGACTGGTCCTACTGTCAAAAGTTTTCAAGCCTCTAACTTGGCTTAAGGACTGCCATCTACCGACGGCAGCCGGCACCAACTGCTTAGCGTGCCTTGCGAAGCATGGAAACGCTCGGAAAAATGCCACTAGCGTTAGTCATAGACAGTCACCCATACATACACTGAACGGGTGATCGTTTAAGGTTGCTCAGGCAGCCGGGGTTAAGAGCGAGTTTTTTAAAATCAATAATGTTGCGTTATACGTTATCAACCCTTTTATGTCCCCACTGCTGGGGCACGGGTCTCTTCCTGCATCGCAGGAAGGTAAGGCCATACTCCACCACGGGGGCCAAGTCCGGGTTGGTGGAGGATTGTAAGACAGTGGCGGGTCTTACTGTCAGAAGTTATCAAGCCGCCCATAAGGCCTCTGACATGGGTTAACGACTGCCATTATATGACAGCCGGCACCAACGGCTTAACGTGCCTTGCGAAGCACGGAAGGGCTCGGAAAAATGCCACTAGCGGTAGTCACGGGACGCTCACCCATCCCGTACATGACCGCGCCTGATGTTGCTTAACCAAGTGATTCATTCCAATCACTCGGTTCGCCTAGGCCACGAGCACTTCAATAATGTATTTCAACCTAAATCATTTACAATATATTAGCTGAATGTCAACCTTGTGGAGAAAATGGAAGCAAGATAAAAATTCATTGGGACTACGAGTACCTTTTCTAAAATCATCTGAAATAAAATTAATGATAATTATTTTTGCAACTACTTATATCAAATTTTCCAAAAGAGGCAGGCTCAATCGGGAAATTTGATAAAATTACAAAAATGATTGTAATAATAAAATACAATTTGTGAATTGGAGGTAATGGGACTGAGCCGCAGTCGCAAATTTCTGCGACACAATGGAAATGAAACAGTTGTTTGTGGAGCTTTCAGACGCGGCGAGATTTTTACGATGAAAAAAGGCGACGTTTTATTGCGGCAACTTTTAATACAACTTCGGTCACCTCTCAAGAGTACAAAACGGGACGGGCTGTGGGAAAGTATCTAGTTATTTTGTTTCATTAAATGCACTTGGAGGATCTCTTGAAGCGTCATGCGATCGCAGTATAGCGTGAGGGCGCTGGCGCGTTTTTGGATGTTTCGTACGGGAATAGAGGAAAACCTGACAGACAGATCGATTTTGAGCTTTATTTCCGCACATGAAAGTTCATAATTAACGTTCTACAAATTCTGGTAACATATTTGTAATTTTATTTGTTTATATTCTTTTTAATGCACTAACCACTGCTAAGGACAATTTTAAAAACCTATTTAGAGGCTAAAAATTTCACCCATGCCGGGATTCGAACCCGCGACCTCTGGCTATCCGTGGTATTTTTAGTCTCTAAATAGGTTTTTAAAATTTTATTTGTGTCAATTTCACTTTCATGATTATGTTTGTCTTATAAATTTGGACAAACACACTTACATTTTTCTATACTTACAACACAACCAAAATGAGTCGCCCATTAGCTCAGTTGGAAGAGCGCTGGCACGGATAGCCAGAGGTCGCAGGTTCAAATCCCGGCATGAGTGGAATTTTTAGCCTCTAAATATATTTTTTTAAAAAATATTTGTGTAAATTTCACTTTCATGATTATGTTTGTCTTATAAATTTGGACAAACACACTTATATTTTTCTATACTTACAACACAACCAAAATGAGTCGCCCATTAGCTCAGTTGGAAGAGCGCTGGCACGGATAGCCAGAGGTCGCGGGTTCGAATCCCGGCATGAGTGGAATTTTTAGCCTTTAAATATATTTTTTTTAAAAATATTTGTGTAAATTTCACTTTCATGATTATGTTTGTCTTATAAATTTGGACAAACACACTTATATTTTTCTATACTTACAACACAACCAAAATGAGTCGCCCATTAGCTCAGTTGGAAGAGCGCTGGCACGGATAGCCAGAGGTCGCGGGTTCGAATCCCGGCATGAGTGGAATTTTTAGCCTCTAAATATATTTTTTTAAAAAATATTTGTGTAAATTTCACTTTCATGATTATGTTTGTCTTATAAATTTGGACAAACACACTTATATTTTTCTATACTTACAACACAACCAAAATGAGTCGCCCATTAGCTCAGTTGGAAGAGCGCTGGCACGGATAGCCAGAGGTCGCGGGTTCGAATCCCGGCATGAGTGGAATTTTTAGCCTCTAAATATATTTTTTAAAAAATATTTGTGTAAATTTCACTTTCATGATTATGTTTGTCTTATAAATTTGGACAAACACACTTATATTTTCTATACTCACAACACAACCAAAATGAGTCGCCCATTAGCTCAGTTGGAAGAGCGCTGGCACGGATAGTCAGAGGTCGCGGGTTCGAATCCCGGCATGAGTGGAATTTTTAGCCTCTAAATAGATTTTTAAAATTGTCCTTAGCAGTGGTTAGTGCAATAAAAAGAATATAGACAGCCAAAATGGTTACCAGTTTGTGGTAACCATATTTTGCTGGAAGTGAAAATAGCTACCAATATGTAGTTCGTTAATTTGAACGTATTTCAATGTTTGTGATGTGTTTACCCGGTTGCCATAGCAAAGGGTGTTTAGAATAGAAGTTTGATTTTGGAACGCATCCATGACGGGCGTAACTACTTTACAGCTGTCAGATGAGTTGAAAATTGCCACCTTGTTTTGTTGGTTGTGAAACGTGCGATTTCTCAAAATTGTATGGCAATTAGATTGCCGGGCTTATATCTTCGTGTGAAGTGCGAAATAAGTTCAGGGACGGATCCCAGTGTTAACAGTGTTGTGGACGGGCGACGGATCGCCCAAAATAGTAGAAATATCTTTTGGTGAAACGTGGTGCCGTGAGGTGCACTGTAGGTAGCTTTCTGCTGAAAGAGCTTTTGGGATAGACGGGGAAGTCCAGGGATCCCCAGTCTTTGCAGTGCACCCATCCCGAAAACCGCCGGCTGCCAAGTGGAGAGGCGTCGACGCAGACAGACTTTGTAAGTGCTTTGTTTTCTCATTAGTTTCTAAGTATTAGTACTTATTTAAGTGGGTACTTTACCCAACAAAGGGTATTCTTGATTGGGATCTAGACAAGTAATTGTGTTGTGTGACAGCTATAATTATTATTTCTTAATAAGAGCCTCTATACTTTTTACTATACGAAGTTATAATCGTCTTCGTAAACTTAAATAATATCCAATAAACAAAAAAAGAGAAAATTAACATAACGTCTACGTAACTACAGCTACTTAGAAAAAAGTAGCGTTGTACGTCCACGTAACTAAAGTTACTTCGCGGACTGCTGTCAGTAAAATCGATTTTTATGAATGAAACCTTTCAAATAACTTCTCGAATCGGCTATTACAATAATCCGTGTTAAATTATTCGTTCAATTGATGATTGATTTCATAGACAAGTATCCGAATAAAAAAAAAGCTTCGGTTTCAAAACAAAATCAGTTCCTATCTATTACGAGAGGTGACTTCAATCTGCTTTTAAAATGTAAGTATTCATTATTTTTCAATGTATTATATATCAAAATAATCGTAAGGATTTGCACTTTATGATTAAATACAAAAAAAAATGATTTGTGTTCCACACAACGACAGATCGACATTTTCAATTACTGCCGCGACACGCCATGTTTCCACAATTGATTTCATGTATTCTATTGAATTTCACTATAAAATGTTATTTGGAGCCGTCATTTTTACTTTATCTGATAGTGCATTTCATAAGCTATTCGGAAGTATATTTTATTTTGTGGTAGCTGCAGCAGTTCTATAGTTATTACAGTTTTTCTAACAATGGTACCGGCCGCTCGGCGCGCAAAAATGTAATTCGCGCGCGCGGACGTTAAGGCTTACGTGGCCGCGCGACCCGGACGTTTGAGTGGATAAGACTTAAATATATTGCGAATGTGAGTGGAAGGGCTGGTAAGGGACGTCCCAGGCGGACATACATCGACCAAATGTATTAGCAAAGGGGAAGATAAAAAGTACCCGGAACCGGCGTGCGTGCATGCAACGGCTAATGAACGTTGATGAAGCGAAGATAATCTGTCAGGATCGTGGCAAGTGGCGGTCCTTGGTCTCTCCCTAACCCTCTGGGATACGAGGCGGGAGGTTATGTATGTATGTGTATTATTGGAACAAAACGACTGAGAGTAATTTATTTTTTTAGCACTAGACTACGTAGGCGTCGGTACTAATGGCACACATGCTGTCAGGTACCATCCATCACAGCACTGGAAAGTTGTCGACATTGTGTGTTGACATTCAATTAACTAACCCTAAGTATGACATCCATCTGGTCTTCAAGAAGTCTAAGGAGTTACTCCAAATTCGAGACCACCGTCGAGGCATTGGAAGAATGCATGTGTAAATAAAAATGTAATGAAGTAAGCTTTTGCACGCTAAAGCTAAAATAGTGGGCTTAGTTGCTTAGGCTACAATAGTATCACACAAAAACATAATGTAAGTATACTATTTTTATTTTTAATGCACTAACCCGTGCTAAGGACAAATTTAAAAACCTATTTAGTGGCTAAAAAGTAAGGCTGTAAGTGATGCAATTTGCTTAAGTTAGATGTCGCTGCCTGTACGTAATACAGATAATCCTGTAAAGAGGTTCGAAATTTCACTGATGCCAGTGAGTCGCCCATTGGCTCAATTGGAAGAGCGCTGAAATTTTTAAAAATTTCACCGGCATGGGTGAAATTTTTAGCCTCTAAATAGGTTTTTAAATATGTAAGTATGTTTTAATTAATATAAAAGAGAACACGATACATACCTATGCTATAATATAATACAGTTGTTTGGTTTGACTGTGGGAGCAGTCCCGTTTACCCAAGATTTTATACAGTATTTTTACAAAACAATTGCACACTAGCACATTGTGATTATAAGTATAAATTAGTAAACCAAATGTAAATTAAGACTATTCACATCACACTAATAATTATAAAGGCGAAAGTTTATGAGTATGTGATTGTGTACTTT
Source organism: Yponomeuta sedellus (assembly GCA_934045075.1). Taxonomy (NCBI): domain Eukaryota; kingdom Metazoa; phylum Arthropoda; class Insecta; order Lepidoptera; family Yponomeutidae; genus Yponomeuta; species Yponomeuta sedellus. The sequence goes on from OW203739.1 coordinate 21,246,885, forward strand.
TGTTAGGACGTCTAAACTGCTACAGCTATTTTAATAAAATTTGTTATGGATTTAGCTGACATCCTGGATTAGCACATAGATTACGTTTTACTGCGGGAAAATATCTTATTACCATGGAGAAATGGATAAACCGCGGGTAACAGAAAGGAGAAATGGATAAACCGCGGGCCGCGGGCATATGGTTTACTCGCTATGCCCCGCGGCGTTACCCGCGGTTTATCCATTTCTCCATGGTAATAAGATATTTTCCCGCAGTAAAACGTAATCTATGTGCTAATCCAGGATGTCAGCTAAATCTATACCAAATTTTATTAAAATAGCTGTAGCCGTTTAGACGTCCTAACAAAAGTACACAATCACATACTCATAAACTTTCGACTTTATAATTATTAGTGTGATGTGAATAGTCTTAATTTACATTTGGTTTACTAATTTAGCGGGGCATAGCTAGTAAACCATATGCCCGCGCCCTTGATAATGTTCTTTTGCCAGCGGAAATAAAATTAAATAACTTGACGTATAAAAAAAATCCTAAGCAAGGACATGATCTAGCACGCTGACATCGTGAAGGGGTAGTCATAGACCCCAGTTTGCCACTCGCCGCGATCCTGAACTCTTTAGCTTTCAATGACCTATCTGCGAGACTCGTTTCACATAAACCCCTTTAGGTGTCTGGGTTGTCGAGTGATTCTTCATCAACTTGGCAACGATAAAATATATCAGGATGATAATCTCTAAAATTTATTTAATTACAAATATGCATAGTATCATTGGTGGCCTTATTGCAAAAGGCAATTTGTTCCAGACAACCTTACGATAGTTGCTAAAAGGAAATTAGAAAGACTGGTAGCCAGTGCAAATTTGAATGTTGATACATACTTTTACTTAATAATAATAATACACTTACATACCATTACTCATACGAACTAGCTTCTCGACAAAAGACCTACACCAGTCTAGAAATTAAGCTGCAAAAAAATTGTCTCTACAACATAATAATATGTAACTAAGCCAAGGAATGCCAATAAAGAATGCTGAACTCACTGTCACCGGGCTTTGATTGACATCGCCCACCGCCTTTGAATTTAGTCTCCATCATAGACATACTACGCAAAGACCGAGTGTGTCGAACGGAATTCCGCTCGACACAGAAGCGACACGCACACATTATCGAAATAATGTAACAGTGTGAGCCTAAGAAATAGGAGCGGTCAACAAGACCCAACGTGTAGGCTTAGTAGGTAGACTTGGGTATGAGCGTCGGCACCTTACTAAATTTACACTATTAAATAATTATAAAATTTTATTATTGTTTGCCAAATTTCCAAAGAAAACAAAAAAATATCAGCTGCCGACAGGGCAACGGCCAATATTGTTTTGTTCTTATTCTATTTGTTATATAAATTGTAACGGTTTTTTTCTCCGTTTTGTGATTCGTGCAAGGCAATAAGCGTGTTCTTGATTTTAATCTAAAAAAGTGTTTTTTTAGTCTCTGAAGCCATAGTCTGGCCATGCCTTTAATTTTTATGTTCATTTTCATTTCAGCGGAGTATTGAATCAAAGCAAGTGCTTGACAACCGGCTACGATCAACAACTGCTGTTCTATTCGTTATAATAATTCTATGGTCTTCATTGTATACCTGACATGCCGATTGGTGACTATGACAACATCGTACATTCCGATGTTGCCGTTTTGTTACCCATTCATACCTACACGGTGCACATTGTCAGCAAAGAAATTTACGCATGATCTACTAAGGAGACACTTAAACTCTACGTACACTCCGAAATATCCAGAATAACAAGAATTATCTGCTGTCCCACACATTTACCAGAAAAAAACAAACTTAAATACTTTACATACACATTTTTGGATGCTTCCAAATGGGTCTCACAAAAAAACATTGAAGTTCGAGGAGCCTCCCCGATAAATGTACACACTGAGCCCATCTGGCGTACCTTGGGCAGCAATCGGTGAGTCCCTTACGCTGATTGGCAAATCCTTTCACCTCGATCGCTTGCCATTGACACGATAAGAGATAGATAGAGAACATATAATCAATTGTATATAAAATAGAAATTACACAAATGGGACCATCCATAAATTACGTCACACGTTAAGGGGGAGGGAGTTGTCGACGAAGTGTGACATTGTGTGACAGTGCCTTAAATTTCGTGACGTCACATTTCCGAATCTACGTGTTGCTCGTACAAAACGAACTTTCCACTACAGTGCGTTCACATTAACTGGACGCGTGAGAGAATTGGTAGCACCGAGATGTTTACTGTTACCATGTTAAATAAGAAATAATTCCCATTACTTGGGGAAAATAAAAGGATTGAGGGCTTGTTTTACCATCTTCCGATTAGGTCCAAGAGCTAATTCACATGTTATGTCCTTGTTACCAATTCTCTCACGCGTCAAGTTAATGTGAACACACGGTATTTACGAAATACTCAAAATTTTCTTTTTAATACAGTTGCTCAAAAAGTGGCGTATTACAGGGACGTATAGCGTGCGGGATGTGGGCTATTACACACGCGTGCTTTTTTTTTTACCTTTCCCGCACTCGTGCCTTTTCTTTCCCAACTGTCAAAATAATGTCTATTAAAAAGAAAAACCAACCATGAAGTTTTTACAAAAAAAATCATAGAAGTTTTTATGAGCTACTAATTTGTTTCAATATCAGATTTAATGATTTAATTGAATGAGTTAAGTTAGGTTTCATTTCATTTCATAAAATTTCATTTTCATATCAATAAAAAAAAATCTACTGAAGACTTATGGGCATAGTTCCCTTTGCCTACTAGAATGGGTGAAGAAAAACAATCTCTCCTTATATTTTTTTACGATTGGCGCCATTTTCCAAATATTTTTTCTTTATAGTATTTTCTAAGGTTAACACGAGCTGTAGACATAATTAAAACTGTTTTTATACGGATTTATGCTCGTTTATTACATTTTTACAATTTTCCAACGTTTCGGCACTTTTTCAGGTGCCGTGGTCCCGGATGACTGAGGTGACAGGTGTCTTTTAGAAATCATTAACGGTTAGTTTACTACCCTCGGCAAAAATTACAAAAGTTAATTATGAAGTTACGTTCCAAAATAGACAAACCAATTATTTTTTATATAAAGTCAACAATATTGATTATTAGTAATTGAAGTTAAAATTAAATTTATAAACTAATTACTTTATATGAACTTAAAGATACCGATTATTAATTGAAATTAAATTGATTTTTTATTATTTATTCTACAGTCACACTTCTAGCAAGGGGGTCTCATGCACTTAAGCACTGGTTCCCATGCTACCGGTATGTTCCAACCACGATCTCTATTAAAATTTGGATGCCGGCGGATCTCTATTGCCTCACGTATCATTCTAGGGAAGAAACGGTCTTCTCGGGCTAGAACTTTAACTTTATCGAAATGTATAAAGTGGTTGGTACCGCTAAGTGTATGCTCGCTGACTGCAGATCTACCAGAGCGCTTATGTTTCACATCAGCGATATTTTAATTTTTAGCCTCTAAATAGGTTTTTAAATTTGTTCCTTAGCACGGGTTAGTGCATTAAAAATAAAAATAGTGTAATCAGCGATATGTTCCTTCACCCGCTCAGCTATGGTACGCTTCGTTTGACCAATGTACGAGGAACCACATTCACAGTCAAGCTTGTATACTCCTGCCTCTTGTAAGGGAATCCTGTGCTTGACACTTCGCATGAATTGGTGTATCTTTCTTGGCGGCTGGTAGATGGTTCTGATTGAGGCGCGTTTCAAAATACTCCCAATTTTGTCAGTCACTCCTCTCACGAAAGGCAGGTAGGCTGGAACTCGCTCGACTGTGTCCGGTTTGACACGTCCTCCGCGACGGACACGCGGAACTTGCAGCTTGTTTGCACGAAGTACTCGTTTGACATGCTGGAGTTCCGCAGGTAGATGGTCCTTGTCGCAGATTCGGTGTGCCCTCTGTAACAGAGATTTTCCAACGGTAGACAACTGACACGGGTGATGGTGAGACTCACCGTTTAGGTACCTATCAGTGTGGGTCTTTTTCCTATAAACTGTATGTCCTAAGGTTCCATTTGGATTCCTGATGACTAAAACATCTAAGAAAGCTAAAGAACAATCTGCTTCTAACTCCATTGTAAACTGGATCTTGTTGTTTATAGAGTTAAGGTGGTCTAAGAAAGCCGTTATTCCACTAGTAGGTAATATAGCAAAAGTGTCATCGACATATCGCTTATAGAACCTTGGTGGGACGGGAGCAGTTCGCAGGGCTCGCTCCTCGAAGTCTTCCATGAAAATATCGGCTACAACGGGAGAAACAGGGGAACCCATGGCTACCCCGTCTACCTGCATGTAAAACTCACCATTCCATACCAAGTAGCCAGTTGTTAGGCAGTGATCTAACAGCTCTGCATATTCCACAGGCAAATCATGTTCATTGAGCCTTCTCTTAACAATCTCAATGCAATCCTGTATTGGAAGACAAGTAAACAAGGATTTAACATCGAAACTCACCATTGTTTCTTCACTAGTCAAATGTAGGTCATCAATTTGACTAGTGAAGTGGTAGGAATCCTTGACGTGGGCTTCAGTGTTCCCCCTCAGCGGTGACAGGACTTGCGTCAGGTGTTGGGCTAGTTTGTAGGTAGGAGCACCAATTTGGCTGACAATAGGACGCAGTGGAGCCCCCGTCTTGTGAATTTTCGGTAGTCCATACAGTTTAGGAGGTTTTGCTGTCCCTGGTAGAAGGTTGGTAACATCCAGACTAAGCCATTCGGAGTGTTTTTCAATAAGTTCTTTGGTTTTCTTAAGAAAACGGGTCGTAGGATCTCGTTTGACCTTTTGGTATGTGCTTTCGTCCGATAGTAATGATTGAATTTTGGCGTTGTAATCTGATGTATCCATAACCACGGTGGCATTTCCCTTATCCGCTCGAAGTACCGTTAGTTCTGGGTTATCATGCAAGGTCTTAAGTGCAATGTATTCATCGCGTTGAAGGTTGGGTTTTGGAGGTTTACATCGACGCAAAACGGATGAGATGTCCTGGCGTATTCCTTCCAAATCCTCACTTAGCACATTGTTTTTCCACAGACACTCATCAATACTGCCAATAATCTTTTCGTAAGGGATAACCCGCGGTGCTACAGCAAAATTTAGACCTTTTTGAAGGACCCTTTCGGTTTGTTCGTCTAAGGCTTGTTTTGATAAATTGACAACTGCTACGGGTGCGTTCCGAAAATTGGTTTGTACCGCTGCGTTCGATTTCGACTGAAGCCGTTCATATTTTTTGATTTGCTTCTCTTTGCACTTAGTAATTTGGTGTCCCTCTCTTTTATCCAAAATTTCAATGCAGTAAGCAAAATCGAAAGCTTGCAATTGTGTTTGAAGCCAATTAGACAGATCTCGAATTTGATCGCTGACGGTTGCCTGTTCATGACGTCGTTGCCGAATGAGTATGACTAACAGTTTTTGACTTGCCTTATTTAGAATCTTGGCGCTCCCCACGATGTCCTTTTTAGGTGATATTTTGACACACGTAGGTAAGAGATAGTGGTCTCGGCATCTCTTCAAGAAATGTAGGCTGGTAACAGTTCTTGCGCGCTTGGTCTTCAAAGATTCTAAACGGCGAATTTTGTTGGCGATTTCCAGTCCGTACTGGTCTGTATAGTATTTTCTAAGGTTAACACGAGCTGTAGACATAATTAAAACTGTTTTTATACGGATTTATGCTCGTTTATTACATTTTTACAATTTTCCAACGTTTCGGCACTTTTTCAGGTGCCGTGGTCCCGGATGACTGAGGTGACAGGTGTCTTTTAGAAATCATTAACGGTTAGTTTACTACCCTCGGCAAAAATTACAAAAGTTAATTATGAAGTTACGTTCCAAAATAGACAAACCAATTATTTTTTATATAAAGTCAACAATATTGATTATTAGTAATTGAAGTTAAAATTAAATTTATAAACTAATTACTTTATATGAACTTAAAGATACCGATTATTAATTGAAATTAAATTGATTTTTTATTATTTATTCTACAGTCACACTTCTAGCAAGGGGGTCTCATGCACTTAAGCACTGGTTCCCATGCTACCGGTATGTTCCAACCACGATCTCTATTAAAATTTGGATGCCGGCGGATCTCTATTGCCTCACGTATCATTCTAGGGAAGAAACGGTCTTCTCGGGCTAGAACTTTAACTTTATCGAAATGTATAAAGTGGTTGGTACCGCTAAGTGTATGCTCGCTGACTGCAGATCTACCAGAGCGCTTATGTTTCACATCAGCGATATGTTCCTTCACCCGCTCAGCTATGGTACGCTTCGTTTGACCAATGTACGAGGAACCACATTCACAGTCAAGCTTGTATACTCCTGCCTCTTGTAAGGGAATCCTGTGCTTGACACTTCGCATGAATTGGTGTATCTTTCTTGGCGGCTGGTAGATGGTTCTGATTGAGGCGCGTTTCAAAATACTCCCAATTTTGTCAGTCACTCCTCTCACGAAAGGCAGGTAGGCTGGAACTCGCTCGACTGTGTCCGGTTTGACACGTCCTCCGCGACGGACACGCGGAACTTGCAGCTTGTTTGCACGAAGTACTCGTTTGACATGCTGGAGTTCCGCAGGTAGATGGTCCTTGTCGCAGATTCGGTGTGCCCTCTGTAACAGAGATTTTCCAACGGTAGACAACTGACACGGGTGATGGTGAGACTCACCGTTTAGGTACCTATCAGTGTGGGTCTTTTTCCTATAAACTGTATGTCCTAAGGTTCCATTTGGATTCCTGATGACTAAAACATCTAAGAAAGCTAAAGAACAATCTGCTTCTAACTCCATTGTAAACTGGATCTTGTTGTTTATAGAGTTAAGGTGGTCTAAGAAAGCCGTTATTCCACTAGTAGGTAATATAGCAAAAGTGTCATCGACATATCGCTTATAGAACCTTGGTGGGACGGGAGCAGTTCGCAGGGCTCGCTCCTCGAAGTCTTCCATGAAAATATCGGCTACAACGGGAGAAACAGGGGAACCCATGGCTACCCCGTCTACCTGCATGTAAAACTCACCATTCCATACCAAGTAGCCAGTTGTTAGGCAGTGATCTAACAGCTCTGCATATTCCACAGGCAAATCATGTTCATTGAGCCTTCTCTTAACAATCTCAATGCAATCCTGTATTGGAAGACAAGTAAACAAGGATTTAACATCGAAACTCACCATTGTTTCTTCACTAGTCAAATGTAGGTCATTAATTTGACTAGTGAAGTGGTAGGAATCCTTGACGTGGGCTTCAGTGTTCCCCCTCAGCGGTGACAGGACTTGCGTCAGGTGTTGGGCTAGTTTGTAGGTAGGAGCACCAATTTGGCTGACAATAGGACGCAGTGGAGCCCCCGTCTTGTGAATTTTCGGTAGTCCATACAGTTTAGGAGGTTTTGCTGTCCCTGGTAGAAGGTTGGTAACATCCAGACTAAGCCATTCGGAGTGTTTTTCAATAAGTTCTTTGGTTTTCTTAAGAAAACGGGTCGTAGGATCTCGTTTGACCTTTTGGTATGTGCTTTCGTCCGATAGTAATGATTGAATTTTGGCGTTGTAATCTGATGTATCCATAACCACGGTGGCATTTCCCTTATCCGCTCGAAGTACCGTTAGTTCTGGGTTATCATGCAAGGTCTTAAGTGCAATGTATTCATCGCGTTGAAGGTTGGGTTTTGGAGGTTTACATCGACGCAAAACGGATGAGATGTCCTGGCGTATTCCTTCCAAATCCTCACTTAGCACATTGTTTTTCCACAGACACTCATCAATACTGCCAATAATCTTTTCGTAAGGGATAACCCGCGGTGCTACAGCAAAATTTAGACCTTTTTGAAGGACCCTTTCGGTTTGTTCGTCTAAGGCTTGTTTTGATAAATTGACAACTGCTACGGGTGCGTTCCGAAAATTGGTTTGTACCGCTGCGTTCGATTTCGACTGAAGCCGTTCATATTTTTTGATTTGCTTCTCTTTGCACTTAGTAATTTGGTGTCCCTCTCTTTTATCCAAAATTTCAATGCAGTAAGCAAAATCGAAAGCTTGCAATTGTGTTTGAAGCCAATTAGACAGATCTCGAATTTGATCGCTGACGGTTGCCTGTTCATGACGTCGTTGCCGAATGAGTATGACTAACAGTTTTTGACTTGCCTTATTTAGAATCTTGGCGCTCCCCACGATGTCCTTTTTAGGTGATATTTTGACACACGTAGGTAAGAGATAGTGGTCTCGGCATCTCTTCAAGAAATGTAGGCTGGTAACAGTTCTTGCGCGCTTGGTCTTCAAAGATTCTAAACGGCGAATTTTGTTGGCGATTTCCAGTCCGTACTGGTCTGTATAGTATTTTCTAAGGTTAACACGAGCTGTAGACATAATTAAAACTGTTTTTATACGGATTTATGCTCGTTTATTACATTTTTACAATTTCCTATTGTCAGCCAAATTGGTGCTCCTACCTACAAACTAGCCCAACACCTGACGCAAGTCCTGTCACCGCTGAGGGGGAACACTGAAGCCCACGTCAAGGATTCCTACCACTTCACTAGTCAAATTGATGACCTACATTTGACTAGTGAAGAAACAATGGTGAGTTTCGATGTTAAATCCTTGTTTACTTGTCTTCCAATACAGGATTGCATTGAGATTGTTAAGAGAAGGCTCAATGAACATGATTTGCCTGTGGAATATGCAGAGCTGTTAGATCACTGCCTAACAACTGGCTACTTGGTATGGAATGGTGAGTTTTACATGCAGGTAGACGGGGTAGCCATGGGTTCCCCTGTTTCTCCCGTTGTAGCCGATATTTTCATGGAAGACTTCGAGGAGCGAGCCCTGCGAACTGCTCCCGTCCCACCAAGGTTCTATAAGCGATATGTCGATGACACTTTTGCTATATTACCTACTAGTGGAATAACGGCTTTCTTAGACCACCTTAACTCTATAAACAACAAGATCCAGTTTACAATGGAGTTAGAAGCAGATTGTTCTTTAGCTTTCTTAGATGTTTTAGTCATCAGGAATCCAAATGGAACCTTAGGACATACAGTTTATAGGAAAAAGACCCACACTGATAGGTACCTAAACGGTGAGTCTCACCATCACCCGTGTCAGTTGTCTACCGTTGGAAAATCTCTGTTACAGAGGGCACACCGAATCTGCGACAAGGACCATCTACCTGCGGAACTCCAGCATGTCAAACGAGTACTTCGTGCAAACAAGCTGCAAGTTCCGCGTGTCCGTCGCGGAGGACGTGTCAAACCGGACACAGTCGAGCGAGTTCCAGCCTACCTGCCTTTCGTGAGAGGAGTGACTGACAAAATTGGGAGTATTTTGAAACGCGCCTCAATCAGAACCATCTACCAGCCGCCAAGAAAGATACACCAATTCATGCGAAGTGTCAAGCACAGGATTCCCTTACAAGAGGCAGGAGTATACAAGCTTGACTGTGAATGTGGTTCCTCGTACATTGGTCAAACGAAGCGTACCATAGCTGAGCGGGTGAAGGAACATATCGCTGATGTGAAACATAAGCGCTCTGGTAGATCTGCAGTCAGCGAGCATACACTTAGCGGTACCAACCACTTTATACATTTCGATAAAGTTAAAGTTCTAGCCCGAGAAGACCGTTTCTTCCCTAGAATGATACGTGAGGCAATAGAGATCCGCCGGCATCCAAATTTTAATAGAGATCGTGGTTGGAACATACCGGTAGCATGGGAACCAGTGCTTAAGTGCATGAGACCCCCTTGCTAGAAGTGTGACTGTAGAATAAATAATAAAAAATCAATTTAATTTCAATTAATAATCGGTATCTTTAAGTTCATATAAAGTAATTAGTTTATAAATTTAATTTTAACTTCAATTACTAATAATCAATATTGTTGACTTTATATAAAAAATAATTGGTTTGTCTATTTTGGAACGTAACTTCATAATTAACTTTTGTAATTTTTGCCGAGGGTAGTAAACTAACCGTTAATGATTTCTAAAAGACACCTGTCACCTCAGTCATCCGGGACCACGGCACCTGAAAAAGTGCCGAAACGTTGGAAAATTGTAAAAATTTAATAAACGAGCATAAATCCGTATAAAAACAGTTTTAATTATTTTTTCTTTATTAAATTGCTTATCTTTTTCGCAACTGTATTAAAAATAGTCGTTCAGTACACGTGCGGAACCGTCATTGCAACTTGTTCCAACTGTCGACCCTCGCCTTCGGCTGCGCCTCGGCTCGGGTAGACATTTGTCGGAACTCTTTGCAATGACAGCCTTTCCGCACTTGTAATGAAATATACTATTACAATTCTTAACATGAAACTAATTTCGGAACTGCTGTTGGAATTCGATAATTTTTCAATGTAAAATTGCAAAATATGTGACGTCACAATAGGAAGGAGGTAGTCTCACAAATGTGACCAGCTGTGACAAGGACGGGGGGGGGGGGGTCACGAAATTCCTGTGACTTAATTTATGGATGGCCCCAGAGAAGAATAAAACATTTTTTATCGAGATAAGTAGAATAAACTTGAGTTTCAACGGACCTTCTTTCAACAGCCTGTATTGACACTCCTTAAATTTGATCCCACCGTTCGGTTTGATTACCCTTCAAGCTAACTACCGGTGGGCGTCCAATATCTGTTATTTAGATGACTAATGAAGTGTATTAATTTACCGTCCGCCGTCTTATCGCGATGAGATCTCTGTCACCCGATTAGACACTGTCTAAACGCCGTATCAGAGAGATCTTGACCGGAATGAGGAATAAGGCCTCAAATATAGTTTAGGGTGTCATTGTCTTTATACCACAAAAGACATACAAAATCACGAAAAACACACATTCTCTTAAAACACTTCAAAACGCTGCCTTCAATAACCTGTGGTGGAGACTTAACAAGGATAAAACATAACGAGAGATTATATAAACTGACTCTAAGGAGTGCTTTAGTGGATTTGAATTTATAAAGAAGGGCGTAAACCTAAAATATACTTTTTTTTTATGTTTTCCACGTTATGACAAAATTGGGAAAATTAGGTTGCTTGAATAATAATGAAATAGGTTTTTCAACAGATTCTTAACGTTTTTAAGAACTGTTTATAATAAAAACAAAAAAATATATTTTAGGAGATAACTCAAATATTATTGTCAGTATAGTCAGAGTTGGCTGAGGACAGGGACATATAGAAAGCAATCATAGAGGAGACCTTTGCCCAGCAGTGGGCACAAGTGACTTAGGGGAGGAAGTAAAGATTGCTGAAATAGTGATAAATGCTAAGTCAAAAAGTAAAAGAAAATTATTTACTATAAATAAATGAATAATAAATAAATAAATATTTATGGACATATTACACAGATCTCGTTAGCCCTATACTAAGTACAACCAAATGACTTGTGTTATAGGTGCTAACTCAACGTCAGATTTAATACAGTAAATACATAGATAACATCCAAGACCCGAGAAAAACTAGAAAAGTTCGTTTTCCTAGTTTGACCCGGCCGGGGATCGAACCCGAGACCTTCGGTTTTACAGCAGCGTGCCAAACCGCTGCGCTACCAAGGCCGTAAAGAGCCATTATATTAGCAAAGTTATATAAAAACAAAGTGTTTACTCAATGAACGTCAAAGCTGTTAGTTTCACAATTTATAGATTATATGGAGAATAAAAAAAAGAAACTCCACATTTGTTCTTTTGAAAGCAGGTTTTAACTTAATTAGCAGAGTTTTCAACTTAAAGTTACATTAAAAAGTGCCGAAACGTCGGAAAATTGTAAAAATGTAAAATAAACGAGTAAAATTCGTGTAAAACAGTTTTTATTTCACATAATTGTCCATGTTACCATTATTTTAATATTATCTTCCAAATAATCAGTAACGCGTCTCTTGCTCCTTTACGCTTCATACATTACGAGTATAAGGCGTTAGTATCTCCTTGTAAAGCTATGCATACACAATGTAATGTAATATCATAGCTAGTGCTCGATTTCTACGAAAAAACATTTATACCACGTCATAAGAACTACTTTTTTTATAAACTATTAGTCGCAAACTAAAAAATTAACCACAATCATCTTTTAACACGGTCTGCGTTTATGCCGATATCTGTATGCGTTTAGCGTCCCTTACCGGCCTTTCCCCGGTCAATTGTAGTTCTACAAAATTGGTGTAACATCCCCCCAGCCTAGGTAAAGCAGAACCGGGTCACTATACTAGTGTGCTGCCATCGATACACTTTCAGAGCTAAGTGCCGTGCCGTACGACGCGGAGAGGTAGGGTGACAGTGGCTTGAGCATTTTTTAGAGATTTTTCCGACCCCTGTAAAACTTAAATAACCTATTTAGAGGCTAAAAATTCCACCCATGCAGGTTTTCAAAGACGCGACCTCTGGCTATTCGTGCAGCGCTCTTTCCAACTGAGCTAATGGGCGACTCACCGGCATCAGCGAAATTTCGAACCTTTTTACAATATTCTCTGTATTACGTACAGAGAATATTGTAAGTAAAACTACTTTAAAATAATTAAAATCTCTAAATATAACTGAAATCACTTTAAATTTAATTGAAATCTCTATAAACATATTGAAATCATTCAATATACATTCTACCGTAAGTAGGAACTGCTACTTGGCGCTGTCAGAAATTGCTCTAAAATAAATGCTCTATAATAGAAGTACATGCAACTAAATAATTTTCGTCGATATAAATTAATCATTTAAGCTAAAAAGTATTCATAGAAGCTTAAACTTAAATGGTGTTACTAAAAAATTGATAATTTAAGCTAAAAAATATTCATAGGAGCTTCAACTTAAATGATGTCACAAAAAAGTTCAATGATTAAACGCGCTTTCTAAATTTTTGAACGATAAAAAGGCCTTATATTTTGTTGCTAAATCTATGGCACACCTGCTGCTATATTGTTGGTTAAAAATATGCTTTCTCCTTATCAAGACCCTTCCGATTAATTAATAAGACATTTGAAAACACAATCCACAAACAATATATATATATTCTCTCCTAACATGATTTTATCCTTTAAAATTTTTAACGGTATAAAATACCACTAAAAATAATGAAGTAACTGAAAATACCGTTAAGACATTAAAAATAAGGAAGGATCGTTAAATTTAGCGAAAATATATCGACGGCGCTAGAAACACTGTTTACCACAATAAACACTTCTTAAATCATGGTCACCTGACCCTTCAGAGTAGCTCGTCGGTCGAGGGCCACTCAGCGTGAGGGCTGGCTCGAATAACTCATATACTAGCTAGTCTTAGTAACACCTAGTGCAATCCTTCACTGTTCGAATATAGCCCTTCGGGGATGGGCATTAAGCGCTACAGTTACTGACTGTGTGACAGCAGATGGGTGGTGGTGACCTTTGTGGGCAACATAATGTTGTTTGAGAGGAGAGAAGGCTAGAAGTGACAACGATTGAGGTTTACTTTCATACTGTCATACGCGATCTATCTGAGTCCTTTAGTAATCCAAGCTGAAACTTGGTTGGTTCAAAAGCCGTGGTGATGTGATTAGTAATTAAAAATGGCATCTATTTGGGCTATTACTTTTAAGAAAGGTTGTTGTTGTTGATATTAACCTCTCGTATGTCCCCACTGCTGGGGCATGGGCCTCTTCCTGCATCGCAGGAAGGTTAGGCCATCCTTCACCACGGGGGCCACGACCGTGTTGATGGAGGATTGTAAGTTACTGTCAGACGGGCACCGAACGCTTTCGTACTTCGCGAGGCACGTTAAGCCTTTGGTGCCGGCTGTCAAGTAATTTCAGTTGTTAAGCCATGTCGGAGACCTTATGAGCGGCTTGATAAAGAAGGGCTAATAAAAAAATTCGAAGTTTCGTTATGGGTTGAGTTGAATTTTATAAGTACCGCCTCCCCGTCTTTCAGAATGATCTGCGGACCCGCGGCACGCCTGAACCGCTCGCGCTGGCTACTAACGTGACACGTTAGTAGCCAGCGCGCGCCCGAGCACCAATCCGGACTTGGCCCCCGTGGTGGAGTATGGCCTAACCTTCCTGCGACGCAGGAAGAGACCCGTGCCCCAACAGTGGGGACATACAAGGGTTGATAACGTGGCTACTAACGGTTCTGCCAAATTATGTTAATTATATTTACATACATACATATATACACAATTTCTATAAAACGGTCCTCAGAGGCAGTCATAGTAATCTATGTTACGTTTTTCCCTTTACCACAGAATGTTAGACCGCCTCTGGGCAGTGTTTTAGAAATAAGATCGTAAGTCTGAACTCCTTCAAAACGAGGTCAGAACGCACGGTGTGGCCCCGCATAAATACCGAAACATATTTACCTTCAACTTGACGTCACGATATTGTATTTGGATATCGCAAATATTTCGCCGAATAAAAAACGCGGGACACAGAATAAAACAAAAAATTAATAGAACGACTACACAATGGTTACTGATACTGAGCATTGGACTCAAATTCGTCAATATCAACCCTTTGTACGTCCCCAAACTGCTAGGGCACGGGTGTCTTCCTGCATCGCAGGAAGGTTAGGCCATACTCCACCACGGGGGCTAAATCCTTGTTGGTGGAGGATTGTAAGACAGTGGCGAGGCTTACTGCCAGAAGTTATCAAGCGGCCTATGACTTAAGTAAACGATTGCCATTACAGGAAAGTCGGCACCAACGGCTTAACATGCCTTGCGAAGCACGGAAGCGTACGGAAAAATGCCACTAGCGACAATCACATTGCAGTACCCATCCAGTACCTGACCGCGCCTGTTGTTGCTTAACCCGAGTGATTGATTCCAATCACACACGCCGGGTATCGAGTCCACGACTTGAATATACGTTTTTTTTTTGTACAACAGACGAGATCATGGTAATAACTTGCCAACCTGCATTGGACGAGCTTGGCGGTCCCAATCTTCCTCATGAATTCTCCGTAGATCACCCCGTTCTCGGCATTTCTGGCAATGACTCCGACGGCAACCGTAGTCGGAGAACCTCTGGAGCTTGGGGTGCGAGTAATCGGGCGAGATCGATGTTTTTTATCCGCGTGAAAGTCCTCAACGTATGGAATCAGGCGTTACTTTCCAGAAATCCATAATAGCATTACAATGTGACAATTATTTTGCTAAATTCTGAGCCCAAGGATGTCTTGTGTTAGGGGCGAAATTTACACGTATTTTCTCACACAAGTATTGGTGTCGGTAGTGGTGTGTTCGTATCTTACTTTTGCTTGAAAAAGTGGGAGGGAAGGCGGTGCATTGACCGCATGGTGCTTGTGGGATTTTTGGCGGAATTTAGCAAAGTAATTTTCACATTTTGGTCCTCAATTGACCGACGCATCCTGAGGCAACGTTCTCACAGTATTTCCTCAGTGGCTGGACCCTCGTCCGCGCCCAAAGAGACCTCTTATCAAGCCAGCGATAAATAATATCCACAACCACAACAAAACCTTTCGGCGGAAACCAGTGAATAGGAAGATGGCAGCCGAAGGAGGATCTTGTTCCCGCGCAAACAAAGGGCCGACGAAGAGGCGCGAAAAATAACTTCAAGTTTTTTTTGTTATTTTATTAAATGGCAACTTAAGAAGGCCTCTCAAGAAGCAACAACTTACAAGAATTACTTTATGATAATGAAAGGCTCGTGGCCTAGTGGAAACGAGTGATTGGAATCAAGCACTTGGGTTAAGATACAAAGGGCGCGGCACAAATGCTGGATGGGTGACCATCTCGTGACTACCGCTAGTAGCATAATTCCTAGCGCTTGCGTCTCAATCTAGATCATTTTGGAGGAAAAATAGACAAACAAACAACAAAATGGATAATTGAACGGATGACATCCGGGACCACGGCACCTGAAAAAATGCCGAAACGTTGGAAAATTGTAAAATGTAAGAAACGAGCATAAATCCGTATAAAACAGTTTTAATTATGTCTACTGCTCGTGTTAACCTTAGAAAATACTAAACAAAATAGATGTTCTATAATGTTCAACCTAAAGATCTATTTTAAAATACTGATGAAAGATTATTTGAAATCGGCTAAGTATTTTCGATGATTACCCCTGACTTATATCAATTTATTATTAACTTAGTTAGTTAGACCTGAGATTTTCGCACTTAGCCTCATAGTTGGGCCATTGTACGTAGCAGTACGCTGAGGTACGATAACACCTCA
This sequence comes from Yponomeuta sedellus, assembly GCA_934045075.1. Classification (NCBI taxonomy): domain Eukaryota; kingdom Metazoa; phylum Arthropoda; class Insecta; order Lepidoptera; family Yponomeutidae; genus Yponomeuta; species Yponomeuta sedellus. The sequence goes on from OW203739.1 coordinate 21,263,094, forward strand.
GACACTAGGGTTTCCTTACGAGGTTTTCCTTCACAGTCAGCGAGTAGCATTGCTACTATAATTTCACAAATGTACATAACTTAGAAAACAAAGTCATTGGTACATGCCGGGGTTCGAACCCACGACCTCCCGATTGAGAAGCCGGAGTTCTACATCGCTCCGCTACCACCGCTCTTCATTATTAACTTACAAACATAATTATGAACTTTCACACTTTTTCTCTTTATAATATTAGCGTAAACAGAGAATAACATACAGAATATAATATGCTAAACATAGGTAAGACTTTTTACAGAAAATATTGTCTAGGTTATAATTTCTCTTGTCTCTTTTATCATAGTCGAAAAGCTTCATTGCGATGTCCTTAGTCAATTAAAACTAGACATTTGCGCTCTCATAATAGTAAAGAATTATTTATTTTAATTATTTGTTAATCGTCCGGGTATTCAATGTAAGTAACCACAAAAATCATATAATTTCCAAAACTCCTGCTTCTTGCTTGTGTAGGTATACCAGAAGTTAAAAAAGAATTTAAAGTACGAAAAACGTACTCGTATCAGCTTTAGAATACCTTTTATTGACCCATTAAATTCCATCTCAACTCTGAATACGAAGCTGAAACTAAAAAGCCCACTCAAAAATTTAAACCTATCCCGGTCGGCAATAACTCCAGGCGGGAATCGAACTGCGGGCCTGCGTCTGATCGGTTAACAAACGACCCACTTACCTGATTGCTCCGCGGCCGAGCTCCGGGACTGTTTAGCTCTCTAATGTTACTTACAGCCGTACAGTCGACTAAGGAAGTTTATGGGCGGATTTGCTCGACGTTTATTGCCTTTAAGAGGAACTAAGTCGCTTAGATCGCCTTGGAAATGTTGAAAATTTACTTGGCTGTTTCTAGGTTTGTATAGAATTGACAAGAGCTTCATTTTGAGGTTTGACATCAACCCTTTATATGTCCCCACTGCTGGGGCATGGGTCTCTTCCTGCATCGCAGGAAGGTTAGGCCATACTCCACCACGGGGACCAAGTCCGGGTTGGTGGAGGATTGTAAGACAGTGGCAGGCCTTACTGTCATACGTTATCAAGTCGCCCATAAGACCTCTGGCATGACTTAACGACTGACATGACAGCCGGCACCAACAGCTTAACGTGCCTTGCCAAGCACGGAAGCGCTCGGAAAAATGCCACAAGCGGTCAGTCACGGGATGGTCACCCATACTGACCGCGGATGTTGTTGCTTAACCTTAGTGATTGATTCCAATCACTCGGTTTCACTGTGGCCTAGTGAGCACTTCGCAGGTTTGCTAAAGGTAATTCGAATGGTGGCGTGGTGGCCGGGTCATCCATCTCCCTGCAAAATGGTTAAGACTGATGATGGATGACCCCTGCATTTTGCTCGTGAACGAGTGCTGTTCGTGTGTCTGGCCGCAGCACTGATGTTTTCTCGACGTTTGTGAGACAGTAACAAGTGATTTGGCATTTAAAGTCATTGATGGCAATCATGGAATCTTATCATACGTATACCTATACGTATGATGAACCAAATACATCAGTTGCCACCTGGCAACTGATGTATTTGATTTAAGATGAGTTGAGAAAAAATGGTCAGAGTGAAGTTTTTTCCCGTCGCCTTTTTCTCCACTATACTACGGCGTGAAGACATCGGTGTACATTTTACATAACATTGACATTCAGCATAAAGAAAGTAAATTCTTTACATTGAAATAAATTGGTTTCATTTGTAAAACACATTGGTTAAAAACTTAGAGGTTAAATTCAATCAATCATCCAGCCCGTTTTTGGCCACTTCTGGAGAAGACGCAGCTTCTAAGTCACGCAACTACTTCCTGAAATTATATGAAATGAGTTGAATGAAATAAAATTATATGAAGGTTTTATTCAAAGTAGCGCAGAGACTGCGGCTTAATGATCGTTATGAGTCAAACCAGGTGGCCATTTCAAAATCTAGATGATTTTGGAGAAAAAATGGACAAAAAAAATTCTAAACTCAGTCCTCAACCATCCTCAGTCCATCCTTGAACTTCGCAACGCTACTGATTATGTTCTAGAGTTTATCGTACAACGTTACTCAATGAGTATGAACAAAGCTATTTTGATAGATATGAACTACTGATTAGAGTTGCTAATACGACATTGGATCTCCGTCAGCGACCATTACGAAAGAGAGTATCAAATATCTAAATCCAACGCTAAGATTTTCATACCGAAGACCCAATTTCAGAAGTAACTGGACTACCTATTGTTTACTGAATAAAACGTGTTATAATGGTTTCCAGAAATGTTGCTGACCTATTTCCACAATTACGTCTCTCTTTCCACAATTACGTCTCTCTACCTAGATAGATCGAACTAGATGGCTATGCTATGCGCCTGTTATTACATCATCAATGTGTTTAACAGCGACTCTTATCTTTGCAGCTTAAACCACGTTTTCCTGTCATCGTAGGCAAATTCTTTGACATCCTGAGTCGCGTTTCATAATACTACACTACATAACATTACTTTATTAAGACAATTCAATGTACATTGCGTGGCCGACAAGTAAAATTAGTCTTCTGGCCTGCTTTCGTCGTCAAGCTATACTAGTCCACTGCTGGACGTAGCCCTCCCCTAAAGATAAAGATAAAGATAAAGATATATTTATTTGCTTAAACATGTGTCAATAATATTACAGTAACATGCATTATCAAGGTCTTAAATTATAACATTGTCGTCATATATATTTTGGTCCAACATGTTTTGCCGAGAGTAGCGTGCAAATAGGAGAGGCTCGCCATCAACATCAAGTCATAAAAAGTATGTCGAAATACAATGTCAGATTAAAATTTGTCATTTAGAAATTCATTGAGATTATAATAACATTTGTCAATTAACATTTTTTTTAACCTTATCTTAAATAAATTAGTATCTAATTGTTTATAACTTAATGGTATTTTATTATATATTATAGGAGCCATGCATATGATGCTTTTGCCCAATAAAGCTGTCTTCGCCGGCTGTAAACGTAATTTACTTTCATCACGTCTGTTTCTGATTACCGTTGCAGACAGACGTGGAAACAGTTCAGGGTTACTTTTTACGAACACAGCTACTTCAAATATGTATAAAGCCGGAAGTGTTAGAATACGGTGTGTCACAAATAGATGTCTGCAGGTGTCAATGGGTTTAATGTGAAACATTGAACGTATACAGCGTTTTTGCATTTTAAAAGCTATTTCTTTGTTTGTTGAGTTTCCCCAAAAGATAATGCCATATCTAAATACAGATTCAGCGAGGCCATGATATGCTGCAAGTAATGTATCTGTACTAACTGATGAACTTAGTTTGAAAAGAATATAAGCAGAACTACTAACTTTTTTACTTAATTCATCGATGTGGTGTTTCCAGTTCAATTGTCTATCAATTGTTAGGCCTAGGAAACGGGCAGTTTCCACTTCATTTATTATTACATTTTGATAACTTAATTTAATGTCAGAAGGATTTTTTGGTCTTTGATTAAAATGCATTATATTTGTTTTACTTAAATTAATTTTTAAATTGTTATTTTCAAGCCACGATATTATTGATGTCAAAGAATTGTTTACGTCAGATTTATAATGATTTATGTCCATGTTTTTTTTTATTGTCACTGTACTATCATCAGCAAATAATGTCATTGGTTGAGAGGTTGCTTTTGGTAGATCATTTATATATATAATAAACAACAGAGGGCCTAATACGCTGCCTTGTGGCACTCCGTATCTTAAATTACAGAATTCGGATCTGTACATTACTTCTTTTTTTGTTTTGAGATCGATCTTTGATACTTCTGTTAATTGTTTCCGATCAGAAAGGTAAGAAATCAATAGATCTAAAATGTTGCCCCTTATTCCGTAAGCTTCGAGTTTACTGGCTAGAATTTTGTGGTCTACGTAATCAAACGCCTGTGTCATATCGCAGTATATGGCACACACAGGGGTTCTTTTGTCTACCGCACAGATCACATTTTTTATAAATTCGTAAACAGCCAAATTAATTGTTTTGTTTTGTCTAAAGCCTTTCTGCTCATTACATAACATATTATTTATTTCAAAGTATTTATTAATTTCATTATACAGGTATTTCTCTATTACTTTAGAGAAAATAGATATTAGTGCAATAGGTCGATAGAATTCCATCAGTTCTCTATTTTCTTTTTTAAATAAAGGTTTTACAACAGTAACTTTGAGGTCTTTTGGGAAAGTTCCATTTAATATACTTAAATTGATTATGTGACTTAGAGGATGGCATATGTATTTGTTTACAACTTTAATAATTTTAGTAATAATACCATCGAAACCTACACTATTCGTATTTTTCAAATTATTTATAATTTTAAAAATATGCCCGGGTGTGCTAGGAGGCATGAACATAGATTTTTGTGGTTTATCAATACCTGATGTTATTTTTTTACCAGCTTCTGGTACGGGTTTTATTTTGTCCACAAAATAATTATTAAACGCACAAGCAATTTCTTTCGGGTTAGTGATTTCATAGCCATTAATTTTAATTTTAGCTATGGATTCTCTTGGTATATTCGGTCTCGATTTATTAATCACTTGCCATGCAGTTTTCGCTTTGTTCTGTGACATATTTATTTTATGGTCGTTTTGAGCGCGTTGTGTCAGTCTTATAATTTTCTTTAATAATTTAGCGTATGTATAATATTTTGATTATTCTATACTTCCATAATAGGTCTCTCTTTCTTTTTGTGCATAGTCTTATACCCTTTGATATCCATTTTGGCTTAGTAATAACTTTCATCATAGTCAATTTTGAGCGCAACTTGCCTGCATACGGCTATGCAATTTATATATTAGAATAATCAACAACAACAGTGAGTGAAGATAAATGCTGGGCACGCGTGGCGATTAAGCCCATAATCTCTATTAGAGAGAAGGCCTGTGCCCTGCAATGGGATTTCTGTTGCGCTCATATTACGTAATTTTTTTCTGGTTATTTGTTTCTGTGATGTGTCTTGTTGGTATAATACATGTTTAAAAACCTATTTAGAGGCTAAAAATTTCACCTATGCCGGGATTCGAACCCGCAACCTCTGGCTATCCGTGCCAGAGGTTGCGGGTATTAAAATAGGTTTTTAAATTTGTCCTTAGCACGGGTTAGTGCATTAAAAACAAAAATAGTATAATAATACATGTTTTATTTCTTTCTCTTCTTTCATAGAGGCAGCATTATTATTAACTTAATTCAATAAATATGAGGTTGTAGACTTTTAGTCCGGATCTACTTACGGGTGTTGTTATATCGGAAGAGTCCCGACAACAACACCCGTAAGTAGATCCGGACTAAAAGTCTACAATGTGTTGTGCTTACGAAAGTTTTAGTTCAAAAATATGAGGTTTGTTTATGTGGCTGATTGTACCCCGCTGGGTATTACACGTGATCCACTGATGTAACAGAAAGTTGGTGAACTTATCAGCCACACGTTTAACTGATTGCTGTCGAGCTAGCGAAGTTAACTTGCCCCATACATAACTACACTGCCGATGTACAGTCAGCTGCAAGTCAATTCTTACATTTAGCTCGCCCGTAACGTCACCGAACAGAGTGCTCGCGTGTAAAGATTGATGTGCTGACGACTGTATTTACCAGCGTTACACTGTCACGAAAAGGCGGGTTGTCTAATGAATAGTCCTTTGACAAACCATCTTCTTTTACAACATGTCTAGCTCCAATTCAAATGTTGAATTGTAAAACGCAGAAGTCAAAATATTTTTTTTTCGTTACAAGGTGTACAAATTGCATGCGCTTATTTTCGCAGAACAGAAAATACCTTTAAATTGAAATATTTTTTTTTAAACTTAATTTAATTTAGGTTAAATCTTTTAACCTTTGCTTGAAGTGGATAGCAGATGAAATGCTTAATATTTGTTTTATTTAACAATAAAGTAAAATAAAACTAAAATTATCGATACAGAGAAAACGGTATTCCGATTTTTCGTTTATTTACACGTTGTATATTTTAAAATTTATATTATATCATGAGCTATACGAAAAGTAAACTTCAGCGATGCGCCCAAAACGTTTATATTGCAATCGACTATCTCCATTCTGACCCCTCACCTGCAGGTGGACTATGCAGTAATAGTTTTTTCATCTCGCAAAGTGGCCAGAAATGGCCGGCATGACTAGAATATCCAGCCAGTCTAGTTGGGCGGCACCTGGCCCTTAAACTATTAGCGCAAAAGTCGAGGTGACCAGGTGGTGCCGTTTGGATAGAGTTAGCTCACAAAACAGAAAGATGTAGAAGGCGCAAAACTAAAGCAGTGATTCTCAGGAACTAAGGTTCATTTATAGTACGAAAGATGCCGATCAAAAAAAAAATTGTTGAGTGTTCGATTTCACTTTCCGTAAACTTCTACAGTAGGTAGGTGGTATAATACGGAACTTGATTCGTAAATACCAATATGAATTTTATGTCATGTATAATATAATACAATAAGAAGGTACGTCTCTCGTACATTAATAACTTTTACAGCTGCTGGTTACCCAAAGTTAGTTAGTGATAAAATCTGACAGCTGTTAACAATAGATTATCAAACTGTTACTGCGCAAAAATGTATATATTTTCCCGAAAGCTTACCATCTTCAACGGGGTACAATCCTAATACAATAGTGAAGCACAAACAAGAAAAATAAACAAGTAAATTAGAAGGCTGACAAGGAACTGAACCATGATGACGATTTGTACCAATATTTTTGTTACATAGTTGTATGCTTAGTTTCATATTAATTTTGTTTAATTTGGTTTCATAGTTGTATGCTTAGCTAAGATATCACCGTAAGAGTAACCAAATTACCAACGTCTCAGGCAGACCTTTCATTTGTGTTTATTCTGTGTTTCCATAGCTGAATTATTAACTGGTTGGCTGAGGAAGCACCTGGGTGCACGGGCGCGAGATAACGCCATCGCCAGCCGTAGGGTTAACTGATATTCCTCGCTAGACACCCGGTACAAACAAAATGATACCTTACCCGGTCGAGATAAGCGTGCATAGGGGGGTAAACTTAAATCGGGTGTGAAAGGTAACTTTGCAGACCGAAATGTAGATGAGGTGACAGGTTGAGACTTTTGCGTGTGACGGATTTAGCTTTGTTTTGAATTCCGGCATATTGTATTCCGCGGGAAAATTGCTTTTTTTGCAACAGCGGGCGTTTGTCAGTTTGAAGTTGACAGGTTTAAATCTCACCTTCTGTTGGATTGGACGATTAATGTGACGGTTAGACGATCGAAGGATAAAAAGTGTGAAGACATTATTGGAATATTTTTAATTTAATCTTAATAATATTTAAAAACCTATTTAGAGGCTAAAAATTCCACCCATGCCGGGATTCGAACCCGCGACCTCTGGCTATCCGTGCCAGCGCTCTTTCCAACTGAGCTAATGGGCGACTCATAAAAAGGCGACTCGCCACATACGACCAAATGCGACCACTCAGCGCAAAGTATCGTAAACACCTTACTCCGAACGATCGCAGCCGAAGGTGGCTCGATCTGCTTCTACAAATAGATCCATAAAAGCTCTCCTTACTTAAATAAGTAGGTATTAATTAAGTAGTAGGTAGGTAAAGAAACTAAGAAAATTATATATAGAAAATATTGACAAGTCTTAAGCCTAGACCATATAAAAATTATGTACCCACCTAGTGTGAGTGAAGGCGCCACTGAACGCTGGATAAATGATAACATTATGCACATGTAAATTTCAATGTGGCCAGTAACTAAGCATTGTAGCAAAGTTATACCAAAGATGAATTGGCGATCGTTAAGGCGCTTAGGGGCGCTAAGTAGCGCCACCAATGGAATAAAATTCACAACTTGTTTCATAATAATATTATGAAAAAAGTTGTGATATAATGAGATTGAACACATATCAGATTTTTCTCCTACCTGTCGCAGTAGACCATGGGTCAAATAACTAATGTGCACTTCTAGCATTCTAGCACTTAAGCGCTCGTGGCCTAGGCGAAGCGAGTGATTGGAATCAATCACTTGGTTAAGCAACAACAGGTGCGGTCAGATACGGGATGGGTGAGCGTCCCGTGACTACCGCTAGTGGCATTTTTCCGAGCGCTTCCGTGCTTCGCAAGGCACGCTAAGCCGTTGGTGCCGGCTGTCATATAATGGCAGTCGTTAAGCCATGTCAGAAACCTTATTTTTTTATTTTATTTATTTATTTATTTGTTTGTTTGTTTGTTTGTTTGTTTGTTTGTTTGTTTGTTTGTTTGTTTGTTTGTTTGTTTGTTTGTTTGTTTGTTTGTTTGTTTGTTTGTTTGTTTGTTTGTTTGTTTGTTTGTTTGTTTGTTTGTTTGTTTGTTTGTTTGTT